>ML795491.1:117670-175859 GCA_009831015.1 Picea engelmannii | reverse complement strand
ATATATGATGGGTCAACAAACTAGCCAAGGATGCTTGTGATTCTTGCTTGATAACCAAAAGTAAGATGACAGTTACCAGGGTCATTAAACAGAGACAAAAGAATTAATTCCACTCATAAGCATAGAGATAGATAAAAGAAGGTCTGACAATAACAAAGAAAGAAGCTTGCTGGCTACTATATTAAAGAAAGTGTCTTGTTACAAAGCAGTAGCCTCAAGAACTCAAAATCAAACCCATGGTTCATCAAATATTTCTGGCTTTATAGCCTTTACAAACAGTTTCCAGATCCTAGGAAACTGGATTTGTTTATCTAAACTTAGTAAATAAAACTGAAACTACAAGAAGATAGGAATAAACCCCAAAAAAGAAGGATATTCTATGTGCTGGTGTGCTGAACAGTCGATGAAGTGAAGATTATCCTTCCAAGTCTCCTAAACTTGATCTCATGAAGATAGTAAATGAATTTGATGATGTGTCATGTGATCCCTGATATTTTGCTTCATCAAACTAACCAAAACTTAGTCAAAAACTCCTCTTTTGACTTGTCTTTCCCAAAATAGCCTTTGGATTTGATGGAATAATTCACCACCTGTCTAGTCCAAAAGGTTTCATCTCCTTCTGATTCGAAAATTCCTGATCTGGGCGAAATTTCAAGTATTCCGGTCATTACAGGCTTTCGGTGGTTAACTGTATTAGGATCTAAGCTTCTTATCCACCGAAAATGTTGCTTTGAAAACTGTTTACGAAATAAAATATCTTATCCTATATTAAAGGAGTCAAACTCTTATCTAAGTAAAAGATCTTCGACAGCTGCTATGTGTGATCTGTTAATGGTTCCAGATGAGTGACAAGTATCTTCATAAGTTCAGAAAGACGAAATCCTCCCATCCACATAAAACGTCTTTCGACAGGCGTCTTCCACATGCCTGAGACCAGATGAAAGACATCAGATTTTGCAGCTACACTCTTCAGACGAAAAATTTCATCGTAATGTGCCATGACAGCTTCGACCAAACCAAGCAGCTCATTGTCCCCCACATGTGAATTCACTGCTGACCTCAGATCGTTTATCTGTCGATGATTCTCATCCAACCAATGAGCATACTCCATGTCAAATGCTAGAGCTCCATTTCCACTCATTGAATGACTTTGATCTCCAACACAACTTCCTCCAATGAAAATTCCTTGTTGCCTTGCACGTTGAAGCTCTTGCTCAAGCTGAATCAGCTTTAGTCTACTACTTTCCAGTTGTTGAACATATGCCCCATCACTTCTCTTTGTCACCATACGTGTATTGACACGGAGAGGATCAGTAAAATGCACCGCAACAGTCCTTTTGAACATTCAACTATGAGATGCTCCATATTCCAGCTTCAAAGAAAGAGTCTGCATTCCATCCACAATCGTACGCTTTTGGGAAACTTCTGGTTGTCCTTGTGAGGAAAGATTCTCATCATGTGCCACAACCGATGTAACACTTAAGGGAGATGGTGAAAGAGAAGCCTGCCTACCTGCAGAAATCAATCTATCTGATATATCATCAATTGCATGAACTGGTAACCATAACACTGTGGTGATGTTGCTTGCCCAATCTGGAAAAGCCAACTTTCCATCTCTTATTTGCAATTCTTCAATATCTTGAGCAATAGTTGCCTCCATATCAATCCTGTTTCTTTTCTCAGAGAAACGGATATCATGTGAAGTAACACAGTCTGAAGTTGGTGAGAAACGCTTTTCAGACAAACTGTGATATGCTTTAGCACAGGTCTCCAACTCAATACTATGAGAAGTCTCAATCTGTAAACCAGGACCTGTATCGATGTCTAAAATAGCACTTTCAAGAGAGTATTCAATGGGCTTGATAACCAACCCCAACCATTGGAGTTCCCCCATAAGCAATCTAGATGAAACAGTTGCAGTGATATCAACCAATGCACTTGGCTTGGAGACCTTCAAAACAGGCTTCAGATTTCTCTCAAAAATGCATAAAATCATCACTGTCTGGAGGACCGCCCTTTGAGAAAGCATGTGAACTGAATCTCAATTGACCTATCTGACCAGCTAGAACTCCTAACACATAAGATCTCGCCTGCTGAGAAGGTAAGGACATTATTATATCATTTTCTCCTGGATTTAGCAAAGGACCTTTCGAGCATTTTACAACCTTAATACCTTCATCTGCACTGAATGTTGCTATTAGAGTGAGGCTTAATGATTTTAGGAAAATTTCATCAGGAAAGCCACTCCAGACTGTTACAAGTAGATTTCCTAGATCACCCTCACATAGATCAAGTGGTGGTCCTAACTTTCCAGAGAAGGTGATTAATGACGACACATCGAGTGATACAGGATTCTTCATTTCACTATGAGCAAGTTTGACCACCTCTGATTGCAAGGCCTGTCTTTCTTTATTTAGCAGTAAGCCCTTTTCTAATGATAGCAATCTCACACAAGATGTAATATATCCAGCTTGGTATTCAAGTTGTTTTTGGCAGTCGGCTAAATTAGGAAGTACCTCTGCTAGTAATGACTGCCACTCTTCACTTGCATATAGAACACAAACCTTTTCATATAGTTTTGCAGCTGAGTCAAAACTTCCTTTCCTGTAAAACATAGCTGCAACTTCACCATCAATCACAACTCCACGAAACAGGATATGCTTCCAACTCGAGACTGATCAGAGGAGAAAGTCAGAGAGATAGAGGGGTAAAAACACTCTCAAAAAACCGGTGCATTTTTTATCGCTAACATCTGGCTCCAACTGGGATGGAGACCTCCCTGCAAGGTTTCCAAGAACCTGGTAGTTCTAGTAGCCTTTAGCATTGGGCATGGATTCATTAAGCCTTTAGCACTGATTCTTCTGCAAACCTGTAACTTGCATGCAACCTCCTGGTTATTTATGAAATCAACAACTAGAAAAGATCTAACTGCTCGTATGGCGAGCGTATTCCTCTGCCTACCCCTACACTAACCAACTGTGCCATTTGCTAAGTGAATGTTGATTTCCATAGTAGCCATCCAAGCAATTTGAATACTGAATAAATCTCATATTGATCATTGATCAGTAAATGATGCCTAAAAAGTAACAAGCGTAATAAGAACTCCTTTCGGAAATCATACTCGCCTGAAAACATGGGCGAGCTGAAGAAATCTGAAACTTTCAAGCCCTCTGAAAAGTATAACTCTATGAAGGCTTCCACTAGATCCTTGAAAAGAAGATAAGAAACATGCAGCTCCTCAAGAAATAGCTGCACATCTATGGCAGCCTCTTGCTCAGCCATGACTATTCCTCTGCAAGAAGATTGATCATCTTCTTGTCCCCTTGAGATCAACTCGTGATCATCAAAAACTACAATTTCCTTATCAGAATAATGCTCACAAGAGGATAACAAAACAGGATTTCCATCACATGGATTAGGATCAGCTGAGAACATATAATTTATTATGCAATCATCAGTCATCATAGGCTCTTCTTGATTTACAAATTGATCATAAGCTTCACAAGCATACATGTCTCTAGAATATTCTGCCAATGTTGACGAATTCATATCCGAATCTGCAATAATCTCGTATGCTTTTTGTTGTTCTAAATTTGCTTCACATTCATTACCTCCCTGCTCAAAATCTGAACCATACTGACATTGTTTTTGCTCATGTGAAAGAAGATTGTCAAAGTCAACCTGCTGTCGGATCCTCCTGGAAGCACGGATATTCTCCTCCACCTCTTGAGCGTCTTCAAACAAGTTCCCTAATGATGAAGACTTCCTTTCTAGCAAGAGAAGGACAAGTTCATTATGCTAAGCCATAAGATAGTATACCATGGCAGCAATCTCAGTAGGTCGAATCTCCAATGGGATGTCATAATAAACACGGTGAAACCTTCTATTGAAAACATGCAAGGCTTCATCCTGCTCTCATTTCAAAGCATAGAAATCAGTGAGGTAAGAATCTAAAGATTTGTATTCGCCCCAATACTTCAGGAAAGCATTTGAGAACTCAATCCAAGAGCCAATTGAATCAGCTCCCATACCCTTAAACCATGTAGCAGCATCTTTGATCAAAGTTTTCGAAAACATTCTCATGATCACATCTTCATGCGCAATTGAAAAACGATCAACAAAATCCAAAAAGGA
The DNA here is from genome assembly GCA_009831015.1 of Picea engelmannii. Lineage (NCBI taxonomy): Eukaryota > Viridiplantae > Streptophyta > Pinopsida > Pinales > Pinaceae > Picea > Picea engelmannii. The sequence continues at coordinate 171,725 of ML795491.1, read as the reverse complement.
TTCTGCGTGCCCCTCAGCTGAAGCTTGATTCTCTCCGGAAAACAAAGGGAGATATTCATAACAGTCATCAGGATAAGGATGAATAAGAAGGGGCAGCTTTAAAGGTTTGAACATCTTCATCCGGATCTTAACTTGAAAAGTTGTGGGCTGATCATGAGAGTTAACGAGTTCATGACAAGGTTCAGAAATTATGACAAGAGGGGCTGAGATATGGACAGGATCTGAAACAATTTCTATCTTTTCAAGGTCACATGGCTGATCAGATTCTAAAGGAAAAGAAATACAGTGGTCATCTTTGTGAATGAGCTGAGGTAAAGCCACCGAATCTACATCTATAATGCAGGGCTGTAGGATTTCCTCTTCTAGAGACGAATATATACAAGAAGGATGATCATTTTCTGAATATACAAAATAGAAAATAATTCTCTTTACACGCGAATGGAAAAGAATGAAAGAGGTAATGAAAAACAACAACAATTCATGAAGCAAAATATTGAACTGATACCTGGATTTTGATCTGAGCCTCTTCATCTTTTATCAACAGGATCCTCCCCAGTGGAGTCTTTGAACGTGGAGTCGCCAGATAGATGTTTACAACCAATATAATGCTCAACCTTTGTCTATCATCAAAAGATGAAACTGTGTCGTCTCCCAGGGAAGCTTGCTTCATCCTCCGTTCCCCAACAATGGCACCAATTTGTTATCACTCCAGGAAACTCTCCTAGGCTGTAAGTCGGAGATGCCTGGTAACTCAATCTTTTTAGGAACTATTTTCTCAATAATGTGTTGGGGTTTTGGATCAAGATGAATATCTGAAACTCTAAGTTATATCCTCAAGACATTCTTAACTATAATCATGCTACACAAGGCCTTCAAGAGCTATTGTCAGATAGGTTTGAATAACAGGTGGATGAGAAAACTAATCAATCAACCAGAACATATATAAAACCATATATATATATGATGGGTCAACAAACTAGCCAAGGATGCTTGTGATTCTTGCTTAATAACCAAAAGTAAGATGACAGTTACCAGGGTCATTAAACAGAGACAAAAGAATTAATTCCACTCATAAGCATAGAGATATAAAAGAAGGTCTGACAATAACAAAGAAAGAATCTTGCTGGCTACTATATTAAAGAAAGTGTCTTGTTACAAAGCAGTAGCCTCAAGAACTCAAAATCGAACCCATGGTTCATCAAATATTTTTGGCTTTATAGCCTTTACAAACAGTTTCCATATCCTAGGAAACTGGATCTTTTTATCTAAACTTAGTAAATAAAACTGAAACTACAAGAAGATAGGGATAAACCCCAAAAAAGAAGGATATTCTATGTGTTGGTGTGCTGAACAGTCGATGAAGTGAAGATTAGCCTTCCAAGGCTCCTAAACTTGATCTCATGAAGATAGTAAGCGAATTTGATGATGTGTCATGTGATCCCTGATATTTTGCTTCATCAAACTAACCAAAACTTAGTCAAAAACTCCTCTTTTGACTTGTCTTTCCCAAAATAGCCTTTGGATTTGATGGAATAATTCACCACCTATCTAGTCCAAAAGGTTTCATCTCCTTCTGATTCGAAAATCCCTGATCTGGTCGAAATTTCAAGTATTCTAGTCATTACAGGCTTTCGGTGGTTAAATGTATTAGGATCTAACTTCTTATCCACCGAAAATGATTCTTTGAAAACTGTTTACGAAATAAAAGATTTGATCCTATATTAAAGGAGTCAAACTCTTATCTAAGTAAAAGAACTTCGACAGCTGCTCGGTGTGATCTGTTAATGGTTCCAGATGAGTGACAAGTATCTTCATAAGTTCAGAAAGATGAAATCCTCCCATCCACATAAAACCTCTTTCGGCACGCGTCTTCCACATGCCTGAGACCATATGAAAGACATCATATTTTGCAGCTACACTCTTTAGACGAAACATTTTATCGTAATGTGCCATGACAGCTTCGACTAGACCACGCAACTCATTGTCCCCCACATGTGAATTCACTGCTGACCTCAGATCGTTTATCTATCGATGATGATCATCCAACCAACGAGCATACTCCATGTCAAATGCTAGAGCTCCATTTCCACTCATTGAATGACTTTGATCTCCAACACAACTTCCTCCAATGAAAATTCCCTGTTGCCTTGCACGTTGAAGCTCTTGCTCAATCTGAGTCAGCTTTAGTCTACTACTTTCTAGTTGTTGAACATATGCCCCATCACTACTCTTTGTCACCATACGTGTATTGACACGAAGAGGATCAGTAAAATGCACCGCAATAGTTCTTTCGAACATTTGACTATGAGATGCTCCATATTCCAGCTTCAAAGCAAGAGTCCGCATTCCATCCACAATCGTACACTTTTGGGAAACTTCTGGTTGTCCTTGTGAGGAAAGATTCCCATCATGTGCCACAACCGATGTAACACTTAAGGGAGATGGTGAAAGAGAAGCCTGCCTACCTGCAGAAATAAATCTATCTGATATATCATCAATTGCATGAACTGGTAACCATAACACTGTGGTGATGTTGCTTGCCCAATCTGGAAAATCCAACTTTCCATCTCTTATTTGAAATTCTTCAATATCTTGAGAAACAGTTGCCTCCATATCAATCCTTTTGCTTTTCTCAGAGAAATGGATATCATGTGAAGTAACACAGTCTGAAGTTGGTGAGAAACTCTTTTCAGACAAACTGTGATATGCTTTAGCACAGGTCTCCCGCTCAATACTATGAGAAGTCTCAATCTATAAACCAGGACCTGTATCGATGTCTAAAATAGCACTTTTAAGAGAGTAGTCAATGGGCCTGATAACCAACCCCAACCATTGGAGTTCCCCCATCAGCAATCCAGATGAAACAATTGTAGTGATATCAACCAATGCCCTTGGCTTGGATACCTTCAAAATAGGCTTCAGATTTCTCTCAAAACTCATAAAATCATCACTGTCTGGAGGACCTCCCTTTGAGAAAGCATGTGACCTTAATCTCAACTGACCTATCTGACCAACTAGAACTCCTAACACATAAGATCCTGCCTATTGAGGAGGTAAGGACATTATTATATCATTTTCTTCTGGATTTAGCAAAGGACCTTTCGAGCATTTTACAACCTTAACACCTTCATCTGCACTGAATGTTGCTATTAGAGTGAGGCTTAATGATTTTAGGAAAATTTCATCAGGAAAGCCACTCCAGACTGTTACAAGTAGATTTCCTAGATCACCCTCACATAGATCAAGTGGTGGTCCTAACTTTCCAGAGAAGGTGATTAATGACGACACATCGAGTGATACAGGATTCTTCATTTCACTATGAGCAAGTCTGACCACCTTTGATTGCAAGGCCTATCTTTATTTCTTTAGCAGTAAGCCCTTTTCTAATGATATCAATCTCACACAAGATGTAAGATATCCAGCTTGGTCTTCAAGTTGTTTTTGGAAGTCAGCTAAATTAGGAAGTACCTCTGCTAGTAATGACTGCCACTCTTCACCTGCTTACAGAGCACAAACCTTTTCATATAGTTTTGCAGCTGAGTCAAAACTTCCTTTCCTGTAAAACATAGCTGCAACTTCACCATCGAGCACAACTCCACGAAACAGGATATGCTTCCAACTCGAGACTGATCAGAGGAGAAAGTCAGAGAGATAGAGGGGTAAAAACACTCTCAAAAAACCGGTGCGTTTTTTATCGCTAACAAGTAACACCTATCATGATATTGTAATTAATTTTCTTCACAAATCCTCATCCTCTTCCTTAGTTAGGTCCTTTCTAGACTCTTAACCTTTTTCACCTTCCTTCAATAATTCTTGGACAACACGCACATTAATCATAGTTTCATGCGAAAACAGTTTATTGTTGCATAAAATTCAAGAAAAAAGTCATAACTTAGCACCATACTCATCTGTGCAGTTCATGGATTTGTATCCATGTGGTTGTCTTATTATATTGTCCCATTGTTCCTCATGGTTGTGTGCATGATCCCAATCAATAGTGTATGAGAACTGTCAAAATATCCTCCTCCTTGCGGTCACTCACCCTCCAAGCCTAGGCTCAAGCATCCTCTTCTCTACTATACAATTATTTAGGTGATCCATCTTGCCTTGCCAAGGATTTCTCATACAAGAAGAATTACAATGACTTCATTGAGCCTTACAGTCGATTTTTCCCTCAGACTTTCTCTGTCGAGGCATCCCTCCGACTTGTGTTACCACAACATAACATGTTCTGGGGATATCATGGCTTACCATAGGGTTCTCATGTCTCAAAAGTAGCATATTTCATGATTTCTTGCTTGACAACCTTCATATGTCCTCCCTATACAGATATTTTTCATCTCTCTTGTATCACAGGTATACAAAACTATGAGAAATTATCATCAATTTCAAATTCAAAATTTTCTTGCAAATTTGTCACCCACAGATTTCCACATTTCCCATTTATTTTCAGATATGTTCCGCACAGGAACCAAATTCACAAGTATTGGATGTTCCTTTTGATAGAAGTTTGGCTCAGTGGGCAATTGGGTTTCCTTACGTCTTACAACACTTCCATATCCAAGAGCCTTTTCTTCCTATAATTTCCAACATTTCTCATCCAAACAAATTGTTAGTTTTCATGCACATTATATTTTCAAATGATGCATACTAATATTCCAAGTCATTTTCATCTATTCAAGGGTACAAGGAAAAAGGAAATATCATTATTTACGTCAACATCCTTTCAACATACTACATTTCTAAATGTAATTCAAATATCAAATGACTTTAATCAATGTGCCAATATACATGGCCACATTCATACCAACACTTGGTGACAAGTACTCTGCCATGGTGTGTTGGATCTTAACCAACCTATTCACCACATGGCTTATTCACTATCGTTCATTGTTGCAGTGGGATTATGCTTCCTACTACATGTTGATCATGATCCCAACTCAACACCTATGAAACTAAGAGTTTCACATGAATGCATTCAAGAATTCTTCTTTCAGCAATAACCAGGGTGCCAATATTCATGGCCACTCAATTTTCTATTTTCTTTAGCGCCTCTACAATTCAGGTAGAGTATTGGAAGATCATCCTTTGTTAATGGGAAATCCATTACCTACCCTCTTATTAAAACATGCATTTCGTCAATTCATTAAATCAATGTGTTGTCTATGAGCACTTTTTCTTCTAATCATTCCTTGATTGGTCAATGTAGAAATATCAGTTCATGAATTCTTTCAAGGGTTACAATGATGCAAGTCTAAAGGTAAACCCTTCTAGATACTTCTTAAATGCCGACATAATTTAAAACCAGACTCACAAATCACCCCCAGAACCCGATCACAGTACGAGTTTATGCAACATTAATGTGTGGGTTCCTTGCATGTTTTCCCACTGATCATTCACAGATCGACGGTTCACAGTGATTGTGGAACCCCAATGTGCTCGCTCTTTATCAAAGAGTTCAATATCCAAAAAATTAAAAGTGCTCACCCAACTCCTTTAATCGTGTTCATTGATCATCCACCCCAACGAGATCAATGGTGCAGGTTGATTGCAGACCGTAAACTAGCACGTCTGTTAATTTCACCTTCGTGATCCGCAATGATTCCCGATCGTTGATCCAATCGAATGGCTGGTGTTTGATCTGTTAACTCCAGTGGATCTTTAATTTGTTCTGACGACTAAGATCGGTTTTCCCTCTGAAAAATGGATCGCATTCATCTCCCTTGTTAGGCTCTTGATTAACCTGATTCGATCAAGATTTTCTTTCGCAATCTTCATGATCTCGATCTGTAGCTGATCGAAGGGATTTCTACAATTTATCTCATTGTCTATAATTGAAAAACATACCAAAGTTCCTAACCACTAATCTTCTCGATTCCTTCTAAAGGTATTCAAGATATGTATTACATAACAAAAGGAACAATTAGGGAACCAACTCCATTAGTAAAGCTTTTTTACATGTTGAGTCAAAAGAGATCTTTTGGTTCAGATGCTCCTGCATCATACAATCAGTCTTTACTTCTAGAGGTTCACACCTCCATCATTCAGGTTCTCCTTCCTTAATCATACCCTACTTGGGTATCCATGGCATACAACCATCACTTACAATTATTTACATATCTTTAAGATATTGAAATATTTTCAAAAGGGATTCTTACCAAATTCCTGCATGCCTTATGACACATAGGTATGAAAATTTTTATACATGCTCTAGTTGCTAGCACTCTCTCTGACACTACCTCATCAATGGCTCTTTATGGGGACTTTTAAAGTCCCTTCAACAATCTTTCCACAACAGCCTAATCATAGTCATCCTCTTCTTGAGGTTGTCCATCATTGGCAGTTATCTCTCTCAACAACTCCAATTTCTCTCTACATATGACATACATCATAATTATGTTAGTCATCATGTAAAAATAAAAGTGCAAGTATCATAGATTTTAAACCAATAAAACAGTTTTTAGATATGTCCTAGCATATCTCTATGCACTTCATCACATTATCCTTAATGTTTTCATGAATGCAATATAGACAGTTCTCAATTGTTTCTGCAATAATACAACCCTCACTATGGTGTCAAAAAATTTACTTTCATCAACATACTAGCTTTCCCATCCCAGAGAAAAGCATAATATATAGCAAGAAAGGATTTAAGGCTCTTCCCTTTTCCAAAATCCTTCTACACAGCCTGGGACCTTCAGTCCAACTAAATTATTCCAAGGCATCACTGTGTCTACTTAATATGGCTTCAACCAAGCCTATTCATTCGAAATTACTTACTTACTTACTTATTCTCCCTTGTCCAGATGTACTTGTTCCCACAACTTCTCTATTCCTAGAGTAGCCTTGGTTAGGCTTATCCCTAACCTTTTGGGATACATCAGCATGCTTTAAAAGAAAAAAATTTGTTTGTAATGGATCATGAACCTATGCATCTTGCACATTACCATTCATTTGTCAGAATGGTCAATATTCATTGATTAGTCTTCTATTCATTATATGGTGTTTTCAAAAACTAATCCAGGATTCTTATATATATATATATATATATATATATATAAGTTTGTAGCTCATTTCTTAATTCACAGTAGTCATTAAGGTCATGACTCTCTTCTCCCGGCAAAGTCTTCACACAGTTCCTCCATAGGGAACTCCTTCAGCATGTAAATTCCTTATTGCATATCCATCACTATATATGATGGCCTCAACCTTGAGTTAGCTTCATTTGTTTACCAAATATTCCATCAGGAATATAAACATCCATCTATGCCATGCATCCAATTATGTATCCACACATATTCTGGTTTCGTTAACTTACATCCATGATGTACTTAACCATATGCATAATCATAAGCCTATGTGTAGCTTCCATAGGTATATTTCATAGCCCACATACATCTCTACTTTAAAATTAGTCAACTCATGATTGTTCACAATCATTCTCATGTGATCCTCAAAGGAATAATCATTTGCCTCTTATCATGACAATAGAGCATCCTTGCTTGTTTACTCTTTCATCTATTTATACTAGCCTTTCCTAAGGGAATTGAGCACATTCCCCTCAAGATATTATTAAAAACATAACTTTCATGATTCTTTAGAATGGATTCAACCATGCATCCATGTTATTCACTTAATCTTGGCAAGTGCAATTCTTTCCTTACATATCACTCATCAAGGCAGTCATATTGTGCCTTTTGTATACATATATTCTCACAGCATACATTACATCACTTGCACATTTAATATAATTCATACCTAGTTGGTATTTTTATCTGTATTTAGTTCAAGAGGCCTCACAATGCATTAAACTCATTCACTCAAACATATACAAACATAGCCAAACATTCATCATGCAAGCTCATTGCTTGCACCCCTTTTACATTTATATTTTTAGTTTTTAATATTAGTGTTCTTTAGTGACAGATTACAATCACTCATATGATTAGTCTCACAGTCATAATTCATATTGGTGTTACCCCTTCTATATGGCAATAACCAACAAGGGTCACCTTTTTCCTTCCTACTGTAAAAACCTTCCATAATTCAGAATTCATATGGGTAGTTATTGTGTCACTCAAGGTAGTAAGATAACCACTTCTAGTCTCTTCTTCATGCCTCAATTCACTCTTGGTCAACATATATTTACAATGGAATCTCTTCCTAAACTCCCTCTTATATCTATCTAAGTATACCAAGCCATATCCATATGGCTACCATTCACCACTGGATGTCAATCTGACCCATAGGGCTTCTAGAAGTTCCCCAACGCATCCTTTACCACATTCAGGATCAACATGGAATCAACCATTTTACATTATTTATAAAAAAAAATCATGTCTAATAACATTTGGACTATTCCCTTAAATCCATAGTACAATTTCGAAGTATGTTACTTACTAAGTGTTCTAGTTCAGAACTCCAGAGTATCTTTAGGTCATAATCAGTCTTAACCATTACACCTAGAATTCTTCCTTCTATTCAACAATAGTCATGGATGGAGGTCACTCTCCTCCTCCCACAAGAATTCTGGCATATTAGTTTCCTATCCACCAAGCAAGGGAGGTTGTTGTGACCGCTCACTCAATGACTCTATATTCCATTGCTTTGTTTATCATCTTGATTAGAAAAACATTGCCCAGTAATTCTGGTACTCATAAATAAAATTTTGTTTCTTAGTTCCCTTTGAAACCCAAGATTTGTGCATGATCTCCCTTTTCAGAGGATGGTCACCAGACTCATTCCTCTAATTGTGAGGTATTACACACATATACAAGGTTTAATACTTCATTAAAGCAGTAATTATTACTGTTGCGTATCTTTCTGATCCATTCACATCCAAGTCTTGCTACTAGTTCCTATCAACCTAATCCCACTTCTGTAGGATTGGCTATCATTTCCCAAAAGAAACGGTGGTCTTCTTCTACCACATCCTAGCATGATTTAATCTAGTTGGGTAAAATCCCAACTGAATTTTAATATACAGTTTTTTTTCCTCAAGGAACTTATGCAGATAAATTCCGCACTACAGTGATACTCTCAGCAGGCTCAGGTTAGCCTCAGTAAACTAGCCTTTTGACCATTCTCTGGCTCATCCAAGATAGTGTTTGAATCATTCTCTTCTAGATAGGTTAGGGTAGTACACCCTTCCCTTAAAAATTTTCTAATAATATTTTTATGTGACTCGTGCATGAGCCCAAGTAGGCCAAGTGTTGTTTCCATGCTCTGATACCACTTTGTAACACAACCAACCCCTTAAAAAGACTTTTTTAAGGGATGGGGCCTCAAATTTTTGCTTTCCTCAATTAATAAGATCCTTTTTCTGGGATCTCTAACATGTTCTTCTCACCAAGATCTTTCGAACCACTATCGCCATGCTCGAATCTGAGCTCAAGATTGGGAGATCTACCCTTCCAAAGTTCTTCGAGGGTTAATAGTCATGGGCCATGTGGCACCTACGTGGATCCGACTCATTCATATCACCCCAAGTTCTTTAATATCCTAAATCTTCATGTGCTCCTAGATCTATGGCGGAGATCCATCCACCATTAATCGATGATGGATTCTTATCCTTGGGAATGCACATGTCTAAGGTAAAAATTCGACGTTTGGTGCTTTTAGGTGCGCATGGTTTAATGACCCAAATATTCTAGAGTACCTTTCTTCCAAAGTCTTGTGGGATTTCCACGTGGCTCCAGCCTTCGATCCTTTTTTCACCACATTATTCCAAATCCTCCAGAGTCGTGGATTCCCAGACTTTTTAAGCCCCGGAATCGATCCACGTGGCTTTGGCCTTCAGGCCTTTATATGACACTACACCCCAGGTATTCTAAATTCATGGCACTTCACCATTCACGTGGTCCGGTAGACATGTACCAGGGACTTCAGGGGTGACATGTTCCCTCATCATGGGGTGACATGTGTCATGTTCTAATGGGCCCATGGGTCTACAAAACATGTGTATCCAAGTGACACATGGCACCTCAATCGTGGGTCCACGTCACCTTGGGTGAAGTCAGAGAGCGAAGTCAACCCCTAACAAAGGCTTCTAACGTTCCCCTGATATCACGATCAAGATCCGTCCATGTAGACCCCTCGATATACATCTCACATCACTTCGTTGATTTGAAATTTAGGAGTTTTGGAGGTGTCACACCCAAAATTCTCTAGAGTGTCAAGTCTCTGGATTATAAGATCTGGAGACACGCATCGCTAGAGGCAATGGAAAGGATTTACTTCATCCTTCGTAGCTCCAAAAGTTTTGGCTCCACAACAACATTCTTCTTGTTTCCTCTAGAGTCTTGAGCTCCCAAACCATGGAATCTCCTTCCATGTGGCCTCTCATCTGATGGCTCAAACCAACTATGAGCTTTGGGACTTCGTTACCTTCACGCATCAGTCACCCATATCTCTCGAATTACTTGTTTTTCAGATACACTTAATATGTGATAAATGGAAGGGAAAACGATGATGCATGTTGCACCTAGTCCTGGTTGACGGACATTCAAGAGGGGTCCTCCACGGACTCCCAGATCGACGACTGAGAAGGATCCTGAAGGATCTGAGGATCGACGGTCCCCGATACTTCATAAATTTGGCCTTCGGGAGTTTTGGAGGTGCAACCCCGTAGTTCTCCTGAAGTGGTCAACATCAAGTTGACTACATTGTAGATCTAATGGTTGGGATCATTCCTGACCATCCTCAGATCTACGGACTGCATCACCTCGCGACCGGTAATTGGATCGGGATTTAACATGAATATGTGATCTATGGTAATGGGTAAATCATTTCCAATTGTCGATCCATCATCAAGCCACTGACTTGACAGGTCTCCTACGGCGTAATTTGGTCTTTGCAATACCTATTTCCCCAGGGCGCCAGATTCCCGGAGTCCCTAACACTTAGCTCCCTTCGAACTTAACCTAGGGTTCCTAGGCCTTGGTTATATGGATTTTTTTCAAGCCCCGAGGGCTATTCTCATATGTCTTGGCCAAGATCTGTTTAAGTCGTGACATCCCAGAGTTCCTAAGTCAATAAGAGCTAGCTCCTTTCGGACTAGTGCAGGGTTTCCAGACCCTGGTCATATCGGTCCTCCGAAGATTTTCAGGGGCTACACACACTTAATTCTTAGCCAAGGAATTTCTAAGGTCGTGAGCATGATCCCTCAATCACACAGATGAAAGTTCTGGGGAATTTTCCCCCTTGTCTACACTCTAAGAGCATTATACTTTCTGAGCTTACTAGTACCTCAAATGAAATGAGGGGATGCTCCTTGTGTTTAAATTAGAGAGTTCTCCACTCCTATGTAGCTGATATAGGCTTTGTGCACCTTCACGCTACCTCTCTTGAGCCTAACGAACTCCCTTATCCACGAGGCCAAGACCAGTACCCAGCTGCACTCGTTGAAAATGCACTCTTCCACTAGATTTACGCACCACTTTCTTGAGTGTGAGTGTGTTTCCAAATGAGATAAAGAACCTTCTATTTATACTAATATGGCCAAGTGAACAGGTGTCTCTTCAATCAGGGATGACCTTTCCTTTTCTGTATATAATACTTCAATATTACTTATTCTACTGAGCCAACTTGTCTTCCAAGGTTTTCACACATCTTTTTAGGTTTTCTCTTACTTCCGGAATATTCTATTCTAGTCAAAGGTTTATCCATGGAGGTTAATACCTCCCACAACTACCAAAACATCAACACTCCCTCTTAGATATGGAGGTATTTAACCATGATTTTCCCTTATGGTCTTCATATCCTTGCTCTCTTTTCCATGATCCTCTCGTCGTGGTTATGCAAACCATGATATTGGTAGCACCATAACGTCACACATGGCTACACCCATGTGGGATTATCAATCTCTTCTAGAGGCCACAACCCACTAGAGAACACTAGAGATACATCTCATAGTGTGTGTCACCATCATCGTCTTGGGATACACCTTCATGACATACTCACCCATGGTTACACCCATGTTGTGAGTATAATCATTACTATCATCAGTATCCATCCATATCACATGGAATGGGAAAGACCTACATGGTCTTGCAAACCAGTAGCATCGCCAGAGTTACATAGGATATCTCATGATCATCCAAATCATATTACGAGAAACACCATCACAGCCATATAGGTTCTCAACTATGCCTCTAGCCTACCAGATTGTCTCATTGGTGTAGCAACAACTCAGCATACCAGACCATCTCACTGGAGTAGCCTACAACTCGGCACAAGGTATGCAACTCGACATGAATCCTACAACTTGGCATGAATCTTACAACTCGACATAAGGCCTACAACTCGAAACAAATCCTACAACTCGGCATGAAGGCCTACAACTCAGCACAAAGGCCTATAACTCGATATGAAGTCATACAACTCGGCACAAATCCTACAACTCAACATGAATACCTACAACTTAGCACGAAGACTACAACTCGGCACAAAGGCCTACAAGATCCTTCTTTTCAAATTCTTCCATCAACTCCCTTTAATTGAGGGAATCCTTGAACCATGTTTTCCTCTGTTGCATGTCCCTTTGCATCCTACAAAGTGTCACGAAACCTTGCTTCTTCCTGATCATTGACTCCCTCTAAAGTTTGACTCCCTCTGATTCCTTCCAAGTTTTATATTTTTGCGGTAACCTTCCTGGAATACATAGGATAACCTGCCTAAAATAGAAACAAAAAGAGAAAAAGTGTTTCCAATAGAATTTTATATAAGAACATATCAATTTCATGGTAATTTATTATATCATTACCAAGGTGTCTTTCCTAAGAACAAGAACAAGAAATATCTCCTAGAGGAGATGTTAGTTCATATTGCAATTAAGTACAATAATCATTTATATTAATAGTACATGCTACTAAGTATTTGTTTGTTCCTATCATTAATAAAATCTAAAGGATTGCAATACATAAGAAGCAATAAAAATATCAAACCTGATATGAAAACCTAGAGTCTGGCTATCATTTTTCTTGAGTTGTTTTTCTTCTGAGACAAGTATTCTTTCCAACCTGAAGAGTGTGTTGTTCCTATGAATGTATTAGATATGAGATCTTTTTGGCTCTACAATTTCTTCTTGGACAAATATCCCTTCTCTTTCTAGAGATTCATATCTGCAGTAGTTTCTTTTTATTGTTTCTCCTACTCCACGTTCATCTGCTTGGAAGCTCGAAAAATCAAACTCGTCATCCTTTGACGCCTGCTCTTTAGTCTGTGGTTCCATAATTTTTCCATTTGTTCTTTGCAAGGATGATTTGAAACATTGTCTTCCATGCTCTACCAAGAGACCATGCTTCTGTTGTGCCACTCTAACTTTATGGAGGAAGTCATGATTTTCTTTGACTTTGACCTTGACCAGTCTTTTGACTTTAACCAGTCGAACCTTAACTTTGGCCAGTCAAAATTTGACCTTTTTAATGGTCGAGGGCACCAGGAGATGCACTGGGTTAGGGAACACTAAGATAACCAAAAATTAGTCCCAATACTTCACAGAAAATTTCTATGCAACTGGTACTGCAACTGGTGATGGCACTACAACTGGTATTGCAACTGGCACTGTAACAGGTGTTGCAACTAGCATGGTAACTGGAACCAAAACTGGTGTTGCAACTAGCACGAAGGAACTGCAATTGTGCTACAATAAGCTTGAGAGAGAGATGCAGATCTACCTTCCAGTGGTTAGACTATTCCGAAGGTGGTGTGAGCCCATACCCTATTAGAATATTGTGCTCGTTTAACCATAGACAATGTCACAGCATTGTCACCCAACCATAGGCACAAATCCACCCTCAAGCACCTTAACCTTTGACAGAAAGAATAATTCTAGGAAGCAGCACTAGACCCAACAAATAACCAAGAGAGAGAGTGCACATTTCTCCAAAGGTATCACACCACGCAGAAAGTCCCAAAACAAAGATGAAGACTAGTACCCAACTGCAGTCATTGAAGATGCACTCTTCCTCTATAATTGCACACCACTTTCTTGAGTGTGAGTGTGTTTCCAAATGAGCTCAAGCACCTTATATTTATACTAAGTTGTCCAAGTGAACAAGTGTCTCTTCAAGCAGGGACGACCTATCCTTTTCTGTATATAATACTTCAATATTACTTATTCTGCTGAGTCAACTTGTCTTCCAGGGTTTTCACACATCTGTTTAGGTTTTCTCTTTCTTCTAGAATATTATATTCTATTCAAATGTTTATACATGGAGGTTAATACCTCTCGTAGCTACCAAAACATCAACAAGCACTAAGGTCACAAATCCATCTAAAAAGGAAAATGAAGAAAAGCCTAAAATATATGCCAATATTCTAAAAGGCTCCATCAACAATGAAAGCAATGGTAGGAAAGGAAATGATGACTAGCAGAAATTTGATTCTTCTCACAAGAATGAATTTAGAAGAGCCATTCCACCAAGAATGCCTTTCAAAAATCGGTACCAAAATCTTTTTCTTGCCTATTATTTTTATTGCAATAATTTTGGTCATAAAGCAATAGATTGTAAAGCTTATGCAATAAGTGATCATGCGAGAGATAGAAATAGAGTTTCTTATAAAACATCAAAGAATGATTATGTAAGCAACAAAACCAGAATTTCTCATGGGTTTGTTGATAGAAACTACAATTCATTTTCTCCCTTCTTGATTACAATACTAAATGTTATAAGTTCAATAATTGTGGGCACATGTTGGAGCCTTTCGTGTTGACTCGGGTTCTACTTTAGGTTTCCAACAAAACCCTGCAAACCATTGGCCCTTCTGAAGACCAGAAGGAAACATTGCACACAGAGTGCACAATGCAATCTCACCCAAGATGTCTTATGGGTGACTACAGGACCCAGATGTCTGCAATCTTGGAAGGGAGAATTTTGTGGGGATGAGATACATTCCTTATACTTCAAAACACATCACGTTTATTATTCGATTACATAAACACATCATTATATCATAGATCTACCATTATGTAATCAATTACATTCATTTAGCGTTTATTCTGCAGTAAATATCCTAGCTACTCTATTATGCATTGCATTTTACTACTAACAGATTAATCCATTCATCATAACTAAACATTTGCAAGAAATAACATAAGCATTCCACATAGAGACACAAATTTACAGTGCTTCACCCACCCCCCCTCAGGATAAATCCACAAATATTTGGTTGTCTTGGCTATTTTATTATTATGCATCAAGGTTACAGCGTTGTGCACATTACATTTGAGGCTGACAATATTGTAGTGAGCTCCAAATCTCATGATATATGACCTTACCCTCGATTGCAATGCTTGATCTAACATACTTTTGTGTGTCTTCTCATATGCCTATCTCTATTTGTATCTCTATGTATCACATGATCCGCTCCTCTATCTCACAACAATATATTTATATTACAAAAAGGAGTTAATTACCCGTTACAAAATTGACCAAAATCCTAATCCACTAACCATAGGTGGATTATATTTATCCACTTTCTAACTCCTTGATCGTAGTTGGTCCAAAATCCAATTGTTTTCCTCGTTGATGCACATATTTCTTCCTTTTTTTGAATTTCATGGTTTCCTGGCGTTGTTTTTCCATGTTTTATGGCATGTGCTCCTTCTTTGGTCCATTACCTAATTTCCTTCATTAATTACTGCACTTTTCCCCAAAACGTCCTGCACCAACAAGCCCCCAACACTCACCTATGGCTCATCCCAAGCCACTTAGGCAGTGTGTGATTCTTGCACTGACTTCTCAAGCACCTGAAACTTGTTTGTAATTTATTCAACTTGGGATTTTATCTGCATGTTCTTTTCTGCTATAATCTCCACAGTTTGTGCAGTAATATGTTCCTTCAACAGTTCCCCACTCTTCAAGCCAACTTGTTCAATTTGTCCCTTAGTTGTGTCAATCTCAATGAGCATCTATTCTTCTCCTTCTTGTAGTGGGTCTAATTGAGCCTGTCTTGTCTGCTTATCTACATGTATGGGCTTAAGCTCTACCTACAAATTCTTCATCTCTTGTGAAAATTTTAGTTTTTCAGGTATTGTCATAGTTTTCTTCTTATTATTCAATTCTTGCATCATAGTAATTATCCATTCTTCTTTTCGCTCCAGCTCCTGAATTTTCCCATCCTCCTGAAGGTTTTTCCATAGTTGTGTGATCTTATTGTAAAGCTCTACTATTTCCTGGATTAAAATCGCAATGCTTTCTATATGACATGTATCCTCCTGCTCTCCTTGTATTCTTACTTCTGGTGGAGTACTAGGTGTTAGGAGTTCTGTCAACTTTGTAATTTGGCTTCTGTAAGTCTCCATAACTTGTGCAATTTTCTCAATTTCACCCTATGTGGTTATATTATCTCCTTGTGCGCTATCAAAAATGGTTTTAAATGCTTCTTCAACTTGTTTCTCTATTCTTCTAGTGTGCTTCTTTGTTTCATCCCTCTCGAACTGCAACTGGTTAAGATTTATCTCCATTGTATTATTTACTTCCTTATCCAATTGTAAGCTTGTGGCATCTGCAGGGCCCTTGACTGGATTTCCTGTGTGACACTTATATGTAGTTTGTACAGTGATTCAGTTGGAATCTTAGGCAGTTCCAAGTCCAAATTATCTATATCATTCATTGGGCTTTGCGTTGTAGCTTCATATACCTGCAACAACCCCTCATTGATACGGAAAATTCCACTCCCGATAACTATGGTCTGCATTGTCTCTTGTTCTTGAATTATTCTTTCCTGAGAGGTTTGTTGTTGTTGTGCCTGATATTTTTGTTGAGTTGTAGTAAGTTGAAAATGTTCCAATGCATCTTTGACCTCTGTCAATTTCTTCACTTTTTTGTCCCTCTTCTTCTCAGCGTCATACCAAGCTTCTGTCATGTGATCCTACACTTTTTATGCTACTAATTATGCATCATTCTATGTAAGTGTAAGTTGAGGAACGTCCTTATGTGCCTTCATTTTCTTGCGCTATCTTGTTTTCTGCAACATTCTTATATTCCTTGGTAGTGTCTTTGTCTTCCAGATTTGAACTGGCATATCCACATCTGGGAAATGTCCACCTCATATTTCCTCATGCATAGGAATATTGGTATTGTTCTACGTTACTCCATTCAATTCTTCGGTGCGCTCAGTTTCATGAGTTGAAGCATTTGGTATAGTATTTTTATTCCTTGTCTTTTTAGTTGTTGTGCTACCCCCTGTTTCTTTTGTGCACTCTGTCACTTTCCTTGTGTTTGTTGTTGGGTTGGTTGACTGTTTTGAAGGTCCAGTCTCTACTTGTTATTTATATTTTGGTACTTTCTTTGGGATTACTCACACCTTCCACTGTTTAGTCCAATCCTTCATATCCCACTGTACTTCTTCCCCTATGAAACAATATCTCAACTACAGCCATTCCTTTTTAGGATCCTTCTTAGCCTAGATCCATATGTTAAGTCTTGAAGCTTGAAAATTTGTTATTCCTTGATTCTCTCTAACAACTTTTGGTGGTATTATCCATGTGTTTTCTATCTTCTCCTGCATCTCATCATAGAACATGGTGAAAATGATAGCATTCTCCTTCCTTTTATTTGGATATGAAGTGTGCCATAAGTTTATGTATTTTTTTGCGTGACATTTCCCTAGCCTTCGATAAAATCCATTGTATTTTGGTTCTCCCCATCCAACAACTGTTATTAATATGAATAGCCATGGATAATCAAATTTTGAACCGAGATCCTATACATCCTTGCAATCATCCAAAAACAATTTTAGTAGATGTGGAGCCCAAATAAGTAGACTTCCCTTTGTGCACTATGTGGATGCTGCTATTACACCCGCAGGGGCTTCTTCTTTGTGACATTTTCTCAAGAGTTTGCATGCCCTCATTTTTGTCACAAAATTAGTTGTTGGTTCATTAATTTGTCTAATAATCATTCCCCTGGATCCTCTGTCAGTCCCATATTTATTTTTTATCTCATTTTCCAAGTATTTTTCCTTTGTTTTGTCATCCAAGTATTGCTATAGTTTTTCTCTATCTATAGGTAATCATGTGATTTCCGCGATTAATTCCACACCTACATATACAGGTCTATCCATCCATAATATGCCTCCATGTACATGTTCCAGTAACTATTTGACACATGCATTCACATCCTTTTCTCTCCCAAAGTGAGGAAAGTCCAACAAGTTCATAATTCTTGTGTTGTATAGCCCTACAATCCACTGTTTTGGATCCATAATGGGATCTCTTAATGGACATTCTCCTTTAATTTACATGTATACTTTTTTCATGAACTTAGGAAACTTCCCCATGTCTACAACATCAAGTATTTTGACTCCTTCTGGTATCTATGGTAGTGACAGTGTGAGTTCCTTTTGCTTGCTCGGCGTTCTTAGTGTTGTAAGTTTTTCCCTTTTCTTATTATTCCCTATTGATGGCCCTATCATTTACACTTGGTTCTCTTCCTCATTTTACTATTCTTCTTCAGTGTCTGTGTTTTGTTGGTTTGTAATGTCTTCCCCTTGCACTTTCTCCTCCGTCTATTGCATTTTCTCTACTGCAAGGTGTTGCACTTCTTCTAATTGTTTCCTAGACTCATCATATTATGTCCTTTCATCATATTCCTCATTCAGAGCTCCATGTGTTTGTGCTTCTCCTAATATGGTTTGTTTCATGGGGTTTTTATCTGTGCTAGGGTTTTGTAGTTCATTATGTGAGTCAATGTCCATTTCTTTTTCTATCAGTTTTTGTTAGTCCTACTCTTCTACGGAGGTCAAACTAACTAGTTTTATTATTGGAGATGGAATGGCATCAACATCCATCACTTCTTCAGGATGATTAGGGTTTTCTCCATCATTTGTTGTGTCCTATGCAGACCTCACGTCACTTCGCATTATCCTTGAGACCCTGCTGGGATCTCCAAGCTTCGGGGGTGCAATTTTTCTAAATTCGAAAAGGGTTTCTTTGAATCGTAAGTGAACACATCAGAATCACCTACTCGCAATAGGTTTTCTGCCTTGGCTCTAGTTTGTGCAAATTCACAATGAGTCATTTCTATTCGTGTTTTCTACTTTTATAGTTCATGCCATAAATTCCCTATCACACCACAATTTTCAGATCACCACTTTTTCATTTTTCGGTTGTTTTCTGCATCGGCGCGCTACATTTTCTTCCTAGACAATTTATCTAGAGCACAATGTATTCAAGTTCTTTCATACCCATTTTTATATGTTGTGCATAATATTATCTAACTACATATTTAACACTTATTCATCTACTACATCTTTTTTTGTTTTTCCTATTTTCCATTTTTTTTTTCTTTTTTCAACTTCTACTATATACACTATGTACACTTGTAATTTTTTGCGCTGTAACTACTAAGGGTTATTGGTTCGACTGTCCCTATACAATTTCATTCAACTTCCATTAACCAATCCTTGAATCTCTTTTCATGTTGGATCCTACAACTGCACAGCACCTCCATCTGTGATAGATTTTATTTCATATGGCCTTAGCCAATCAAACCTGAACTTTCATGGGTGTTGTAAATATTTGTTGTCATAGAGAAGAACCAGATCTCCTTCCTTAAAAAAAATATTTTTAATGTGTTTATCATGCCAAGCTTTGTCTTTGGCTTTATGTACTTCATGATGGAAACTAGTCATAATCATGTCTTCTTCTAGTTCCATGAGTTGAGACAATGTTTCTTGAGTTGTGCCTCTTTTTGTCATGTTTGTAATGGATACAATGCGTAGACTAGGTATCAAATATTCTAAAGGGACTATTTCTTCCTGACCATACCCCAATATGAAAGGTTTCTACCCTGTGATTTTCTTGCATGTGGTTCTATAGGCCCATAATATTGTTGGTATCTTCAGATCCCAATCATCCATGTTTACATTTCAAATTTTAGTTAGGGCATTCTCCAATATTTTATTAAATGCTTCCATTTTTCCATTAGCTTGAGGATGGTATGGAGTGCTCTTTTGATGGTGTATTTCAAATTCTTCAGTCATTTCCTAAATGGTATTATTGAGAAAATGAGTTCCCTGATCACTCATCAGAATTCTACGGCATCCAAATCTTGTAATTACTTGTTCAAACAGAAAGTGCATTGTAGTTTCTGTGATGCAATCTTTTATTGTTGTTACTTCAACCCATCTTGTTAGATATTGTGTCGATCTAATGATGTAACTTTCTCTCGATCTTCTATATGGTGATTTGATTGGTCCTACAAAGTCTATTGTCTATTTTTCAAACACTTTAAGGGTTACCTAAGGTTTTAGGAGCATCTCATCCCTTCTAGATGGTTTTCCTACCCTCTGCCAAACATCACAAGTCTGATAATATTCATTTTCATCTTTAGAAATTGTTGGTCACCATAGTATTTTGCGTAGTCTCTTTTGCACAGTGGATTTTCCTACATAATGTCCTCCAAATATTCCTTCATGTTCTTCTTCCAAGATGATAGGATGTTCATGTTCCTTGACACGTCTCTTTAAAATATTATCTGCACCTAGTTTATACAAGTGTCTTGCAATAAGTTGGAAACCTATATCTCTAGCCACCAAATTATTCTTTTGCACAGTGTTGTATTCCTTTGGGGAAAATCCTATACTCAAAAATTCAATGATATCAGAAAATTATTCATCAACAATCTACACTGAAAAGAGTTGTGCATCAAGAAATTTTCCTCCAAGCGGCTTGGTTCCTCTCCATTAATTATCCTAGACAGATGATCTGGCCCTTCATTCAGTCTTCCAGGTTTCACTACTACTTCAAAATCAAACTCTTGAAATAACAACGACCATCTACATATTCTTCACCCTCCCCCCAACATTGGCTTGTTGACCAGGTATTTGAGAGCAGAGTGATTTGTGAACATTTTAAAATGTTGGCCTAATAAATAATGTATGAACTTTTGTAATGCATACATCATAGTCAAACCTTCTCTCTCTGTTGTATTATAATTATGTTCTGACTCTGAGATTTTCCTACTTGTAAATGCTATCAGATGATATATGTCACTTTCTCCTAGTTGTGTTAGTATTGCTCCAAGTGTTATTGAAGATTCATCCACATGAACATGGAACTCTTTTGACCAGTCTAGAAACACCAAAATTGGTGTCATCGCGATTTTATCTTTTAAGATGTCCAAACTTTGTTGGCACTCATCATTCCATTGAAACTTGATATCCTTCTTTAACAGTTTCTCCATGGGCGCAATAATATGTGTGTAGCTCTTTATGAACTTTCTATAGTATCTTGTATGACCTAGTGTATCTCTTAATTGGTGCACTGACTTAGGTGGTGGTAAATTAACAATGACAACAATATTTGTAGGGTCAACCAGCAAACCCTATTTACAAACCACATGCCCTAGTAGAATTCCAAATGGTGCGTTGAATGTGCATTTCTTAATGTTAAAATAAATTTGGCATTGTCTACACTTGTCTACCATTAATATTAAAATTTCAACATGATCTTTTAGTAGGCTAAATATTGTCCAATCATCCAGATAAACCTCCAAAAAATTATGTATAAAATCTTTAAATGCAACCACCACTACTCTTGAAAAAATAACAGGGGCATTTTCAATCCAAAGGGCATAACTGTGTATTGGTATGACCCCTATTATGTGGAAAATGTAGTCTTATGATGATCCTCTGGTGTTATTTTGATTGGGTGATACCCTAAAAATCCATCAATAAATGAGTATACTTCTTGTCCTCCTACATTTTCCAATACCTCATCTATAAATGGAGTAGGGAAGGGATCATGCAGACAGGAATCATTCAACTTCCTCAAGTCTACACAAATCCTTATCCACCCATGATTCTTCTCTTGAACTACCATAGGGCTAATCCACTCATATTATTCAATAGGTTCTATTATACCAGCCTCTAACATTTTATCAATCTTTGCCTTAACTTTTTGTTTATATATCGGATTCATCCTATAGGGTATCTTTCTTATTGGTCTGGCATCTGTTCGTAGAGGAATTTTCATTTCTCCAAGTTCTTCGGCCACCCCTTTCATTTATGAAAACGTTGTTGGAAATAGATCACTATATTCGCACAGTGGTTTTGTTATTCTTTCCACTGTCTGGTTGTCTCAGTAGTCACCAATACTTGCAATTTTTGGATTCTCTTATATTCCAATATTGACTTTATTTATCTTCAATGGTACAGAAAATTATTTTGATTGTAACAGTGGGCCTTCTATTTCTCTTTCCCATTCAACTTATGTTATATGAACATCATGTGGGTTTTCGTCTGCTAGGTCATCTTTTTTGATGTGGTAACAATGTAACAATTGTCTGACTGTTTGTCGATTGTGATTTTGATAAGATGTTACAATTTCAACTTCAAGTTCTTCAAAAATATTTTATTTTATTAACTTCAATGTTGCATCCATCAATGGATTCTCATGTTCAAATGCAAACATTATTACAAAGTTCTGTTGCAAATATGTCCAATTTACAGTTCCTTTGTGCAGTTCTAGTTATGTATACCAATTTCTTGGTATGCCTTCTAATGTATGGATGAAGTGATGTGGTCATTCCTCTAGTGGCATTAGTATCCATTGGGTTATGCATTTGTCTATATGTTCTCTTGGTTATCCTCTTCCATCATATCTTTGTATATGTTTATTCTCATGTTCTGCGCCAAATATGATGCATAGTAATATTTTGTGTTGATACCAATCATGGATCTTTTCTTTGTGAGTACCCCACCAACGTGCAGGTGTTGTTTTCAAGGAAATATCTAAAACTAATAACCTTTTAATTTCCAGGACTTCTAGCTCAAACTATGTAAATAATTCTTCCAAATCATTTTGACCATAAAAACTTGGAGGCTCTCTTACCTCTGAGCCAATCCATCTTAGTGCACGCATCATTCTTGCACTTCTTCTGGTATATATATCATGCAAGCCTTGTTGCCAATTGTCCAGTCCTCTGTCAAAATCTGAAGCACAAGAACTGATGTTTCTCTAGCTAAGCATTCCATCTATTCTTTGGTTAATGTAATCTTCCTCGTGTGTAGTAGTTCTATAGAACTGGTTTATCTCTTATGTGATAAAGCTCTCTATTGTTGGTTCAACATATCATCCACCTTCTAAAGGATCTAATGGTTTTATGCATCTATAATCTCCTGATTCAAAAATCATTTTCCGGGTCTTCAAGTTGATGATTGCTTGATTTTCAAATGCCCAATCCAGTCCCAACAATGTTGGATAAGGTGTAGTATTATCCACTATATCAATTACCTAAAAATATACCATAGTGCACACACCATCTAAATCCACTGGTATGCCTTTCCATCGACCAATTGGTATTACCCTATGTTGGTTTCCTAGTTTCAGTTGAATAGGTGAATAGCCCAGTGTAGATTCCCCCATGCATTCCCATGTTTTATTAGGAAGAACATTTACCTCAAATCCCAAATATAATATGATGTCACCCATATTAAAGTCTCCAATATTTTCATTTAGTCTGAACTCTCTATTTTTCTTATCCTCCTATGGACATGATTTACTACATTTTGTTCTAGTTTTATCTCTTCTTTAGGATTACATTTTTCTAACAAACTTTGTAATACGTGTATATATGTTTGGTCATTCAATAACTTTAAACAAGACACCAGAAAGTTTTTTAGATTACTTACCTTTTCTGGAGGATAATCTTCATTGGTATGATCATATGGATGAGGCATATCATATACTCGCCCATCATAGCCTGGATGTGTATTTAAAGTAGAAGTAATATTCCTCTGCAAAATTTCTTGTATGGCCTACTTAAATGTTTCTTTTTTCTTGCACGCATCAAAATGTTGTTGAGGTGTTGTATTTTTCCTAACCCACTGGTGTTGGTTCTGATTCTGATTCACTGCGTCTACTCCTATTTTGGTTCCACCTCGAGTAACTACATTAATATTTTTCCCATCATCTCTAGTTTTCGTGGTAATCGATTGAACATTTTGGTTATTTTGATTCATTTTGTCCTGTATTTTTGTCAAAAGTATAGGATAGTATTATGTAGTATGATCTGTTGTGAAACAGTGTTGGTTGCAGATCCTCATTATCTTTCTGATTCAGAGGTATTTTTTTTCAACCGTGTTTATACCCCATGAAGACTTTACACCCTGGAAGACTGTACACCCCTCCACGTAAGGGATTTGAAGGGGGGGCTTTCCCCCCCTGAGGGATCTGGGGGGTTGATCAAATTGGTTGGGGGGGTCCAAGAGAAAGCAGACCCCCGGCAGGTGTTCGAGGGACAGCATTCCCGATGGGGGTTCTGGGGTGAAGCCCCTGAAGAAAAAATTTCCTTGTAAATGTATATTTTAATTTCATAGTAAATATGGACTGTTCATTATAAGGTTGCAGATCTGACGGTAGAAGTTATGTTAGGGTTTTTTTCCCTAGAAGGAAACCCTCTTTTATGAGGGAAATTTAATTGCGGCTATGATTCATTGTGAATATTGTATTCTGAGTAAGTTACAATGGGTGTGTTGTAGGTTGTATCCCTTCATTTTATGGATAATAAAAGGAAGGACCTGGAAATTTCTCTGGTGGATGTAGCCCACACTGGGTGAACTACATATATCGTTGTCTCTATTGTATTATGTATCTTATTTATTTTATTTCCACATTTGTTTTATTTTATTGCTTTGCGATCCTGTTTTTCTAACAACTGGTATCAGAGCAAAAGGTAACTCGTGGGAAAAGAGGGTTCCTGGTTCGAGTGGGAGTAATCGAGAAAGATGGCAAGTTTAGGGTCGAGAAATTTAACGACCAAAACTACCAGTTATGGAAGATGCAGATGGAATATTATTTATATCAGAAGGATCTATTCCTACCATTGGGTGGAATAGCAAATAAGTCTACAGCCATGAAGGATGAATAATGGGAGGTTCTTGATATAAAGGCACTAGGAACAATACAGTTGAGCCTAGCAGCATCGGTGGCTTTCAATATTTCGAAAGAAAAGACAATGAAGGAGATGATGGATGCATTGGCTAAACTGTATGAAAAACCCTCGGCATCCAATAAGGTATTTCTAATGAAGATATTACTTAATATGAAGATGTCAAAATTTGGGTATGTTGCAGATCATTTAAATGAATTTAATACGGTTACTAATCAACTAAGTTCTGTAAAAGTGGACTTTGATGATGAGGTCAGGGCTCTTCTAATCTTATGCTCATTTCCAGAAAGTTGGAATGGCTTGGTCATGGCTATAAGTAACTTTGTCTCTGGTTCAAACACTTTAAAATTTGATGATGTTGTTGGTGTTATCGTTAGTGAGGAAATGTGAAGTAAAATCACAGGTGAGACATCAGGTAATGTGTTAAACATGGAGAACAGGAGAAGACAAAAGGATAGAGAAAAAGGCTCAGGGAACCGCGGGAATTCTAGGAAGGGAAGATCCAAATCCAAACTTGGAAATACAGAGTGTTGGAATTGTGGGAAGAAAGGACATCTGAAGAAATACTACAACTCTCCAAAGAAACAAAGAGATGGATAGTAGGAGAAAAATCAGGAAGCAAATGTAACAGGTGATGTGTTACAAGATGCTTTGATTCTTTCTGTAGACAATATTTCTAATTATTGGGTAGTAGATTCAGGGGCTTCATTTCATGCCACACCCCATAGGAAACATTTTCAATATTATGTTCAAGGTGATTTTGGATAGGTGCATTTGGGTGATGATGCACCATGCAAAATTGTTAGAATGGGAAAGGTAAAAATGAAGCAAAGGAATGGAAACCAATGGTTGTTGAAAGAGGTAAGACATGTTCTAGATATAAGGAAAAATATAATTTCAATAGGGCAGTTGGAAAGTGAAGGTTGTATATCCATATTTATAGATAAGGTGTGGAAGGTCACCAAAGGATCACTGGTGATAGCAAAAGGACAAAAGGTAGGTACATTGTATTTATGTACTGGCAATACTAACTCTTTTATCTCTTTAGCTTCTATAGGAGTGGATACAGCACTATGGAATCACAGTCTTGGACACATGAGTGAGAAGGGGATGTAGATACTTCACAAAATAATTTTGTTTCCAGATATTAAACAAATTGATTTGGATTTCTATGAGCATTGTGTTTATGGAAAACAGAAGAGAGTCAGATTTCTCAGATTCGGAAAAGAAAAGAAGAGTGAAACTTTATAGCTTGTGCATACATATGTATGGGGACCAGCACAGGTATCATCTCTTGGTGTCTCTCATTATTATGTTACTTTTATTGATGATGCATGATGCAGGAGCATCGTATAAAGCCAAAAGCATGTGCCTAGCCAAAGGAGCAGCTAGATGCGCAGATGGAAAAAGAGCACGTTTTTATGAACAACGTTTTGAATTTTGAAACTTAAAAGCATCAATGTAATAGTTAGGAAGAAGGTGTACTTTGCATTTATACCTAGGAGACATGAACAGATCTAGGGGGGATTACTCCCATCTGTCAAATTGTAATAGGCATTTAAGTTTGTTAATGAAAGTAGGTAGATTGGAATTAAGAGATTAGACAGTTTAGAGTGTAGGAGGGAAAACGGATATAGACACCCTCACTCTTGTATTATTGTATTATTAGCACAGAAAATAAAAAGAGAGTCGTAGCAGAGAGTTGTAGAGAAGAACCCATGTACAGAAGTATTTGAGTTAATATATGAAGCTTTGACTTAGATTTCATGGTGTTATGATGTTTGTTGTTTACATATGTTGAATGGTATGCTTACAGTTGTTTTATTCTCTATGTTATGTCTTTGTTGTTATTCTATGTTGAATGTATGATTTCATGTTGAATGTATGAAGTCTTAGAGAGAAGAATGAGTTTCAATTGTTTCTCTTCCTGAGAGAGTTCTTGTAAGGAGTGAAGTGAAACATCTGCAAGGTGTGCGTTGACAAGGGTTCTGAGTTTTATCTCAGAAAGCTCAGGAAGGATATCATTGTTCTCATACCAGCAGAAGTGCAGGTGAAGCACAGAAGTCGTGCAAGGTGTGTGCAGGCTAGTTGAAGCCTTAGAATTTATCAACTAAGGTTGAAGAGTGAAATAATGTTGTTGCCGAGAGTGCACAAAGTCGAAGAATCAAATACACAAAAGTATTTGAAATATTGTCGCAAAGAGTGCATGCAGGAGTACTTTCGAGACTTGAGGTTGAAATAGAAAGCTTAGGAGGATCAGCACCTTTGAAGTATTCAAAGGAAGACAGAGAGCTGAATCATCACACAGAAGTTAAGTTTAGTGGAAGGACGCTAAGTCAGTTTGGTCAGAGATTCATTGAGGAGTGAATCGGATGGTTGAAATTCTCCATGGAGAACTCGCAAAGCCATGAGGACCATAGGATCTAGAGGAGTTGCAGGGTGGATAAGGGTTACACGAACCCATTACGTTGGTTTCAAGATTCAACGTCGATCATTGATCGTGACCGTCGAGCTGTCAAGATCATTTCGGAAAATTGGGGTTTGTAAGTCCAGAGTGCAAGCCAAATCCCTTGGTCACTCAAACTTTCGAATCACGAAATGGATTATCGTGTGTGAAGACGAGGCGTAGAATTTTTGGCATTTCAAAATTTCAGAGTTCGGCATTTCAGGGGTCCTGACGACAAGGAGTTGGGCCTAGTGGAGCGAAAATCCCGAAGTCGCGAGTCATAACAAGATTTTGGCATGAAATTTTGGGATTTCGGCACTTCGGGTGTTGGGAAGCAGAGGAGGCAGCATTTTGGGATCGAGAGTTTCGAACCCCTGGTACCCGGAAGCCCGAAATAACATGGGTCGTCGGATCGAACAAGCGCTTATAGTCATTGATTCCGTGCAAGGCGGCATTTCGGAGTTCGGGGTTTTGAAGTGATAGAGGAATGGTTGTCGAAGGGTTGTTCAAGTTTCGAAATCTGGAGAGCTTGAGTGGACAGGTGGCAAGAATCCACATGGGAAACAAAGTACAGGCGGAAAGACAGGTGGCACGTTTTCGTCAATAGGCGGAGTCAATCCTCGTTGACCGTTTTGGAGTTTTGAAGGTTGAAGAACTGGGAGTCTTGCAGCCGAATTCGCGAAATCACGAAGTCCGAAACTCCGAATCGATGAAAAGTTTCATTGGGGAACCAGCCTTTGCTGAATGCATCAGGGTTCAGCATTTCGGCAGTTTTGAAGACAAGAGGTTAGGGTTCTTTACTCCAGAATTCCCAAAGTCGTGAAACGCGACACAACTATGGAGGAGGACACAGCCAAAGATTTCGGCAATTCGGCATTTCGGATTTCGGAGGTTGAAGAGACAAGAAACTCGACAACAGGAATCGCGATATCACGAAACCCAAAATCTTGATTCGGCAAAAGGCGCAATCATATTGTTGGTCAGGAGATTTGGGTTGATGCCTTGTGTTTGATCATGTGGGCATACCTATAAGGACCTGTGGAAAAAACTATGGTGTGTATGTGGGATTCCCTGTGGAGGAATCGAAAAGTCAATTTGATTCAGGGCAGATTTAGAATGATCCTACGCGGATCTTGGCCCGAGGGTCAAGGTCTGCACCATTTGTGCTATCAGAGCTCAGAACAAGTTATTTTCTTTCTATAGCAGAGAAAAGAGGAACATTTTACAGCCATGCCGCCGAGAAGAAGACACAGGCCAATGCCAATGCCTGATCCAGCAAGAGAAAGAGAAATGTGTGAGTTACGTGCCAGGCTTGATTCCATGGAGACAGCACAGAGGCACACAGTTGACGTTGGGGATATCAGCGAAGCTGAAAGTGGAAATGAAACTGGAAATGAAGGAGAAGAATTCACAGTCGAAGATGTTGCAGATGAACTCCTATTCAGGGTTGTTGCAAAGATAGGTGCCAAAGCAAAGATGGATATTCCCATGTATGAGGGAAACCTGGATGTTGAAGAGCTTTTAGACTGGATTAGAGCTCTGGATAAATACTTCGACTATGAGGATGTTGAGGAAGACAAGAAAGTCAAACATGTCGTTACTAGACTTAAAGGGCATGCAGCACTATGGTGGGATGAACTGCAGGCTAATAGACACTACAAGGGCAAGCAAAAAATCAAAAGCTGGGATAGAATGGTTGCAAATATGAAAGCCAAATTTATACCCAAGGATTATCAAATCACTCTGTTTCGGAGGATGCAGAATTTGAGACAGAAGTTGATGTCAATGAAAGAATACACTGAAGAGTTCTACAAGATAAACATCAGAGAAGGTCATCGGGAAAGCGATGATGAAAAATTTTCCAAGTACATGAATGGTCTGCGATATGACATCCAAGATGAGATGAGCATGATGATCATTAGAAATGTGGAAGACTCTTATCAGATAGATCTGAAAGATGAAGAGAAGTTGAGCTGGAAGCAAGGTCAAAGAGGCCAAGGTAGAATTCAATCCAAAGGCAAAACAATTGCCCAAGACAGAACTCAAAAATCTAAAGAAGAGGGAAAGAAACCTCAAACTCAACATGAGAGAGGAGGAAGCTCACAAAGAGGGAAGTATGCCGATAGAAATACTTTTCCTCGAGCTAGAGGAAGAGGAAGAGGCAGAGGCGGTGAAGTAAAATGCTTTGTCTATGGAAAGATCAGACATAAATCCTATGAGTGTCCAAATAAGAAAAAATATAGTGGTGAAACTCACATTGCCAAAGCTCAAGGACGGAATATGGAGGCAGAATATGATGAGGGTGGAAGATCCTTGATGATGAGGAAATTTCTCTTGAAGCCGGAGAAGGAGGCAGAGAACCCAGCCCAAAGAAACAATCTGTTTCGGACTGCTTGCAAAACCAAAGACAGAGTATGCAAAGTCATAGTGGACAGTGGTAGCACAGACAATCTCATATCTACAGAGACGATAGAAAAGTTGGAGCTGGAGATTGTTGTACATCCAAGCCCATACAGAGTTTCATGGCTACAAAAAGGACATCAGGTAAATGTTACTAAATAGTGTTTAGTTGAATTTAAAATAGGAGGATATAAGGATGAAATATTATGTGATGTCATTCCCATGGATGTTTGTCATCTATTGTTGGTGATCCGTCGGGATTTTTCGAATGACTATGGTTGAGTTATTATTTGCATGCATTAAATGACCATTGGTAAACGTAATGAAAGAGAAAGAAAAGCAAATGAATTATACAGCCATTAACATAATTGCAAATCTGAAATGCAATGAAAACAGCAAACCATAATGCACAAGTTTGATAACGGAGTTCGGCAACTTTGCCTACGTCTCCGGGCCTTTTCTTTGTGAGGGAGGCTTCTTGATTTCTTTTCGAAATCTTATTAGTACATCTTTACAATTTCCGATTGGCTTCTAGACTGATCGGGTCATGTTCACCATGATCTCTAGAATCTTGCACAACTTACGGCACCTGAAATGGATGTCCCGAGCTCTCAGAAATCGTCCGACAGCATCTCTACCTCAACAGCTTCCTTGCCTCAAACTGGCTTAGACCTGGCTTTGCCTCAGCATCTCTGCTCTCCAAAACCGTCCCAAAAGATTTCCAAATCTCCCCCAAATGGCCTCAACATGGCCTTGGTTAAATAGTTGGGAAAGTTGGTTTCCATCTCCAACTTCCTCCACGAATTTAGGCTCTAAAAAAGCCCAATAACCCTTAAAAATGGATTAATTACATTAAAAATTCAAAAAGTGGTTATAAAACCCACTTTAACTATATGGTAGTTTTAAATTTCGGGCCTAAGCCCCCAAAGCTTGGGCGCGCGCACCTTTTTGGGTGGTCATATGGGATCATGTGGCCACACGCTTAGCGTGGGCCACCCCTTTTACCCCCTAGGTCGTGGTCATATAACATTTAGGTCCCGAAACCATGGGTTATACTCGTTATATAACTGTAACAACTAAATTTTTAAACCGCGCACATAAAACGGTTAAATAAACCACGCGATAACATAGTCATGGTTACATTTTTAACCCCGCGCAATATTACAATGTAACGGTTATATTAATACAATCGTTGGTTAATATTTAAACCATAACCGCCTGTGCAAATTTGAAACCTTCTGTCGCGCTCCTGGTTCCATGGTATGGTCGCGTGGTGTATTGCGCCGAGGGCTGGGGGCTAGGCCTCGGCCCTTTTTCCCCCGGCTTCAAACCTACACCGAATTCATTTAATAATTTTGTCATTTATATTACAACAACCAGTTGTCGGCCATATGCCTAGCCCATTCGGTTAAATCGTTTTCTCTCGGGAGGTCACGGGTTCGACCCCCGGCCGAGCCAAAACAACTTTTATAAACAAACCACTGAAAAATAATATTGTGCCACGTGGCAGCCCGCCACTGGGCCACGTGGCGCTTTTAAAACCAATCACAACCTGACACGTGTCAGAATCTGATTCGTCCACGTGTGTGCCACGTCAACTGCTACGTCATCTGCCACATCGACTTCCGTACATCCAGTCATCATGCCACGTAAACTTTCCACGTCAACTGCTGACGTCACCCTGCCACGTGTCACCCTTTCAGTGGTGACACGTGTCACTTCAGGATTGGTCCAACTGCGCACCGAAAATGCCAAATCTGCTTGACACGTGTCACGCTCCAGAGTCGCCATGTGTCCTGTACGGACCTTCCATGTGTCGCACGTGTGGACATGCCACGTCAGCATCCGTACGGACTGCACAGTCAGCAAAGTCAAAAAAAAATTTCCTGTTTGGCTCGGCGGACAGAATGCGATATCTTCCTCATACGGACTCCGTTTGAGATAAAAATTATACCACCGGAATCAGGAACACGAGACGGACGCAATGGTGTTGGTTTCGTCGGATTCCGAGCACTTTCATTTTTGAGCATTTTTCATGCCCTGACAGCCTTCTGAATCTGATTTCGGATCAGTTGGGTAGACCGTGGGAATATGACAAAAACATGATTCATGATGGGAGAAAGAACACATACACCCTAGAGAAAAATGGTAAGACTCACATGTTCCTACCAATTAAAGATAAAGAGGTGAAAACATAAATGAGCAACATTGTACTTCTCATGAGTGGGAAGGAACTTCTCAATGAGGTTAAGAAGAAGGAAGACACGCAATTTATTGTGGTTAGGAAGCCCAGAATTGTTTTGACCAGTACGAGGATAGATGATTTACCAGAAGAAATCCAGGAGTTGCTGGAAGAGTTTGTTGATATAGTAGTGGACGAACTACCTTGTTCATTGCCACCTATAAGGATTATAATCCATCACATCGATATTATACCTGGATCCAGTTTACCAAAAAAATCCGCGTACAGATTGATGTTGTAGGAAAATGAAGAAGTTAATAGATAGGTACAGGACTTAATGGACAAAAGATTGATTAGAGAAAGCTTGATTCCATGTGTTGTTCTGACAGTGCTCATCCCAAAGAAAGATGGAGGCTGGAGAATGTGTATAGACTCAAGGGAAATCAATAAGATTACCATCAGATACAGATTTCCATTGCCAAGGATGGACGACTTGATGGATTGCTTGAGTAGAGCAAGATTTTTTTCAAAAATTGATTTGAAAAGCGGGTATCATCAAATTCGCATGAGAGAAGGTGATGAATGGAAGACAGCATTCAAGACAAATGAGGGGTTGTATGAATGGCTTGTTATGCTGTTTGTCTTAATAAATGTGCCCAATAATTTCATGAGGTTGATGAACGAAGTCCTGAAGGATTTCATAGGGAAATTCGTCATCGTATATCTTGATGATATATTAATCTTCAGCAAGACAGAAGCAGAACACTTGAGACATTTAGATGCAGTGATGAAGAGATTACAGTAAGAGAAAATGCTGATAAATATGAATAAATCGCCATTTATGAGGACAGAACTCATTTATTTGGGTTTTGTTATCTCTACAAAAGAGTTAAGGATGGATCCAGAAAAGGTAGATGCAATTACGAATTGGCCATCACCGAAGAGTGTGTTTGAAGTTTGAAGCTTCCATGGTTTGGCTAATTTCTACAAGAAATTCATTCGAAACTTTAGTGGAATTAGAACACCAATGATGGATACGGTGAAGAAAAGACATAAAACTTTTCACTGGATAGAAGAAGCAGAGAAAAGTTTCAATATGTTGAAGAAGAAGATCACGGAACAACCAATTCTGGTTTTGCTGGATTTCAGCAAGACATTCTAGGTCAAGTGTGACGCGAGTGGATTTGCAATTGGAGAGGTCTTGAGCCAAGACGACAGGTCGATCGCATATTTCAGTGAGAAAATAAATGAAGCGAAGATCAAGTACTCAACATATGACAAAGAATTTTATGCAGTCATACAAGCACTGAAGAAATGGAGACATTATTTGGTTCCTAAAGAGTTTGTTTTGTACAATGATAATCATGCTTTACAATTCGTAACTCAATAGGAGAAGTTGAACCAAAAACATGTTAAATGGGTCGAATTCATGCAGAATTTTACTTTTGTGACTAAGCATATTTCTGGAACTGCTAACAAAGTTATTGATGCTTTGAGCAGGAAATGTTTGTTGATGTAGGAATTCAGAGTCAAAACTTTAGGTTTTGATAACCTCAAAGAAATGTACAAAGATGATCCAGATTTTAAGGAGGCATATGAGGCATATGAGAATCCAATTCTCAGGGACAGAAGCCAGTGGACCGAGTATATGATCTAGGATGGATTATTGTTCATGGGAAATCAGTTATGTATTCCAAAATGCTCCATGAGGGAGAACCTGCTAAAGGAAAAACATAGTGGAGGATTGGTCGGACACTTCGGTCATGATAAAACATTCTCAAAGTTGAATGGCTCATATTTTTGGCCAGGAATGAGGACAAATGTTAAGAAATTTGTGGACAGATGCAGGATTTGTCAACACACAAAAGGGAAAAGGCAGAACACAGGGTTATATCAACCATTACCCATACCAGAAAGGTCGTGGGATGCAGTGACCATGGATTTCATATTGGGACTGCCAAGAACACAAAGAGGATGTGATTCGATCTTTGTGGTAGTCGACAGATTTTTCAAGATGGCACATTTCATACCATGCCAGAAAACCAGCGACGCAACTCATATTGCGAACCTGTTTTTCAAAGAAGTCATCAGACTTCACGGCTTGCCAAGGAGTATCGTGTCTGATCGAGATACCAAGTTCATAGGGAATTTATGGAGGACCTTATGGAAAAAGTTGGGGACAAGTTTGTCTTTTAGCTCAGCATATCATCCTCAAACAGATGGACAAACAGAAGTTGTGAACAAAAGATTGGGAGATTTTCTAAGGAACTTAGTGAATGAACACCACAGTCAATGGGATGACATTCTACCACAGGCGGAATTTTCTTACAATGATTCACTCAACAGAAGCACAGGACAGAGTCCATTCCAGATTGTATATGGAATGCAGCCAAGGGAAGTTTTTGAAGTGAAAGATGTGGAACAAACCGAATTCAAAAGTGCTAGTGCAAAGGTCTTTGCAGAAGCAATGAAGGAGCTTCACAGTCAAGTCAAGGAGCGATTGCAAAGTTCAAGTCAAGAATACAAGCAGAGAGCAGATCAAAACAGGTGAGAACTTCAATTTGAAGTTGGTGATTTGATTCTTTCACATATGAGGAAGGAAAGGTTCTCAAGGGGAACATATAACAAAATAAAGATGAAAAAATTGGATCGTGCAAGGTCATAAGGAAATTTGGGGCAAACGCATATGAGATTGAATTACCCGATGGGGTCGGAATCTCACCGATATTCAATGTTGCGGATTTTTACCCTTACAAAGCTAAAGAAGAAGGAGCAGAGAAGGAACAGAAAGAGATCAAATGGACAAAACAAATGCCTGTAGCTGAAAATCCACAGGTGGAAATCATAATTGACAAGAGGATTAGCAAAAAGACCAGGAGAAAAGAGTATTTTGAATACTTAGTCAATTGGAAGGGACATCCAGTTAAAGATGCTAGTTGGGAAGATGAAGAAGAAATTCATAAGCATGGACAAACTGTGGAAGAGCCCATGAACAGGAGTTCATGAAAATTTTCAAGCGAGGGAGTATGATGTAGGAGCATCGTATAAAGCCAAAAGCACGCGCCTAGCCAAAGGAGCAGTTGGACGCGCAGATGGAAAAAGAGCACATTTTTATGAACAACGTTTTGAATTTTGAAACTTAAAAGCATCAATGTAATAGTTAGGAAGAAGGTGTACTTTGCATTTATACCTAGGAGATATGAACAGATCTGGGGGGGATTACTTCCATCTGTCAAATTGTAATAGGCATTTAAGTTTGTTAATGAAAGTAGGTAGATTGGAATTAAGAGATTAGACAGTTTAGAGTGTAGGAGGGAAAACGGATATAGACACCCTCACTCTTGTATTATTGTATTATTAGCACAGAAAAGAAAAAGAGAGCCGTAGCAGAGAGTTGTAGAGAAGAACCCATGTACAAGAGTATTTGAGTTAATATATGAAGCTCTGACTTAGATTTCATGGTGTTATGATGTTTGTTGTTTACATATGTTGAATGGTATGCTTACAGTTGTTTTATTCTCTTTGTTATGCCTTTGCTGTTATTCTGTGTTGAAGTATGATTTCATGTTGAATGTATGGAGTTTGAGAGAGAAGAATGAGTTTCAATTGTTTCTCTTCCTAAGAGAGTTCCTGTAAGGAGTGCAGTGAAACGTCTGCAAGGTGTGCGTTGACAAGGGTTCTGAGTTTTATCTCAAAAAGCTCAGGAAGGATATTGTTGTTCTCATACCAGCAAAAGTGCAGGTGAAGCACAGAAGTCGTGCAAGGTGTGTGCAAGCTAGTTGAACCCTTAGAATTTATCAACTAAGGTTGAAGAGTAAAAGATTGTTGTTGTCGAGCATGCACAGTGTCGAAGAATCAAATACACAGAAGTATTTGAAAGATTTCTGCAAAGAGTGCGTGCAGGAGTCCTTTCGAGACTTGAGGTTGAAATAGAAAGATCGGGAGGATCAACACCTTTGATGTATTCAAAGGAAGATGGGGAGCTAAATAATCGTGCAAAATTTAAGTTCAATGGAAGGACGCTAAGTCATTTTGGTCAGAGATTCATTGAGGAGTGAATCGAATGGTTGAATTTCTCCATGGAGAACTCGCGAAGCCACGAGGAAGTAGGATCCAGAGGAGTTGCAGGGTGGATAAGGGTTAGACGAACCCATTATGTTGGTTTCAAGATTCAACGTCGATCGTTAATCATGACCGTCGAGCCGTCAAGATCATTTCGGCAAATCAAGGTTTGTGAGTCCAGAGTGCAAGCCAAATCCCTTGGTCACTCGAACTTCTGAATCGCGAAATGGATTATCGTGTGTGAAGACGAGGCGTAGAATTTTCGGTGTTTCAGAATTTCAAAGTTCGGCATTTCGGGGGTCCTGATGACAAGGAGTCAGGCCTAGTGGAGCGAAAATCCCGAAGTCGCGAGTCGCGATAGGATTTTGGCGTGAAATTTTGGGATTTCGGCACTTCGGGTGTCGGGAAGCAGAGGAGGCAACGTTTTGGGATCGAGAGTTTCGAACTCCTGGTACCCGAAAGCCCGAAATAACATGGGTCGTCAAATCGAATGAGGGATTATAGCCATTGATTCCATGGAAGGTGCCATTTCAGAGTTTAGGGTTTTGAAGTGATAGAGGAACGGTTGTCGAAGGGTTCTTCAAGTTCTGAAAGACGGAGAGATTGAGTGGACAGGTGGCAAGAATCCACGTGGGAAGCAGAGTACAGGGGGAAAGACAGGTGGCAAGAATCCACGTGGGAAGCAGAGTACAGGGGGAAAGACAGGTGGCGTGTTTTCGTTAATAGGCGGAGTCAATCCTCGTTGACCATTTCGGAATTTTTAAGGTTGAAGAATCGGGAGTCTTGTAGCCGGATTCGCGAAATCGCGAAGTCCGAAACTCTGAATCGATGAAAAGTTTCATTGCGGAGCCAACCTTTGCTTAATGCATCGAGGTTCATCATTTCGGTAGTTTTGAAGACAAGAGGTCGGGTTTCTTTACTCCAGAATTCCTGAAGTCACGAAACGTGACACAACTATGGAGGAGGACGCGGCCAAATATTTCGGCAATTCGACATTTCGGGTTTTGGAGGTTGAAAAGACAAGAAACTTGACAACAGGAATCGTGATATTGTGAAACCCAAAATCCTGATTCGGAAAAGGGCGCAATCATATTATTGGTCAGGAGATTTGGGTTGATGCCTTGTGTTTGATCACGTGGGCATACCTATAAGGACCTGTGGAAAACATTGTGGTGTGTGTGTGGGATTCCCTATGGAGGAATCAAAAAGTCAATTTGATTCAGGGAAGATTTAGAATGATCCTGCGTGGATCTTGGCCCAAGGGTCGAGGTCTACACCAATGCAACTAGAAAAACTTGGGTTTATTGCATTCGACAAAAATCTAATGTTTTTTATACTTTTAAGAAATGGAAATCTTTTGTCGAGAATAAGACAGGAAAAAGGTTGAAGTGTCTCGGATCAGAAAATGGAGGTGAATATTGCAACAAGGAGTTTGATGATCATTGTTCATACCATGGGATTCATAGACAGAAGATAGTTCCAAGAACACCACAAGAAAATGGTGTTTCAGAAAGGATGAACATGACAAACATGGAGCGTGCAAGGAGTATGAGATTTCATGTTGGTTTTCCCTTACAATTATGGGCAGATGTTGTAGATATTGTTGTTTACTTAATAAATAGAGGACCTTCAATACATTTGGATGGTGGAATTTCATAGGAGGCATGGATAGGTAATAAGGTAAACTATTCTTTTTTGAAGACTTTTGGTTGTGAAGTATTTTTCCATATTGATAAATAAAATAGAACAAAGCTTGAGGCAAAATCCAAGAAGTGTACCTTTATTGGATACAGTGTTAATGATTTTGGTTATCGTTTATCAGATTATGAATATAACAAAATCATTGGGAGTAGATATGTCATATTCAATGAGAACGTCATGTACAAATATCAGTTGCAGAGAAAGAAACAGGAAAAAGAGAAACCAGAATAGATAGTGCTTGATGAGATCACTGAAAAAGAAATTCCAAAGGTACCAGAAAATCAAAATGTACAACAACAGGAGCAATAGGTACCTCAAACTCTTGCAATTTTTGTTATAAGATCCATCATGTTAAGTAGACCCCATGAACAATACTCTCCTTCATTGTATTATTTATTGTTGACTGATTTTGGTGAACCAGAATGTTATGAAGAGGCAATGCAAGTAGACACTAAAAAGAAGTGGGAGAAAAGCATGAAAGAGGAAATGGATTCCATGGAAAATAACCAGACTTAGGATTTGGTTCAATTGCTTACAAGAAAAAGAGCATTGCAGAATAAATGGGTTTACAAGTTGAAGGAAGAAGATGGAGGCAAAAAGCGGTACACAAGGATAGACTTGTTGTAAAGGGGTTTGCACAAAATAAAGGTATATATTTTGATGAAATATTTTCTCATGTTGTTAAAATGACTTCAATTAGGACTATTTTAAGTCTTGTGGAAGTAGAATGTTTGATATTGAACAATTATATGTAAAAACATTTTTTCTCCATGGGATTTGGAGGAAGAGATTTATATGCAGCAGCCACAGGGGTATGAGGTCAAAGGGAAGGAAAATTTGGTATGCAGGTTGAAGAAGAGCTTGTATGGCCTAAAGCAAGCTCCAAGGTAGTGGTATTTTAATTTTGACAGGTTTATGACAGAACAAGGTTATATTATATGTCATTATGATCACGGTGTTTATTTTAAAAGGCTAGAAAATGGAAGCTATATTATCTTGCTATTGTATGTAGATGGAATGCTTGTTCTAGGTTCTAATATCCATGATATAAATGTGCTCAAGAAGAAATTAGCTAATTAATTTGCGATGAATGATTTGGGTGCTATAAAGAAAATCCTTGGTATGAGAATAATAAGAGACAAGAAAAATTGCAAATTGACATTGCCTCGGGGTGAGTACATAGAGAAGGTGTTGGAGAGATTTAGAATGCAGAATGAAAAACTAGTTAGTACACTTTTGACCAGCCATTTCAAATTAACCAAGGAAATGTGTCCCAAGACACAGGAGGAGATAGAATACATGTATAGGGTCCCTTATTCATCAGCATTTGGCAGCGTGATGTATGTTATGGTTTGCGAAAGACCAGATATTGCACATGCAGTGGGAGTTGTGAGTAGGTATATTAAAAATCCAGGGAAATAAAATTGGGAGGCAGTAAAGTGGATTCTCAGGTATTTCAAAGGTACTACTAATCATGCATTATGTTTTGGAGGTTCAGACATTGTTCTACGGGGATATATTGATTTATATATAGCAGGTGATAAAGATAGCAGAAGGAGCACCACATGGTATGTTTTTACTGTAGGTGGAATAACAGTAAGTTGGATTTCAAAACTACAAAAGTTTGTTTCACTTTCAACATTAGAGGTGGAGTATGTTGCTGCTACAAAGGCTAGTAAAGAGATGATTTGGTTGCAGAGGTTTATGGAGGAATTGGGAAAGAATAAAGAGAATAGTAGGTTGTACTATGACAAAGAGAGTGTCATTAATATTGCAAAGAACTCATCCTTCCATTCGAAGACTAAGAATATACAACTCAGGTACCATTTCATATTATCTGTATTGGAAGATAGACATTTGAAGTTCAAAAAGATACACACTAGACAGAATCCTGCAAACATGTTAACAAAGGGAGTAACCAGGGAGAAACTAAGTTCTTGCTCAGTTTCAGTTGGTCTTAAGGAATGAAGGTGAATATGAGAAATTTTTCAGGTCTAAGAAGGATCATAGTCCAGCAGATACAATAGTAGTGGAGTTGTTGAGATCAGTCTCCAAGTGGGAGATTGTTGGTTGTGGAGCCTAATTATCTTTCTGATTTAGAGGTATTTGTTTTCATTCATGTTTATACCCCATGAATAATTTACACCCTGGAAGACTATACACCCCTCCACATGGAGGAGTTGCAGGGGGGGGCTTTCCCCCCTGCGGGGCCCTAGCGAGGGTTTGGGGGACAACATTCTCAATGGGGGTTCAGGGGCGAAGCCCCCGAAGGAAAATTTTCCTTGTAAATGTATATTGTAATTTCATAGTAAATCTGGACCGTTCATTATAAGGTCGCATATATGATGGTAGAAGTTATGTTAGGGTTTTTTTCCCTAGAAGGAAACCCTCTTTTATGAGGAAAATTGTATTGTGGCTATGCATCATTACAAATATTGTATTCTTAGTGAGGAGACTCTGAGAGAAAGAAGATGAAGTTACAACGGGTGTGTTGTAGGTTGTATCCCTTCATTTTTTGGATAATAAAAGGAAGGACATGGAAATTTCTCTAGTAGACGTAGCCCACACTGGGTGAACCACGTATATTTTTGTCTCTATTGTATTGTGTATCTTTTGTGTTTTATTTCCTCATTTGTTTTATTTTATTTCTCTGCGATCCTATTTTTCTAACAAAAAATGCATGCATGTTGTTGGTGGTTGTGGACAATCCCTTGCATAATGTCCAGGTTGTTGAAAATTGTGGCAGGTCATTGATCCTCTACCTCTTTCACGTCCTCCTCCTCTGAATCCTCCTTTGTTTCCTTGATTTTATGCGCATGGTGTATTATGTTGTGGTACTTGATTATATTGTGGTGGCGCTGCAAAATATTGCACAGGTTGTCATGTCATTAGTTCAACCTGAATCATATAAGCATATGAGGTCCTTTCCTTCATAAGTTCCAAGGTTTGACAATCCTTATCCTCATTTCCTACAGACTTGTAGAAATTACAGAATGTACTTTTAGGCACTATTTGGTATTTTTGCATCATTGGACAATGATAGGGATCATGTCCAGGTGTTTTACAGAGTTCACACCATACTCCTCATGTGGGTAATGGATTTGGCAGCCCTACTCCCAAATACTGCACAAATGTTTGGCACTCATTTTTGTGGTGTCCTTCCATTCTGCATAAGGTACACCATACAAGTTCCCTCTTTTCCTTGTCTATGTTCTGATTCAACTTAAATGTTAGATTATTAATATCCTCTCTCAACTCATCTATAGTTGGATCTGTATATTTATATCAATTCTCTTCCATTTGTAAGGATGCTTGTAGATCCTCGACCTGAATATGGAACTTATTTTTCCTCAATGGGTATTTAAAATGTGGCAATAATGAGTTTATGAAGAGTTACCTATGTTTCATGTTTGTTATGGGATATTTCAACTTACCTTTCAATCGCTTGAAATTTTGATCGATTTCCAAAACCGACTCTCCTCGCTTATGTTTGATTTCTATCATCTCATTCATATATTGATCTTCTGAAATTGGTAATTGGAATTCATTGATTAGTTCCTTATTTACATCTGTGACGGTTATAGGTGTTCCTTGTGTACTATTCATTGTTAGGCTCATAAACCAATCTAGTGTGTGGTTTATGAATGTAATATAGAGTTGAGCCACTTCTATGTATTCATCCATGATATGCTTAGATTCCCAAATATTTTCACAAATAAATAGATGTTTCTCTAGGTCCTCCAACCCTTCTCCATGAAATTGTGGTAACTGAATGGTCGGATATGT
The DNA here is from genome assembly GCA_009831015.1 of Picea engelmannii. Taxonomy (NCBI): domain Eukaryota; kingdom Viridiplantae; phylum Streptophyta; class Pinopsida; order Pinales; family Pinaceae; genus Picea; species Picea engelmannii. The sequence continues at coordinate 130,249 of ML795491.1, read as the reverse complement.
TCCTGCCAATGTAAAATTTATGGTACTTCCTCCGCACAGTGTAGATAAATGACTACTTCCACTTGAACTCGTAATTTCACTTGAATTTCCACTGGTCCCTTGACCTATTGAACTCTTTCCGCTACTAATTATTGGTTTTCTAAAATATTATTTCTTTCTTTATGTCTTAGTCGCACATGGGGTCGTGGGTTCCACACTAAGATTAATTTGGATTGGAGTTCCTTTTTCTACACCAGACCCTTGACCTCTGGCTTTTCTATCATATGTGGCATGCAGGATTTCCTCAATATTCTTTGTATCATGGATATCCTCTACCTCTTCTTGATCATTTTCCAACCCCCTTGCCTCTCAGCTACTGCTCTCTTTTTCCTATTAATCTTATATTGGTAGGGTCTTTCGGTGTGTGTTGTTCCTGCTTTTTCCGTTATTTCCTTGATTTGTTCTTCATCCATCATAATGAGGTCCATCATTTCCTTATGCTTACCTCTATCCAGATCCCACTCCATGTCTTAGATCGTCCTTAGTGTTTCCCCCAGTCTCCCCATGCACGTAGAGTTATTTATCTATCAGACTCCATTGTCATCACACCTTTATCATGCAGCAAAATCTTGTTTGATGTATAGAGTAATATAATATAACTTCCTCTTGTACCCTTCAAAAACTTGTTCTCTACAACAATGTATGATTTTGCAGTATCGACTACAAACTTGGTAATGAATCCTGAAACAATATTGTCTAGCTAGAAATCGACTGCGCGCGTGAATTTGTTGTTGAATTTTTAAAGATGTGTAATATTTTCAGTAGTCCATTCTACTGGTCTTATTCGATTAGTTGGGTGAGTGTATTTTAATCTTAGTATGCACTCCTACAGCAAATGTGGAAATTCATAGAAAAATGCTTCATGAAGATTAGTGAATACATACCTCTCCAAATTTTGGTGTGGTGTATACTTATGGTTTCTATTGTCTTTCTATGCAAATTCGAGCTATTTTTTTGTCAACCATTGTTCGATCTCCTGTTTAGTTGGGTTCCATGGCCTGAACATCCCCTTCTAATACTTCATTCTCTTAATTGTTCTTCTCAAGAAGTCCCTTCCAATCTGTTCTTCTCGGTTCCAGCCGGTAACGGAACCATTTGTTGGAGCTTTTCATGTTGACCCGAGTTCTACTTTAGGTTTCTACCAAACCTTGCAAACCATCGTCCCTTCTAAATATCATAAGGAAACACTGTGCGCAATGTATTCTCACCCAAGATGGATTATGGGTGATTGCAGGACCCAGATGTCTGAAATATTGGAAGGGAGACTTATGTGGGGATGAGAGACATTCCTTCTACCTAAAAACACATCACGATTATTATTATATTACATCAACACATCATTTTATCATGTATCTATAATTATGTAATCAATTACATTCATTTAGGGTTTACTCTGCAGTAATTGTCATGGATACTCTATTTTGCATTGCATTTTACTACTAACATATTAATCCATTCATCATAACTAAACATTTTCAAGAAAAAACATAATCATTCCACATAGAGACACAGCTTTATCGTGCTTCACCCCCCCTGGGCTACTTCCACAAATATTTGGTTGTCTTGGCTATTTTATTATTTTGCATCTAGGTTACAGCGCTATGTGAATTACATTTGAGGTTGACAAGATCGCAGTGAGATCCACAGCTCATGATATATGACCTTACCCTCGATCACAATGCTTGATCTAACATACTTTTTTCTATCTTCTCATATGCCTATCTCTATTTGTCTCTCTCAGTATTAGATAATCCTCTCCTCTATCTCACAACAATATATTTATATTACAAAAAGGGGTTAATTAACCGTTACAAAATTAACCAAAACCCTAACACACTAACCCTAGGTGGATTAGATTTTTCCACTTTCTAACTCCTTGATCACATCTGGTCCAAAATCCAACTTTTTTCCTCATTGATACGCATCTTTCTTCCTTTCTTTGACTTTCCTGGTTTCCTAGCATTGCTTTTCCATGTTTTCCAGTGAGCACTCCTTTGGTCCATTACCTAATTGCCTTCATTAATTACCATTATTTTCCCCAAAATGGCATGTGCAGATAGCACATAGCACTTGATTATAGAAGCAGAATAACAAAGTCTCCTAAACAAAATAGGGAAGAATATGTTCTCACCAAACATAGAGAAGAATACACAAAGGTGTGGAAAATGAAGCAAGAAGAACCAAAGAAGAAAGAATGTGGACTTGAAATGTATGCTCAAGACAAGGTAAGATAATGGTACATTGATAGTGGATGTTTAAAACACATGAAAGAGTATCAGATAAAAAATAAAAATAAAAGCACCCTAAAGGAAGAAAAAGGAGGCAGTGTTACCTTTGGGGATACTACTTTTGCAAGGATAGTTTAGAAAAGGTACCACTAGTCTTGATAATGGAAAGACTAAAACACATTATTTATTGTATGTTGAAGGGTTAAAACAAAATATTCTAAGTGTCAGTCAAATGTGTGATCAAGGTTACAACCTCACATTTCATTCTAAAGGATGTGAGATAAGGAAAGCAGGTTCAGGAAGATTAGTGGAAAATACAAACAAAACCCCCAATGTATACATTCTCAATCAAGTCAAAGGAGAAAAAGTCGTATGGGACAAGTAGACCAAATTTGGTTATGGCATAGAAGGATGGGTCATATAAAATTTTATAATCTAGTAAAACTTGGAAAGACACAAGTAGTAAGAGATATGCTAAGGATTGCAAAACCTGCAGACACTACTTGCAAGTCGTGCCAGCATGAGAATAAAACGAGATTTAGTTTCAAAGAAAAGGAGTACTCAACATCAAATCCATTAGAACTTGTACACACATACCTCTACGAGCCAGCAAGAACAAAAACTTTAAAAGGTGAGATTTATTTTATGATGTTTATTGATGATTACACAAGAATGACATGGGTTACATTTCTTAAAGAAAAATCTAAAGAATTTGCTAATTTTAAATATTTCAAAGCCCTATTTAAAAATGAGACTGATTTAAAAATCAAGTTCTTAAGATCAGACAAAGGAGGGGAGTTTACATCTTATGAATTTGATGAATTATGTGAGAATCATGGAATCAAGAGACATTTTTTAGTAGCAAGGACTCCACAAGAAAACACAGTTGTAGAAAGGAAGAACAAAACTATACAAGAAATGTCTAGAACAACGTTGAATGAAGCCAAACTACCACACACCTTTTGGAGAAAGAAGTCATCACAACAGTCTACATTTTGAATAGAGCACAAATTAGAGTGAACAGAAGCAAGATATTTTATGAATTATGGAAAGGTAGAGTAGCTACAGTGAAATACTTCAAAGTATTTGGGAGCATGTGCTATACAAATATAATTGATGATAATTTAGGCAAGTTTGTTTCTAGATCAAATGAAGGTATCTTTCTTGGCTATGTGTATGAAACAAAGGCCTACAAATGCTACAACAAAATATTGCACAATGTTGTAGACAATATTGATGTAAGAATGGATGAACCAACACCTCAAGAGGAAAATTTACAAAAAAAATGAATGTCCATAGGAGACAATCTACAAAGAACAATAAAAGGAAAAAGAAAAGAAAGAACAAGAAGAAATAAAATGCCAATATCCAAAGACACCATCCATAATCATAAAAAAGAATCATCCAGAAAGTCAGATTCTTGGTAATATAGATACAGGAGTTCGGACTAGAAGAAGATTGAACTTTTCTTTGCTATCTAAAATAGATCCCAAGAATTTTACACAATCTATTGAAGATAAGAATTGGGTTAATGCTATGGAATAAGAACTAAATCATATTGAGAAGAATGAGACATGGGAACTTGTGCCCAAACCAAAAGACAAGAATGTGATTGGCACCAAATGGGTCTTCATAAACAAATTGGATGAAGATGGACGAGTAGTAATAAATAAATCAATATTGATCTGTAAGGGTATTCTCAAGTTGAGAGTATTGAATTTGAAGAAACATTTTCTCCAGTTGTAATATTAGAAGCAATCAAAAAAAATTTGGCATTTTTCGTGTTTCACGAAATTCAAAGTCTATAAATGGATGTCAAGTCATCCTTTCTAAATGGAAATCTAGAAGAAGAAGTATATATTGAAAATCCAGAAGGATTTCAATTGTTAAACAATGATGATTATGTATGAAGACTAAATAAAGCACTTTGTGGACTAAAGCAAGCTCCCAGAGGTTGGTATTCAAGAATTGACAAATACCTACAATAATAAGATTTCAAAATAGGAGTTGTAGACAAAAATATTTACGTCAAAACAGACAATGAAAATTTTTTAATCATTGTGGTTTATGTGGATGATATCATTTTTGGAAGTAATGTTGATAGAATAAGCCAAAAGCTTACAGAATAAACGCAAAAATAATTTGAGATGTCCATGCTTGGAGAATTGTCATTCTTTATAGGTTTGCATATTTCTCAATCCAGGAAATACATATTCATTTCTCAAACTAAATATATTAAAGAAAGGTTTAATAAATTGGAATGCAAGACTATGCACCTATCAGTACACCCATTATCACAGGATGTAAGTTGAGAAAATATGATGAATCTCTAGAAGAAAATCAAGCATGTGTATAGGCCAATGATTGGCAGCCTTCTATATATAACAACATCAAGGACAAACATCATGCAAGCAATAGGATTAGTTTCAATATTTCAATCTGTACCAATGAATACATGTGAGATCAATAAAAATAATATTCATATATCTAAAGGGCACATTGGAATTTGTCTTGTGATATTCAAGAAGTAAGAACTTCACTCTAATAGCATATACAGATGCAAATTGGGAAAGAAGTATTGATGACAATAAAAGTACCTATGGAGGATCATTCTCTATATGCAAATTTGTAGTATCATGGTTGATCAAGAATCAAACTTCATTCTTTCTATCCACAGCAAAATCTGAATATATTGTAGCAGCATCATGATGCACACAAGTTATTTGGATGAAGTAGACAATGAAGGATATCAAGGTAGAATATGCTCATCCAATCTCAATCATCTCTGACAACACAAGTGCAATCAACATTTCAAAGAATCTTATTATGCACTCAAAGATGAAGCATATTCCCATCAAATATCAATTCCTAAGAGAATAGGTAGTCTAGAAACATGTCAAGTTGGAATATATTACCACCAAAGAACAGGTTGTAGATATTTTTACCAAACCCCTTCCAAGAAACACATTTGAGTATCGAGGACATAAGTTGGGAGTGATATATCTCTCATATTGTCAGTAAAAGGAAGCACAAGCTTAGGGGGAGCATCCCTTTTCCATTGATGTCAAAGGGGGAGAATTTGCAGACAGAGGAAGAATTTCAAACACAAGGAAAGTTGCAAACATGGGGAGTATCAAAATTGACTAAGGGTTGTCATCAATGACAAAGGGGGAGATTGTTGGAAATATTGTTTTCATTGATGTCAAATACAAGGGGAGACTGCATATGTCCAAGATATATATTGCAAGATGGATATTTTTGGAAATATTGTTTTTGGATTTTTTATGCTCAATTTGGATACCCTATATTTGAAGGAATGTTTACTCTAAATACATAGTTCAAATGGGAGCATAGGTTATATGGTTGGAAATCTTTCTTAGAGACATTTCCAATGGTATATAGCACTCTTTCTAACTTCTTATAAATGAGGAGATATGAATTTTTATTTCAGACAACCCAGCCAGAAAGTTCAGGTCGGCCCTAAAAGTGAGCACAAAAACTGTCAGTCAATTATATTGATTGATAATTACGTTGATATACAAGATATAAATCAAAAATAAAAAAATTAGAAATAACAAGATCGAAGCACATTTAATAAACTACAGAAAAGAACAATCAAAAGATGAGAAACGAAACCTTATATAGGGGGGCCTCCTGCATCAATTATACATTGTTGAAGCGATTCTATGAGTAAACTATCAAGTAAACACGAGAATAAACATTGCTCATGAAATACACAAAAACTAGATATCCTTCAATTAGCAACAGAGTCTGAATTTGTATTAAGATCACAAGTAATCGTTACAGAATCGAGCTACTTTATTATTGAACCCATAGGAATTTATACATTTCAAAACAGAGTTTGGTTTAAACCCTAATTACGAGTTTTCATAAATAAATGATTACAGATAGGATTTTCATAAACAATGGCAAAGATGTTGCGATCCACTCAAGAGAAATTCATGCTTGCATGCATGAATTTCTCAAATGAAATATCGATATCAAATCTCTTTGATCTATTTAGAATCGATCTGCAACTCATGATAACAAACTTGTGTTTTGTCATACTCTGCCTCCTTCTTTGACCTTGTCTTTGACTTCTCTCCATTATTTTCCTGGAACTCGTTGGATTGGAATTGATAGGTGAAGAAGCTAGAGGATACAATTTGTCATCTCCTCTTATTTGTATTTTTGCTATATCATGCATACTTCTATATGGACCTGCAACTTAGCTACAGAATCAATGACTAGCTACAAAATAGTTATGTTTATATAGCTACCATAATTTAGAATGTTTTTACAAAAAGAATACATAAAAACATAAAAAGAATGGACCTTTACCTGGTTTTCACCTTTTGTAGCTCAAAACATGATTGCATATCCAAAATTTATAGCAATGGTGGATAAGATAATGAATGTGGTATTTATTTAGGATTATTATAATCAAGGTGAGTGACAAAAATGATGACCAAAAGAGTTATTCTATGGGCTCAAAATTCCCCCATTATGAATATTTTGCATGCCCTCATGCAAAGACAAAATTGCAAAATGTATTCCTTATTCCTCCAAAATTCCTTAAACTTGGATCAAATTGTCTCCGTTTTTTCTTTGAAACTGGAAGTTTAGGATTCTTCATAATAATTGTGGCCTTTAAATATCTTAATTTTTCTTGAAGTATTCTATTGGTCTCTTTAAGCTTCTGATTCTTCTTATTTTGTCTTTCTACTTTTTCCAACATCTTTTGGTTTTGGTTTTTCAAAACTTGATTCTCTTCCTTAATATGACTTTCCAGAATTTCCATTTCCTTAATTTCCTCTGTTAATTTTTATATTGTATCCTTATCTTCATTAAAAGAGGAAAATGGACTGTAAACAAGATATGGTACCTAATCAGAATCGCTTGGTTGCACAAACTCCTTTAGTGAATCTTTTTCTTCGAGAGATTTGATATAATCATACCCTTTTTGTTGTGACATATCAATCTTTGGGCTGCCGATTTTTGGCTTTTTAACTATAGAGGATGATGACATGGAAAATCTTGATGTATTTCTATTGGTTTTTGAGGGGGCATCTTTCTCTTGTAGATCATCTTCGTGTTTATCGGATTCAATAATTTCAATTATTGGCTACTTTGGAATCTCAACAATTTGTTTCTTCAAACCCCTGGTCATAATTCCTTTGAGGCACATCTGTTGTATTTTTCACATTTTTTCTTCCCATAGGTTCCTGTACAACGGCCTCATCTCTCTTTTCCACCTTTTTATCATTTTTCTTTGATCCCTTTGTTTCTTTCTACACTGGTTCCTTTTCTTTTAATTCCCATGTTTCCTTCTGTAGTGATTATTTTTCTATTGATTCCCTTATCTAATTATTTGTTGATCATTTATTCATTGTTCCTTGTGATTTTATTTGTGGATGAGGATCTGAAATCCAATCCACATCTCTTACTTCTTCCCTGCAAACTACAACCTCAAGATTTGAATGTTGTACCTCTAAAACCCTTGGTCTGCCTCGCTTGCGTTTTGAACCTTGAACCTATGTCACCTGGGGAGATTCTTTGAACTAATTCCTTATTAGGAATGCTTCCCAATTATCATTTTTCTCGTGCAATTTTTTCTTTATTAGAAATTTCACCAACCCATGGTGATATAAGCGTCTATCTAAATTTTTAGAGCTATGTTCAATACTAAAAGCAATTTTCTTCAGACTGTTGAGTAGAAAATAGGGAAAATTGATTGCATGACCTTTGAAATGCATAAGAAATAGTAATTTATAGAAGAAAACCAACCCATACCTTCCTTCGCAAGTCAGATATTTTTGGATAATGAACATGATGTCCTTCCATTTTTTCTTTAATGCGGTCATTGGAATTCCCTTGTGCCAATTCACATCCATATTAAAGTTTTTGATGAACTCTTTCCACATTTATCCTCTGAGTTTTTGGTTCTTAAACCAATTCTCTTTGTCCCTAGATAATTATGTAGATTATGTGATGAAGGACTATGCCAATACCAACTGTACATCTCCAACTTGGGATTCAACCCCATCAAAAGACCTTGGAAACTCCTTAGTAACCTCATTTTAATACCCCTGGAACTTCTGGAGGAATGACATCCACCCGGATTTTTTTAACCATTTTCTAGACTTGGGATATGCATCAAAAAACTCAATACAACAGGTTCATGTCTAACCACAGGACCCATTGAAAAACTTCATTTTTGGGAGATTTGGCCTTTGAAATCACTCTTTTCGTCACAATGTACAAGGTAAATATGGAAGGGGGTAAATGAAACAGAGTGAAGAACGAGGAACGAACTCAGGAATCAACATGAATAATGAGCTAATTGGTGCAATTAATGGTAATCATTTAATTTGATAGGTAATCATGGGATCAGTCATATTGATTCCTTCACACCAATTTGAATTATGGAAACACAAGTAAGTAAATCTTGGGATATTGGAAAATCGATATATGTAAGTATGAATTATCACCTTCGCAACTGAAGTTGAAAAAAAAATGTGGAGTCTTGATTCTGCAGTTTGTAGATTTGCAAAGGATCATGGAACTGAAGACAAAGATCTCCCATACTGATGAAGAAAGTGATGTAATTGTTGATGACAATAATGATGTTGTTGAAGATGAATTTCATAACAATCTGTATGAAATTCATAATATCATTCTAAACTTATGCTATGTTTATAGGTTCAAATGATTTGATGAAGAGTTTTTGTAGTTGATTCTTGTCATGTATTGATGAAGACTCTGAAAAACCTGAAGATGTTGATGGATTTATGCTGAAGAAGCTAATATAGAAACTGAAGAAAAATTGTTGAAAATGAATTTTGAATTTTATGAAAAATTGCATAAAATTCATAATTCAGATTATTCTCGAACTAACAAGTTGATCAATATCTCTTGATTGCTAAAAGTAACTTTTAGTAGCTACAAAAAGTTCATGTGGCTACAAAAAGGGTATTGTTGTTGGGAAAAATACCCTGCGGACTAGCAAACTAGGGTCAGACTTGCATGCAGATTTTGACCGTAAAGAAATGACTTTTTAACGTACCACCCAAAACTTAAACCCCTCTTTCACGATACATGCATGGAAAGGAACTACTAACCTTTTTACTGATGTTTGGCGTAGATCCTCCATTGCGCTTTGCCCGCTTACTTGTGCTGCTCCTTCCAAAGTTAACCTGCAATCAAGACAAAACACTACGCATGCATGCTACTTTTCTACTTGAGGGTTAGAAATTAAGCATAAATTATACAAATCATAGATAACTCATGCATTGGGACGGGAAAAGTATTTTTTTATTATTTTCAAAATGAATCAACTTACAATCAAAGTCGAGACCGACCACCGCTCCTTGATCCTGATCCTGGGCTCCTCCTCTTCTTTTGTCCTCCAACTGCTTTGTGTTAATTCTCCTTAGGCTTGAGGAAAAGCTAAAGGGTTGGGACAATGGATTCGGCAAATGGGCATAGTTTCTTCGCTATAATTTTCCTCCTCCAAATGGTACCCCTACCCCTTCTTTTATAGGCTAGAAGGAGCTAGGGTTTTGGACGAACTCTCGGCCATGCATGGCGGGGAGTTTCAGTTAACTGACCCATAGCTTTTTGTCCCGTCGGAAAATTTCCTATTTTTGTGTTTTGTTAGGTAAATGCGGGTTGTAGTAGGCCTTCCATCGTTCACACGCGTACAGTAGTGGGTTAGGGCACGTGTGCCTTTACCTCAGAGGATTTTCAAAGAGGTTGTTCAGCAGATGTTTTGGCAATGAAGGGATATGAGTTGGCATGATGCCAGGTAAGCATGTGTGGTGCAATTTAGGGTTATAACAGATGCCCCCTAATGTGTGAGGTCAGAAGAGCATCTGATGGCCGAAATACATTACCAATATTTTACCAATCTATACTGATATGCTGAATGAGTGAGCCCAAGGATCAAGAACCAGGAGGTGTCGTCTGCAAAATAACAAATGTCTCACCGAGGCGGGCATACCCATGCTCGGGATAAAATAGATCCATGGCTACCAATCAAATACACTGTAGATCCATGTTAAATAATGATAAAGAGTAGCCGCGAATAATACACAACGGAGCTACATCTCGAAATCAGAAAGATATACATATAAAGTATCCATCTCCCAGAAGCGGATTCGGCCTGATGGTTGTACTTCAGAGCTCAAGCAACAACTTCAAAATCTTTTAAAATTGGGTAGGAGTGTAATATGAGTGTACGACTGCACTACCCAGAGGTCTTCGATGGCTCGTCGGTTATGGACTTGATAATCTTGATGATCGGACTGAAGGCTTCAGTGATTTCGAACAAAGACTTGATTGGAAGTTCAGGATGGTCGGGTATGTGGACAAGAGACATATTGCAGAGGGGCCGACTCAGGCTCAGTGAAAAACTTCTCTTGGATAATAGCACAACAAGTGATAAGACTCAGGCAGCATATCTGTTAATAATAATTCTACGAAGCAGGAGGCAACGTAAACTCTCCATATGTTTGGAAGAGTAACCAAACGGTGGAGGAAACAACTCTATATAGTGAGAAAAAGCTTCCTAAGGTCGTACTACATCCCATAGTCTGATGATCAAACGGATAGATGTGCTTCATCCAAGGGAGACTCATTATGCTTCCAATAAAGAAAATACTTTTCCCATCCTCTTTTTGGGGTATATTTGATTTTTTTGTTCTTTTTTATGATTTTGAAAAAGAATAAAGGAATATTACGTTACAATGGAGGAACGAGTACTTGCAAACATACAAGCTTGAGGCACAAGGACAAGACTGATGTTTTGGTGAAATGATACTCGGGAAAAATCCTCCAGTGGCCAAAGGTGTTAAGACGCAAAAGCAAATTGTTACAAGGCTGATGGGTAAGGTATGCAAAAGTTGTTGATAGAACACACAATGGTAACATCCTTCGATGTAAGTTTAATGAGCCCAGAGAAGGTAAGCTCGGTGGTTTTTCATGTTTAGAGAGTCTGAAAAAACATAAAAGGAGACTCCAGTGGGGTACCTTTTTCGACAATAGTCGAGTCGGCTCGAAAAAGGGATAAACTAGCACCGATTAGACGTCAATTCAAAACCATTTTAACGAGTGTGAAAAGGACAAGATCACTCGGCTATTTTCTCACTTTTAAGGAGTCTGAAAAAAGCTTAACTATGGACTCCATCAGGAATGTTCTTCTGGACCATTTTAACGAGTGTGAAAGAATAAGGTCACTCAGCGATCTTTTCAATTTTAGGGAGTCTGAAAAGAGCTTAACTATGGACTCCGGGGGGGGTTTCTTTTTCGTAAATTTAGTCCCTTAGGCCTGAAAAAGGAATAAAATTATACCTGAGGATACTCTTCTAAAGAATGGGAATTCCATAGAATATTCCTTTGTTCGTACAGTTGATCGTCCAAACTGAAAAAGGGGTAAACTACCGCCGGACAGACGTGACTTCAAATTTCAGTTTAACGAGCGTGAAAGGTCACAAGATCGCTCGGCAATATTTTCATTTTTAAAGGGTCTGAAAAGGGATTAAAAGGAGACCCGTGATGTTTTGGGAGTCTGGAGGGTAAGACAAAGAGTGAAAAAGACCCATGCGAATGAGGCTCAAACTCGTATTCAGGAAAGACTATACAGACTCCTGAGCCTACAGTGTTGTTAGAAACGGCATGGACACCATAATGCAACCAGGACCTACCTAGGGCATCCATGTTATGGTAAGCTCTACCACCAAGTTGTGACACTTCTATAACAGATATGACGGTTCCATGTCACCACCTGATGGGATCGATCCTATAGCATAAAAAAGGCAACGAGATGCAAAAGTTGGGGTAATATCCTAACCTATATGCTCAAGTTGATTTTTGAAAAAAAAAAAAATTGTGGACCGTCAATATATATATATATATATATTTTATTTTATTTTCGAAACTCAAAAAAAAAGTGTCCCAATACCTGCTCAAATCCCTCCCATATAACTCCTGAATCACTCAAAATGGTTTTTGGTATAAAGAAACTGATAAGGGGGGCCAAAAAAGTGACAAAAAGAGGCCAAAAAGTCTATAAATAGAAGCTGGCAGCTCATTATCACCATTGTTGATTTGGAAATTGACTCTAGAGCCAAAAGACCCCCTTTGCCAAAGATCGTGATTCTGGGAGCTACAGTGGACGAAACGGACTTCTGCTTGGACCAAGTAAGTACAAACTCTCTTGTCTAGCTATTCAATACTTCCTTTGTAGCATTTAGTTGATTTTTGGGGTGGGCTGTCCAGGGACAGCCCGCGGGTACCCGTGACTGTCACCTCT
>ML795491.1:90357-117645 GCA_009831015.1 Picea engelmannii | reverse complement strand
CCCCCCCCCCCCCCACGTGATGAAAAAGCCAATGGAAACATGTATTGACCCTCCTTTACCTTGTTGTGTTGGTAGAATGTATGTTCAGTGGAGGGAAAGGGAGCACAAGGCTGCCAATGAGTTAGTGGCCGTAGATCCGAATGTTGTGGCCGTGCTGACGCAGTGCAGGTTGGTAAAATTATTTTTATGTCCTTTCATGCACGCGCAACCAAGGCTATTGAATGACTTAGTTGATTACTGGCACCCTGATGTAGAGGCGTTCATGCTAGAGGGGAAATCCTTGGTGCCCACCACCGAGGATATTTACTTTCTGATTGGCCTCTCAAGGAGAGGGGAACCAGTCAACTTTCAGACTTTTCCTGCGGGGCCGAGCAAGGTCTCGGAGCTAATAGATGAGTATTGTGAGGCTGGGAACAATCATAGAGGTTCCTCGGTACCTGTTAGTAGGATTACTAGCCTCACCCTATAGACTATTTTATTGCTCATTGTGCAGATTACCGGCTCAGCAGTCGTGCATCAGGCTTCATGCGCACAGATGAACTGTGTGATCCAATGCATGAATGCACAAATTTTTTATTGGAGTACCACACTATTGGAGTGCATGAAGAGGCAATTGACATATTTCCGATAGCGGACACATAGGAACTTCGGGTTTGGGACCATCCTGTTTTCATTCTTTTTCGAGAGATTTTTGTTCTTCAGTCCTCGGCTGACAGTACGAGGACATCTGGCCACTTTCCCTGCAGTATGCAGATAGGCAGTGTTACTGCCGCGACAGGGTGGTGGAATAACAGTGGAGGCCTTCAACAATGACTTTTTTTCTTGGTTGTCACGACAGATCCCGGCTATAGAGGACTACCCATATGCGGGGATCGACTTCTCCATAGATCCATAGATACCAGTGCCTCCTGGTGAGGAGCGAGGGGAGATGGGTAAGTCTCCACCTGTATAGTTTGTTTCTTTGCATATGTAATTTTTATGTCTTTTTTGATATATATATCATGTTTTTGTATACCAAAGTTTTTGATGGGTGAACGTTTATTGCATGCAGATGTGGGACCCGTGCGACCTGTCGACTATGCACGGAACAAGCGTCGTCCATGGCTAGAAGCCACAGCTGTCACCGCTGGAGGAGAAGCAATAGTAGGGAACCTCCCAGCAGGAGAGGCTGAGAGGGTCCTGAGGCGAATTGAGCGGAACTTTACTGCGCTCACTCGCACAGTTCCCATGGCATAGATAGAGGACCTGCCACCATCCATGCAGACTCATGTTGTGGGGGCACCTCGGACATGGGTCCGATTGTTTAGGCATTTAGCCCAAGTTGTACATGATTATAACAGGGCCCGTATATATTTTTGAGGGCATAAGCCTAGTGACTCGTTACTGTTCCCACTTTTGAGGCGCTTGCGCCCATCTATGTACTCTGAGGATTTTATGATGTTTATATATGGTTTTTTATCTCTTTTTGTGTCTTATGGATTATGTATGCAAAAATGTATTTACATGTTTATGTCCATGATCTTTTTATATGTGGGCAATATGTCAATCTAAAATATGATTAGCTAGAGTATCTGTGATTTGGTTTAATCTCCTAGGAACATGAAAATATGTAATGTAATCAAAGTTACGTTCTAAGATACGTACCCTAAGGAATCATCGATGTAAGGTTGGATCATGAACCCGGTATATTTTGTTTAGCTGCGACACAACCAGTTGAACGTCTAGATAGACCTAGAGATGAGAGATACCCAATGACAATGCGTCACGAAGCAACTCAATAACTGCACTATACTCGGCAACATTATTTGTGGTGTCACCTAAGCATATACCTCCGGAAGATAACAACTGACCCTGTGGTGTAAAGATTACCCAAGCTGTGGAGGCAAGCCTCCGCGTGTGTCGACTAGCACCGTCCGCATACCCAACAAACACCTCGGACTCACTTGACATATTCCATATTGACGAAAGATACCATCAATGACATGTCCATAACACTTTTTAAAAGTAATGTAAAAAAGTAATAGTACAAAGACTATACATATGTTACAAAAAGTTACCCACAATGACCTTTCTATGAGTAATACTTCTTGACGTAGAGCCCATTTCTAGGCTCCACCAAAGCATTCCCTTCAAAATCAACCAAATGATAAGCGTCGTTTTGTAATACCTCTTTGATAATGAAGGGTCCAAACCACATGGGTTTAAACTTTCCTGCCCCCAGGGAGTCCTTGTCTTGGTCATAGACCAGGACAAGGCCACCCTCACAAAAAATCTAAGGATGAAAGGACCTATCATATTGACACTTGAACTTATGTTTATGAGCCTCGTTGGCTAGGGCCGCATCGCAACACTGTTCATCAAGCTACTCAAGGTGTACTAACCATTCTTCAAGTGGAGAAGTGTTTGGAAATAACTGTACTGCCAATTTCAGAGATGGGAGTTGACATTCGATGGGCAAGACTGCCTCCAGCCTGTAAATGAGTTGGAAAGGTGAGAAACCGGTTGCAGTCTTAACTGACATTTGGCAAGCCCATAATGTCGAGTATAACATCAAATGCCAGTTTGACTTGGCTGAGTTGATAGTTCGTTGTAGAATCATCTTAAGAGTTTTATCTACAGCTTCCACCTGCCCATTGGCTTGAGGATAGTAAGGTGATGAATGTTCTTTCCGTAACCCAAGCTTTGACGTTAACTCGATCATCATTTGATTCTGAAAGTGACTGCCATGGTCAATGACAATCTCTCTCGGGATGCCGAACCTTGCTATAATCTGGTTGAATAAGAAGAGATTTACAGTCTCTCCATCATCTTTAAACGTTGGCATAGCTTCGACCCACTTAGTGAAGTAGTCAACAGCTACAATGATATAGCGGTGCCCCCTTGTTGATGGGGGGTTGCATGTAGTGTAATCAATCCCCCACTTAGTGAAGGGACCAACTGTGATGACAGGAAACATAGGAGTTGGATGTGCCCTCATCTTCCGAGAGAAGATTTGGCACGGATGGCACTTCTTGACCGACTCGATACAATATTTGATAAGTGTGGGCCAGAAGTAACCTGCTCATAAAATATTTTGAGTTGTTGCCAACCCAGATAAGTGACCGCCACAAGCTCCTTTATGAAAATCGTTGAGCACTATGACGGCCTCCTCATGAGTGGAACATCGACGCAAGATGCAGTCTACACCTCTCTGATACAACGTATCATCGAGTATGAGATAGTTCTTAGCCTGATGGCGTATATGTCGATGCTCATCACGAGAAGCAGAGGTGGGGCACTTCAAATTTTGGAGATAGATCAGTATATCTCCGTACCAAGGGTCTGAAGATGCAATCAAAAACATATCCCCCCGGATAGGCGATTCCTCAGGCACAACGTCACCTAACTCAACCGGAAGTTCCGAAATAAGTTCTGCGAAGACCAATGACTTCTTGGACTTTGTTGAAACGAAGTCTAAGTCAAATTCTTGGAGGATGACCATCCATCTACTGATTTTTCCATCGATAAATCACCACGTCAACATGTACTGGAATGGATTCATGACAGCAACGACGGTGGTCTTGCGAAACAGAACATAGTGACGGAACCGTTGAACAGCATGAACTACTGCCAACGCAAGTTTTTCGAGATGGGAATACTTAAGTTCCGGTCCTACAAGGCCTCGTCTCAGGTAATAGATCACGTATTCTGAAAACAAATTATCTTACTGAACTAAAACCATGCCTATGGTTGACTCTGCGACAGCTAGATATAATAGGAAATATTTGTTATAATTAGGTGGTCGTAGCAGAGGCGCGGTTGTGAGGGCGTGTTTTAATGCGTCGAAAGAGAATTGAGCGGTTTCGTCCCAGAAAAAGGGAACATCTTTCTTAAGTAAATGCATAAATCCCTTGGTGATTTCGGCATAGTTGGCGATGAAGCGTCGTAAGAAGTCTGCCTTGCCTTGAAGACTTTGAAGTTGTAAGATTGTGCGTGGGGGGGGGAACTAGATTATTGCCTCCACCTTAAGAGGATCCACCATGATCCATGTTGTTGATACAATGAAACCTAACAAACGTCCTAACGTGATGCAAAAGTTGCACTTGTTGAGATTCAAGCGAATCCTTAAGTAGTGACAGTGTTCGAATATTAGTCTGAGGTGCATAGGATGATCCTTTCGCTTGTGAGAGGGTGATGCTAAATCATCTAGATAGGCCTCGACTATATGTTTGAGGTCGTGAAACGCAAAAGACATGGCCCACTGGAAAGTGGCTCTAGCATTCTTGAGGCCAAAAGGCATCTTACGATAGGCAAATGTACCCCACAGACAAATGAATGTCGTTTTGTGTTGGTCCTCAGGTTTGATTTGGATTTGATTATAGCCCGAAAAACCATCCATGAACGAAAAGGCTTCACAACCGGCACATTCATCAATGATCTGGTCAATGAATGGGGTTGGAAAATTATCTTTTGGACATGCCTTATTCAAATCATGGAAATCGGTACACACACGAATAATGCCTTGTTTTTTATCGACCGACACAGGGTTTGACACCCATTGAGTCAAATGAATAGAATAAATGAAACTTGCCTTGACCAATTTCTCAACCTCAAGCTTAATGGTTGCTGCTTTCTTAGGATTAAATGGATGAAGTTTTTTTCAAATAGGCTTGGCATTAGGATACGTTGTGATTTCATGTTCAACTATTTTCGGATCGATACCTAGCATTTCCTCATAAGACCAGGCAAAAACGTCGCGGAATTATTTGAAAAGATCTGTGTAAATTTGAACCTCTTCGGGGGAGAAATCCGCTCTGACGGAGACATTCTCCACGATGCCAGGGTTTCGGGAGATGTTAATAGGTATGGTTTCAGCGATAGTCGTCATATTCCCCTCAGCATAAATTTCCTGTGTAGCTAAGAGGTTAATAGGACATGGTTGATCTCCCGTCATGGTGATAGTGAATTCTCCTACCTTGATTTGGTATAACTCTGGGAGGAAATATGATATGTGATGAAGATATTCCCAAGGTTTGTCCGGACTAGTCATTGCTTCGATTACTGCTTCGTCAGAAGGCAATATTAAGTCTAATGAATCGGCGGTAGCAAGAGAACCCTGAGCCCAAATAGGCTCTAGAAGCGGATCCAACTCTTGTGCAGGAGTCGGATCAAGGTTAGTTGAAGCTTGTTGAACTAAAGAGTACGCTACTTCAGTGGCCGACAAGGGCATGGACATGTCAGAGTGCCCTGTCTCATCCATCGTGGCTGATGGGGAAGGAAGAATCCACGGATCCTCAAAGTAAGTCATGCGGAACGACGAAACTTGAAAAATCTCAGCCTTGTGGTGGTTAGATATAAACTTGACATCGTCATGAGGAGGTGGGTAATCGAAGGTACCCATCAAGGATGGGCACAAACCAACTCCTACGTTAACGACACCGGCTTGAGGATTATCAATCATGGGAATCGTGGATTCCCCCAAATCTGGGTCAGGTCTAGAGAAGGACAGTTGATCGATGATCACTATCCGACCCTCATGTGGAAATAATAAGACTCGGAAAATTGTAGCACCCACATCTTGCATATCATAAGTCCAACTCCGACCTAACTAGGAATATAGTCGAGGGGGGCATCGACTAACTCTACTTCAATGCACATGGTCTTCCCTCCTAACTGCACAGGGAAAGAAGGGATGATGCCATGTGGTCGGAAAGAATGACCGTCAAACGCAGTGAGGAGAGTAGGTGATGGAGACAAAGCAGGTTGACCAATGGCCTTCCAACATGCTAACGACATAACGCAAGTTGAAGCACCCTCGTCGACCACTGTGTGGAAAATATTCTATGTAAAAGTTTTTGTGGGATGAGCCACTACTATCTGAAACACTACATGGTAAGGCAGACAAGATTTTAAGTCGGTTGTATCTAGCACAATGGTACCTGGGTTACAAGTCTCAGTAGAGCCTAAAGCAGTTAACAAGGCTTTCCTCTGAGCAAGGCAGCTTTGGAGGACCTCCAAAGCGGACATCACACAAGGGGTTTGTGATAAATCTTCCACCATAGAGTAATTCTGGGTGGCCCTTGCATTTGGGTTGTGAGAATCTTTCTTAAATGCACCCTTTGGGATGCGTGTCATTGTTTCGCCCAACGTCTTATCTATCTAGAGAGGAAGAGATGGGATCTCAGCTTCTTTACCCTTCTCAGAGGTGCTTGGTTTACTATAGTCGTGCGCTCTAGCCGTTATGAAAGCATCACCCCTAACCATATATATGTTCACGGATGAGGAATTGTTTGGAGGAGGGCAGGTTTCTTGGCTGCCCCCTTCGGCACTTGCAGAGGCTTGAGTTAAATTTTGCCCATGCTGAAAGGGATTGGTCAACACGGCTTGTTGTTGTTGTGTGACAAACTTTTGGGCCTCTGCAAGTCAAGGACAAATATGGGTCGAGTGGTCTTCCGCACACAAGTTGCATGGATACCTCGCCTTTCGTTTTTCTGTGGTGCCCTCGCCAGCGGTATCAATGGGTTTTTTCTCCCCCTTACCCTTCTTTCATTGTTTTTTCTTCCCTTCAGGCTGTTGGGTGGCCTTTGGGTTAGTTGTCTGCACGGAGTGTACTTCCGACGTTTGGGTAGGAGAAGCAGCCAAAGTAGTAGTCTGGTTGGTCATTGAGTGTTGTATAGATAACTGTTGAAATTGCTTTGTCAATTGCTCAGCGGGCTTGGTTTGTGTTGAGCCAACAATACCATCGGCATGTGGTCCAGCTCTCTGTCTAGTTTTATCCAGTATCAATCATGGTGCATCCAGCAGGATGTTGTATAATAAACCAGACTGAGAATAGATGAGCTCAAACTGTTGATCCCTCATGATGGAATCCTCTTCGGAGAAAACTCCTGAAGTCGTGACGTCTTTGGATAATTGTGGGACTAAAGACTTAAGGAACTACTCAAGTAGGAATGCTGGTGGGATTGGTACTTTGATTAGACTCTTTCGGCATCTCCACTCTCGGATATGATCAGAGATATGGTCCTTTGTCATCTTTTCGAAATTGGCAAGCAGCTCTATGCCAGCATCGTATCTGACAGGTAACCGGAAATGGTTAAGGAAGGCCATCGCCAGTCCGCCAAAAGAAGAGTATCTTGAGCGATCAAGCTCGATGTACCATTTTGCGGAACTCTTGATAAGAGTGCGTTGAAACAATCACAACTGGATGGAGTCATCCTTCAATGAGTTAGATGAACACCAAAGATGGAAATTAGTCACGTGATCACCTGGATCTTCGTTAGGCTTGGCCTCGAAATTTGGAATGTCCGAAGGCAACTTCGTTGGCATAGGAGGCCAATGTGGATCGTGACAAATAGGATCATTTAACAACCTTTTCAAATCTGGAAAGTGTAACGTCGCCAGGAATGGTAGTTTGGGTTGCTGCTGATAGCCTGGGAAAAAGGGTCCTGGAGTTTGACTGGCACCAGGTTGCCAGGAAAAGTTTGGTTGTTAGCTCGGATTCTGGTAGAAACCATGGCCCTGACCAGCGTAAGGATTTTGCATCTGTGGAGACATCATTGATTGATTCCCCATAAAGAACATAGGATGTTGGGCATGCATCGTGTTTGAAGGACTTTGGGAAGGATTACCCCATGACGGTCCTGCTGGGAGAGGCATAGAAGTCTGTCCAGGGTTCCATTGACTATGGAAAGAATTACCCCGGAACGGAATTCCAGAGGAGGGAACAAATCCTTGTCCTGAGTTCCAAGGTCCTGTTATATGTGCCCCCGGCGCAGGAATAGTACCCTGCACCGGAGTAGACTGTCCAAAAATGGGAGTGTCCCCAGATGGGAAAGCAGTGGATGTGGAAGTGTTGTTACCAAAAATCCCGTTCCAAACAAACGGTGACGAACCTACCGGTAGAGTTTGCGCAGGTGTTCCTTGACTCCCGGCTCCAAATGAACTCGTGTGTGCAGGTTGCCTGGCGGACTGTTGATGTAGACCACCAAGCGAAGGGGACGAAGGAGATATATGACCTCCAGCGTAAGGAAAATCATTAAAAGGGACAAGAATGCCCCCAAGTTGGCCTTGCAGAGGAGCATTAGATCTCCCTGCCCCCAGACCCAAAGTCTGTAAAGTGGAGTGAGTGAGTGTAGGACTTGTGCCTGAACTAGGCATACCGTATGAGAACGGAGAGCCTATCGCACTAGGTGTGAAGAGAGTTGTGGCCGTCGCGATAGATGGGGTCGGTCCACTGTGCGTCATAGTTGCGGCCGAGACCATGGTGGCCTGAACCGACGACGGCAAGTTAGGATATGCTTCTCCTATGGTAGCAACGATAGTGGGAATGGAAGAATTCCCAGAGGAAGTAAGAGTGTTTGTTTCCATAGCTGTGTGAGGCACTGACAGGCGTTCATAAAATTGGATTGGTACACTGATCGATGGCCAAGTATCGGTGGTTGGGGTTTCAACCGAACCAAGATTGGTGGTTGATTCCTCCGGGATTTGTTCGGGCACAATGGTTTGTAACCCGGTTGCTTCGAAATACCCTTGTTGGTCTAGCTTCCGCCTCAATGGTGGCGGGGGTGGCTCCAGTATAACCGGCGGCAGGCCCAGGAGCCTTCGTGACTGGTGGAGCTCGAGATCTTCCACTGTGTGAGAAGATCCAAGACACGCTAAGGTATTCTACACGTTCAAACAGTAACACGCACTAAAAAAGAAGCCCCTAAGAGATAAGTCAAGCAAACACTAAACTAGTTGGAAGAACAGTTACAACAACCAACACTAGAGCAACTTATCGATGCAAGTGCAACTCGAAAATGGAAGCACCCTCTGGGTATACTCTGTAAAGCATGGCTCGATGTCTGTCCTAGGTAACGCGGTATACCCCCACAGTCACCTGTGTATATCCCTAAAAAATATTGGCAACTAGTTTGCCAGCACGCGAACAATCACCAGGCGGGTACAGTCGATAGTCGGGTAGACCACGATGAGTAGGGTATCAAGCCCAAAACCTGTCAAGGGTATCGAGAGAAAATGGTCTGGAATACAACTGAGGACCTCGAACGGATTCGAGACCCACGAAGCCCCGTGGCAAATGCAAACGATGGAATCCCAAAACAAGCCCTCGATATGTGTTCTCCACTACGCTTGGTCCGGCTTTGGAGGGGTTATCTCCGCTACCTTTCCGCACGCGACCTCATGTTTATCCCCTGTGTTAGAGGGGGGTCCCGGATAACTTCCACGAAACTGGACTTCTACACTCCCTATCACAGACTCCAATGTTTGGTTTTGAGTGACCGTGGAGAGTTTCCTCTCCAACCTAATCCAAGGCCCTAGTCCTGAATTAGTTTATGAACCCTACAAACAAAAATTCTAATAGATTTTAAGTTAGCGTTGCTTTTATGGGATTTTTTACATCACGGGATATGAAGGTGAAACTAATGATGTGTAAAGACTCAAAGAAAAAACAAATGAAAAAGCTGGAAACAAAAGAATTTTACTAAATGCAAAAATCAACAACTTTTCACAAAGAAAGACTTATTTTCCTTTTCAATTTTTCTAAGATTTCATGCAGCAAACATAAAGGAATTTCACTCGACTATGAGCTACTTATACTCTAAATGCACTGCAAAAACTTATGAACAAAAAGACTTCTCCCTAGCTATTGATGCAAAAACACAATCTTCAAACAAAGAAGAAAATGAAAAGATTTGTTTTCTCTTTTTTTTTTATTTACGTGCGAACCAAGCAACAAAGGGAAAATACCGACAAGCCTAAAACCAAGAACAAAAACAAAATTCTGGCTTAAAGCGCAGATCGCAAAGAATCAGAGCAAAGACACACAATGGAAATCAAAAAATCAAAGACTCTTATGCTTTTCTAAAAACCATAAAACAAATTTTTTCTTTTTTATCTTTTCTATCAACTATCAACTAAGAAAAAACAGGCTAAGGGTAAGAGGCCCTAACCTACTGACTGTGCAACCCTAGACTCAAACACCTGAGAGGAACACTTCTCACCACAGGAGGGGATCACTGCCCCCCCTTGACTGAAAAGAAGCCTGTCAAGCATGCTACTGTCACCTAAACAGCACACGTGCAAACGCGTGCTGAGCTACAACAGAGCGCGTGTACCCGCGGGCTGCACTTGCACAGGCCGCGTGTATGTATAAAATCTAAGACAAAAATGAACACAGGCAGCCCAGACCAGGAAGAGGCCTCTGGTATTGATAACCAGGGTCTCTTGAAGGCTTGGATGCTTCTTCCAACAGAAAATAAAAACAATTGCAAAGAATAACAAAATGCAATAAAGTAAACTGAGACAAGACTGTGAACCAGCAAGACTCAGACAGGATCTAGAAAGACCCCTGAGAATGTATAATTCTGACAGGGAAGAAGAGGACTGCCTCTCAAGCTCTATGACTCCTACACGCTATTGAAACCTTTACAGCTAGCGTTCACACGTGGGTTGTAAGATATTAGGGCGCGGGTACACGCGTGCAGGCCTTCTACAGGTCGCGTGTACCTCTGTATGTCACGAAAATTGTCGTCAAGCAACAGTCAAGGAAAACTAGTATAAAGAACTAGGCTCCCTTCTAGCTCAGGCCTCACGGAAAAGACAGGAAAAGAAACAGAAAATCTAATCTCTTAAACTACCCAAAAACTCAACTAAATCCGAAAACCCTAAAGAGTATCTTCCCCAGTGGAGTCGCCAACTCTGTTGTTGGGAAAAATACCCTACGGACTAGCAAACTAGGTCAGACTTGCATGCATATTTTGACCGTAAAGAAATGACTTTTTAACCTACCACCCAAAACTTAAACCCCTCTTTCACGATACATGCATGGAAAGGAACTACTAACCTTTTTACTGATGTTTGGCGTNTAGGGTCAGACTTGCATGCATATTTTGACCGTAAAGAAATGACTTTTTAACCTACCACCCAAAACTTAAACCCCTCTTTCACGATACATGCATGGAAAGGAACTACTAACCTTTTTACTGATGTTTGGCGTAGATCCTCCATTGCGCATTTCCCACTTACTTGTGTTGCTCCTTCCAAAGTTAACCTGCAATCAAGACAAAACACTACGCATGCATGCTACTTTTCTACTTGAGGGTTAGAAATTAAGCATAAATTATACAAATCATAGATAACTCATGCATTGGGATGGGAAAAGTATTCTTTTATTATTTTCAAAATGAATCAACTTACAATCAAAGTCGAGATCGGCCACCGCTCCTTGATCCTGATCCTGGGCTCCTCCTCTTCTTTTGTCCTCCAACTGCTTTGCATTAATTCTCCTTAGGCTTGAGAAAAAGATAAAGGGTTGGGACAATGGATTCAGAAAATGGGCAGAGTTTCTTCACTATAATTTTCCTCCTCCAAATGGTACCCCTACCCCTTATTTTATAGGCTAGAAGGAGCTAGGGTTTTGGACGAACTCTCGACCATGCATGGTCGGGAGTTTCAGTTAACTAACCCATAGCTTTTTGTCTCGTCGGAAACTTTCCTATTTTTGTGTTTTGTTAGGTAAACGTGGGCTGTAGTAGGCCTGCCAGCGTTCACACGCGTGTAGTAGTGGGTTAGGGCGTGTGTGCCTTTACCTCAGAGGATTTTCAAAGAGGTTGTTCAACAAATGTTTTGGCAATGAAGGGATATGAGTTGGCATGATGCCAGGTAAGCATGTGTGGTGCAATTTAGGGTTATAACAGGTATGGAATCAAAGAAACTACATATCTTTTGAGAACGTGAACTCATAGAAAGGTATTGCTTATCGTGATGATGAAACTTTGAGACTAGAGATTAAACAATATGATCTCTATAACCTAAATCTCATTGACTTTATTGGTAAAAATAACCTAAAGTAAAATGGTTTTCACAATCTGTGCCTATTTTTTATTTATTTTTTAATAGAAAAATAGAAAAGGATCGTTCTGAGACAAGACCAGTGGAATAATTTCCCTCACTCATTATCTCCATCTCTGACTTTTGAAGCAAATTATGGACAAATTATTCTCTGTTAATTGGCTTCTAATATAATCTTAGTCTATGCTCATTCACTAGAAAATAAATCCCTTCCTCATCAATGGTTTTAATCTTGACTAATCCATTATCGAATATCTCATAGGGCCCTAATCAACGAGTAATGAGTTTCCCTTTAAAAATTTTGAATCTAGAGTCAAACAAGAGAGCCCAGTCACTTGGTTTGAATGTCTTTTTTCTAATGAATTTTCCATGCCACCTCGATCTTTGTTGTTGAAAGATGGTAGTATGTTGACCTGCATCTTGTCGGATCTCATCCAATTCAATTATCTGGGCCAACCTCTGTTGTTGTGCTTATAAAAAATCCATCTGAAGATTTATTGTTGTTCTGAAAGTCTTGATTTGGAATTCAACAGGAAATAAAACTTGCTTTCCATACATGATCTCATATGGTGTGTGTGTCCAGTAGTGTTCCTCCATGTGGTTTAGTAGGTCCAAAGTGCCTCTAGAAGCCTATCTTCCCAATATCGATGATGTAGTTGAATAGTTTTGGTCAAGATAGCTTCATGTACTTTGTTTGTGGACTCCACCTACTCATTTTCTTGTGGATAGTAAGGGGATGACTTATGATGCTTGATATTTTATTGCTCTATGATACTCTGAACAAGTTTTGACGTAAATTTGGTGCCTTGATTTGTTACAATTTCTCTTGGGACACCAAAATGAGTAAATATGTCCTCAAATAAAAAATCCACAACATAGTGTTCATTATAATGCAAAAGAGTTTTAGGTTCTACCCATTTAGTGACATAAGCATTACATACCAAAATGCACCTTTTCTTTCTAGATATTGGAAAACTAGGCCCTACAAAATCTAAATCCCATTTTTCAAATGGTTCTATGAGTACTTGAGGTTGTAGATGAATTTCATATGCTTGCAGTAATATACCCATTCATTGGCAACTATCACAGCTTCTAACGTATTTCTTGGCATCTCTAAAAAGAGTGGGCCAATAAAACCCTAGACGAATGACTTTATATGCAATTCGTTTATCAGAAAAATGACCTTTGCATGGTTTATCATGGCATTCCTTCAATATTTCAAATACATCATCTTCTCGTACACACCTTTGAATGATGAGATTGGTTCTAGTATGAAAGACTTCTCCCTCAATCCATGAATAAGTGACACTTAGTTTGTAATCTTTTGTTTTTCTTTTGTATAAATATGTTGAGGTAACTTTCCTAAAACTAGATAGTTAGTAATATCTGCAAACCAAGGAACTTTAGTAGATATTGAAAAAATATGTTCATTAGGAAATTCATCATTAACGGGAATTAATTCACCTTCATTATGAATCCTAAAAAGGAAATCTACTACTACATTTTCCTTACCAAGTATATCTAATATAGTGTGTTAAATTCATGTAATAAAAGAAGCCACCTGGTAACCCTACCATTAGTAATTTTTTTATTCATTAGATATCTAATGGTTGAGTGATCAGTGTGGATGAAGACTTCATACCCTGTAATGTAGAGCCTAAATTTATTAAATCCATGAACTACTGCAAGGAACTCTTTTTCAGTAATTGTATAGTTCAGTTCAGAGGGTGTCAATTTTTTACTCACAAAATAGATGGCATAAGACAACTGATTTTATTTTTGACCTAGTACTGCTCCTAAATATGTGTCAGTGGCATCTGTAGATATGTGGAATGGAAGGGACCAATTTGGTCCTCTTAAAATAGGGGCTACAAAAAGTTTTTCTTTCAGAGTTTCAAAAACAGTTTGACATGAAATGTTCCAAAAAAATTCATTATCTTTAGTAAGAAGTTTGAATAATGGAGAAGTATTTTTTGTAAAATTTTCAATGAATCTTCTATAGTAGCCAGCATGGCCTAGGAAACTTCTGACATATTTTTGAGTTTTTGGTACTAGAAGTTTGGAAATGACTTCTATCTTTGTTAGATCCACTTTTATACCTATAGAAGACACATAATGACCCAAAACAATTCCCTCAATTAGTAATATGTAAAATTTCTCATGAATCAATGACAAATTAGTTTCCTAACATCGAATTAAAACTTTTTCCAAATTTTATAACGCTTCTTCAAAAGTAAACAGTGAAATCATCCATATATACTTCTGCACAATCATGGATAAGGTCAAAAAAGACACCTAATACAGCACGTTAAAATGTTGTAGGTGCATTACACAAACCAAAAGGAAGTACTTTGTAGGTGTATGTTCCCTAAGGGCATGTGAATGATGTTTTATCCTGATCCATTGGAGCTATTTGTATTTGGTTATAACCACTAAATCCATCGAGAAAGGAAAAGTATTTTTTACCTACTAATGTATCTAAGACCTAATCTATACAAGGTAGAGGAAAGTGATCTTTCAATGTTGCTTTCTTCAATTCCCTATAATCTACACAAACATGCCAATTACCATTTTTCTTAGGAACAATAACTAATGGAGATACCCATTGGTTGTCAGAAATTGGATATATATAATTGACATTCAGTAATTTATGCAACTCATCTTTCACAATTTCTTTCAAGAGTGGATTCATTCATCGTTGGGGTTGTCTGATAGATTTGGAATTATCCTCTATATAAATATGATGAATGCATGTATTAGGGTGAATTGCACACATGTTAGTGTATTCTCATGCAAATGCTCCAAAATCTTTTTGTAATATTTTGACCAATTTCTCTTTTTGAATTTCTTCAAGTTTAGAATTGATATTTAAAGTTTTTCCTTAAAAGATTTCAATAGCTTCATTATTTGACCTTGATGTGGATGCACTAGAAGACATTGACTATGAGATTTTTGACAAAGTATCCATAGTACAAATTTCTTGAAAACCCTTATCCAATATATCTTTATGATCAAAATCTTGCCTCCCGTGATATTGAGTAAAATTATAATTATTAATGAAATTGATGATTTGATTTTCCTCTATATCATTCTTAAAATTCATAATTCGATCAATAGTTAAAACAAGTTGCACTATTTCCTCATTATCATTTGTTTCTTGAAAGCATTGTGTAAATTCAGATTCAGTTAAAGCTTTAACAGGTGGATATAAATTAAATTTCTTTATTGAATCCCAGTGAGAAATTTTCATATCCCCTTATCGACAACTAATGAATGCGTAAGTTGTAGCTAACCAAGTTCTTCCTAAGATTAAGGGGTTCCCCCCCTAGTTATATTTTGGTTGTAACGCCATGATATCTATACAGTATTCCTGGGAATCAAAGGGGACTATTGTATCTTCTAATACACCTTCTGGTTTTATTGTTGGTCTATCTGCATTGCAAAATTGTGGGTGCATTACGAAGATTAGACAATTGTGATTTATCCATGGTATCTTTTGTCATTACATTGATTGTTTCTCCTAAATCTATTAGTGTATTTGTGATTGCAACATTATTAATGTGGATTTTTACAATAGGACTGCCATAATATTCATATTTTTTTATATAAATTTTACGTGACATGAGATATGCTCATTTACCCATTACTTGCATTGTTTGCGGATCCTTATTTTTCCTTCTTGTTTTCTTGATACATAATTCCTTTATTGTTTTTGCATAAATTGTAATGCCTTTAATTGCTTGCAATAATGGAATGTTGATACCATTCTTCAATTCATCTAATAAATCATATCATGTTTTAGTAATTTGGTTTTCTAACACTAACCTTTATGGGAAAGGTGGAGAACTATATTGTTGATTTTGATTTATATAAGATGAAGAAGTTTGATTTATTGGGTTAGTACTACTATTGTTGTTTATTTGGTTAGGATTTTCCTCCTCTATAGGCTCTTCAACAATAATAGGTGTGCTTTGATGCAATACTTTTCTTGATCTAACATGAATATCATTTACACCAAGAGAAGTAATCATATAGGTGGGAAAATTTTGTAGCTTAGCATTGTAAGCGGGTTGTGCTACCTTATTATTGGGGTTAGCAACGGGTTGTGCAGGTAGTTGGGTTGGTTTTGGAGGTTGGTTTGATGGTAATTGAAGTTGTCATGGTTGTGAAATTTTTGGTTGTGGTGATTGATAGAAATATGGTTATGGGGGATATTGGTTTTGTATATGGTATTGGGTGTATTCTTGTTGCATAGGATAAGGTTGGGGAGGCATGGTTTCATAGGTGGATCCTCTACAACCTTGTTGCCAAGGTTGATTTTGGAATTTTTGTGGTGCTCATGCTTTCCAGGGCATGGGATTGTTCCAAATCTGTTGGGGGTATTGTTGCAAAAAATATGGATTAAATTGTTGAGAGGAGTCTTGAGATATACTTGGATTCCTCGGTTGTTGGGGTCTCTTTTGTGCAACAAAACATAAATTCATTGTATCTCCTTGATTTTATTGATAGGTTGCTTTGATTCCTGAAAATGAAGGAAAATTCTATGTACCTTGATTGTCTACACATATTCCACAAATATCAATGTTATGCAAAGGACATTCTTTTAACAGGTGTCTCATTTTACATTTTGGACAAAAAATAGTTAATGTTGCATGCTCTAATTCTTTCTTTCAAATGCTTAATCTTTAATGTATCTAACTGAGAACCAAGAGTATCGAGAATGTATGTTATAAATTTGTCCAGTAAATTGTCAATTTCTACCCTACCTACCCCTCTGGTCGTTGATTTGTTGACTCTAGAGATAGAATGCCTAGGTCCCTTACCATATTTGGACTTCCCTCAAGAGATATGCTTGAATAAGTCACATATTTTTGGATAGGTTAGGTGAGAAATATCTCCTTTACCCATTAAATTCAATACATCAATCCATTCATCTCTAATTCCTCTAAGTAAAATGACTTTCAAAGTATCCAAATCTAGATGATTTTGTTTTTCTCTTTTGACAGTATAATGAAATCTCTCTAGATAATCGTCAAGTATTTCTTCTTATTTTTGTGTCATTTTAAACATTTCTTCTCTCATTCCTCGATTTGTACAATAATCATTATATTTTTCAAGGAATGTTTTCCTCATTTCAACCCATGTTTTCATTTTATTTGTTCCTAAACCCATTAACCAACGTAATGCAACATCCTTGAGTGTAGCTGGAAACAACTTCACCTTTTTAGTGTCAAGAAAATAATCATAGTTGTGACGTAACACATCAAAATCGAAAAGGAAAGTTTTTGGATATTTAGTTACCATACCATGAAAGTTAGGCAATGTGGAAGGTGGTATGTTCTTCATTTGGACGTGAACTATTAGATCCAAGATTTGGAATCCAAATTCATTCTCAATGATGGATATATCAGTTCATTCTTGTCTTTCTTCACATTCATGTTCTTCTCCACCTCCACAACCTCTTCCTTTTTCTTGGTCACCTAATACTCCTGACATATTGAAATATTCAAAATGAACAGAGTCTTCAGAAGTAGTTGAGAGTTATTGTTCTTCAATGGGGTTCTCAGGAAATTCCACTTTTGGTTGCCCACTAAGTAATTCTTCTTCTTGAGATTCAACTGGAAATATGACAACTTCTTGTGAAGTGGATTGAATTTTTATTGTTTTAGAACTTCCTTCTTCAACATTTCCTTTTATTTTTGCTTGTGTAGTCACAATTCTTCCTATTCTTCCTCCTCTTTTAGTTCTAGCTGCAAAAGGATTAGATGATGGTGTGGCTCTTACAGTACCACATGATGAAGTGGGTGAAGTGGTGTTGGGTGTGCTTCTACCGCTAGTAAATCTACATATATTATCCCTACATATATTCATGCATCCTACTTATCATGATTTAAAAAAGAAAGAAAAACTAAATGTCTTTTTACACTTCCCCGACAATGGTGCCAAAAATTTCAGTCAATTCTATTGATTGAAAATTCTATTAAATTTATCATCAATCCATGCTTGTAAGATTGTGAAGTGTAAGGAAAAGTATATGTAGGTATTCTAGTTTCTTTTTTTTATATTTTTTTTGTAAATCAAGTTATATATTAATTAATCAAGGAAACAAAACTTTTAGCTATGAAAGAAAATCAACACATACTTGGTTCTAATCATTTGAAAACCATCATTAGTAAAATTAAACAAATACAAAAGATCATGTTTTTAGAGGTTAACTAATGAGTTATGTAATTACAACGCATTTCAATTGATGAGATGGTTCATACGAATAGTCAACACTTGTGTTGATACACCAGATAGAAATCAGAAAAAATAAGACCAAAGCACATTTAATAAACTACAAAAAAGAAAAATCAAAGGATGAGTAACACAACCTTATATAGGGGGCCTGTTGATGATTAAAGTTGCATGAAACATCCTCCAGGACACGGACTGAGTGAGTCGGCCTAAGAGAGTGCCCATGATTTGGGTGTTCCCATGAGATGGATGTGTAGTTCCTCTCTGAGACGGAGATAGAACGGTGTGTGCCCCTGTGTAGGGAAGATGCCCATGAGTTGGGTGTGTCGTTCTCTCTGAGATAGAGATGAAACGGTGTGTGCCTTGAGAAGGGAATATGACCATGAGAAATATGTATCGTTTGAGATGAAATGATGTGTACCCCTGTGAGGGGTGAAGGATCCCTTGTGATGGGTTTATTGTTCTCCTTTGTGCAGAGAGCTAAGATGATGTGATACTCCAAATGATTCTCCTGTGAGACTCAGTGAGATAGAGATATGTTGAGTAGGACGATCATTTGGTTAAGAAAAGGTGGACGTGATCCTAGTGGTTGAGCACTAGTGAGTGTGTGTCCTGATGATTCTCCTATGAGATGCAGTGATATAGAGATTTGTTGAGTAGGACGTTCTTGTGGTTGAGCACAGCTGGACATGATCCTAGTGGTTGAGCACTAGTGAGTGTGTGTCCTGATGATTCTCCTGTGAGACACAGTGAGATATAGATTTGTTGACTTGGACGTCCCTGTGGCTGAGCACAGGTGGACGTGCCCCTAGTGATTGAGCACTAGTGGGTGTGTGATATCCCTTGATATATTTTCTAAGAGTCAGACTTACCTGTAACCCTAATTGTGATGTAAAGGGTACAGGTCAGCCCCACCATAAAGTGAAAGATAATCAATGTAAAAGATAATTAATATGGTAATTATTAATTATATTCTGAGTTATTGAGGTCGGTCTTGTTGTGCCAAAGACACCACTTTTGATGTGTCCAGTCTAATATAAATAAATGTGATTTCCCCATTGAGGAAATACAATGCACATGTGAGTTTGGAAATTCCAGTAAGTACTTGTTCTAGGGTTGAAGTGGGCACCTCTCTTGGGTGCTAGTCTTCTTGGTTTTGTGAGCACCCTTTTGTTTGCTAGGTTTATGGTGTGGGGGGTCTTTCTCTTGAAGAATATAGCAAAGGATTGGTTGGGTTTTCTTCCCTTGTTGAGAAGGGTTTCCTAGGATACTTCTTGTGTACTTGTGCACGGTATTTCTTTTTGTGATCTTGGTTACAGCAGCAAATTGTTTATGGTGTAACTGCAATTGTCTATGGTTCAAGTAAAATTCTAAAATTGGAATAAACTTCATGCTTGAGCTTAGCCTACTGAAAAATCAGCAGGGCCCTCCTACATCAATTATACATTGATGAAGTGATTCTATGAGTAAACTATCAAGTAAACACCAGACTAAAGACTTCTCATGAAATATGCATAAATGAGATATCCTTCAATTAGAAATAGAGTCTGAATTTGTATTAAGATCAAAAGTAATCATTACATAATCGAACTACTTTATTGTTGAACCCATAGGAATTTATACATTTCAAAACAGTGTTTGGTTGAAACCCCAATTATGAGTTTTCATAAATAAACAATTACAATTCGGATTTTTAGAAACAATGGAAAAGATGTTGTGATCCACGTATGAAAAATTCATGGTTGCACACATGAATTTATCAAATGTAATATCGATATCAAATCTATGTGATCTCTTTAGACTCGATATGCATCTCATGATAACAAACATGTGCTCTATCATACTCTACCTCCTGCTTTGACCTCGTCTTTGACTTCTCTCCATTGTTGACCTGGAACTCGTTGGATTGGACTTGACAGGTGGAGAAGTTGGAGGATATGATTTTCCGTCTCCTCCAATTCATATTTTTTCTATATCATGCATGCATATGTATGGACCTGCAACTTCGTTATAGAATCAGGTACTAGCTACATAATAGTTATGTTTCTATAGCTACCATAACTTAGAATTTTTTTACAAAAAGAATAGATAAAAATGTAAAAAGAATGGACTTTGCTTGGTTTTCACCTTTTTTAGCTCAAAACATGATTGCATATCCAAAATGATGGCAATGGTGGATAAGATAGTGAATGTGGCAGGTATTTAGGATTATGATAAGCAAGGTGAGTGACAAAAATGATGACAAAAAGAGTTATTCTATGGGCTCAATAGAAACATTATAAATACAGGATATATGTGCTCATTTGAAGAGTATCCAAGCAAGAATATCAACTATGAGGTTTGCAGAAGAGATATGAGGTGAACAAGAGAAGATGGAGAGCATTCTTAGGGTCTAAAGGTGTGCGAAAGGAATTTTCTTGGAGTTTTAAGGGTGCACTATGAAGGACTAAGGTATATGATGTTGCAAAGTGAGATATTTTTAGGTTGTGATGTTGTAGTCTGGGATTATGTTCTGGGAATGAAACTACGAGGTTCGTTGGGGCATGAGGAATAAATCTGACTAGGGTTTGAATCTATGTCTAGGGTATGAAACAAAAAGAGGTGTTGGAGCATGAAAGTTAAGGGTATAATGATGTTATGAAATACATGAAGTATGAAGTATGCAGGTGAAGTCAAAAGTAATATGTGTATGAAGATATTAGGTTGGTGCCCATACAGTTCTTACTGAGTTGGTGCTTAGTTGAGGATATTGGTGTCTCTAGTAGGTTGGTGCCTACACAATATCTTGTTGAGTTGGTGCTAAACTAAGGATATTGGTGTCTCTAGTATATTGGTGCCTACTGACATTTATAAAGACAACATTTTGTGGTTTTCTCCCACAAGGGTTTCCACATTAAAATCTATGTACTATGATTTGAGTTTACATGCATTTGTTGCTTTAAAGTTAATGAATGATTGATGATTGTTCATTTAAAGTAAAAATTAACTTATACTTATTCACCCCCCCCCCTCTCATCATAAGCATAAGTTCAAGAGATTCTTTGTGATCTCTCTATTTATAACCATTCGGTTGTCCTTTATTACCATTGGTGTTGGATTGTTATATTCTTTGCAGTGAAATTCTAGTCGAGTTGAATCAACCAATGGTCGATGTTGAGGTAGATCGATAGCAAGTCAAAGGTTGAGGTGAATCGACCATTAAAGTCAAATTTGAAGGTCGACGCAATTCGACATGGTAAAGGCATAGAAAACAAGTTGAAGAGGTCAACCAACATGACTTAGACAAGTGGATTGTGGTGATCGACTGAAGATCGAATGAAGGCCAATTGGTAGTCGACTGGTAATATGACTTGGAGTCGACTGTAATAGAATCCTGATATTTGTGGGATTTGTAACCAATGATTTGCATGGATCTATAATTGTTTTTGGGTGCCAAGTATTTAGTGTTTTTCCTGTTGTAAATCCTATAAAGAGGCTTGTTTTAAGGTAGTAAAGGGTAATCAATAAATCGTAGGATAGCCAATATTTAGATGTAGTTTGTTGGTCATGCAGATGTAAGCTGGATTGACTACAAGGTTGTTCTTGCACAGGAAAGAGGGTATGGTGTCGATTGTGTCTTAGGTGTGGACCAAGGTTAGACATGTAACCTTTTATTCATATTGAATAAGACAATAAGAGAGAAAAACTCTCAAGGAATGTTGGTTTTCCCAGTTTGGGTTTCCAAGGTAAAATATCTTTGGACTGTGTGATTGCTTTGTCATTTATGTTCATGATTAAATTACTCTTGTCCTATGCTAAGTTTAGTGTGGAAGTGTCTCTCATTTCCTGACAAGTGGTATCAAATCCATGTTATACTTTGATGAGTGTATCAGATCTTGATTTACCAATCTTGAATATGAGAACTAAACCCTAGGTACAGTAAGAGTTGTAAGTCATAAATTGTGTTAAAGATCGTGGTAAAGAATGGAAAACAATTCAAGAATAGAGATAGAAAAATTCAATGGCCATAATTTTGAGCTTTGGAAGCTTAAAATGGAATATCTTCTTGTAGATCGAGAACAATGGACAGTGGCTTGTCCAAGTACCGAGACGACAGACATGTCAACGGAAGAATGGGAGAAACTCGAAAGAAGAGAAAGAAGTGTGATTTGGCTTTGTCTTGCAAATTTGGTACTGTTGAATGTCTCAGGTGAAGATTTGGCCAAGAAACTGTGGGACAAGTTGGGAAGCTTATACTAGTCAAAATATCTGGTAAATAAGTTGTTTCTAAGAAAGAAATTGTATCTTCTAAAAATGAGTGATTGGAGTTTGGTGACTAAGCATTTAAATGTGTTTAAAACCATTTTAAGCTAGTTATCATTTGTGGATATTAAAATCGTTGAGGAGGAGAAGTGTATAAGCCTATTATGTTCTCTTCCAGACTCTTAGGATAGCTTAGTCGTGGCTATAGGGAGTAATACAACCAAACTAGTGCTAGAAGACGTGGTTGTTTCTATATTGTCAAAAGAAATGAGAAGAAAGAACATGGAAGGATCAACAAAATATGCATTAGTGGTGAGAGGTCGATCGGTTGAAAGAGATAAAGGACAATTCTCCGGTAGAAAATCTAAGTCGAAGGGTATATCTAAATCCCTGATTCAGTCGACAAGAAGATGTTGGAAATGCTGTAAAGCTGGGAATTACAAAAAGGACTATAAGCCGAGGGCAATGGAAGTCGGTATAGGATTCGACATGAAGAAATCGACTGAGAGAAAGACAACCCCAAATAAGGGAGGTGATTTGTACCTTCCATCGAACAGTACATAGTTAGATCAAGGTGTTTGGTTAATCGACTCAGGTGCATCCTATCATATGAAACTACATAGAGAATGGTTATGCGAGTATGAATAATATGATGGAGGTGATTTGTTCTTGGGGGACAAGTCGACAACCAAAATTATCGAATGAGGAAGATTTTGAATGATACTGCAGGATAGTAGGAAAATAACCCTTCCAGGTGTGCTACACATTCCAGGTTTGGAAATAAATATGATATATGTTAGTAAGATGAGTGATGTTGGGGTACACACATTGTTTCAAAAGGACTCATGCAAGAGGGTCAGAGGTGTGATGGTCTTAATGAAAGGAGTTTGGATTGGAACCCTATACAAGTTGTTAGGGAATGTCGACTCGACTAGATGAAACAAAATCGTTTCTCCTGAATTCAACTCAACTTCGACTCAACTCGACCTAACTCGGGCTAAGTCGGTACAAATCAACTCGACAAGACACGATAAAATTGACCCGACCATGCTATGGCATGAGAGGTGTGGTCGAAGGTTTTCTTGAATGTGGTTTAGAAGTCAAATTTTGTGAACATTTCATAAATGGAAAACAAAGTCGGGTGAGGTTCCCATCTGGAGAAACAAGGGAAAATGGGATTCTAGAACTAGTTCATAGTGATGTGTTTGGCCCGGTTACAATGCCTTCACTTGGTGGATCCCTCTACTATGTCTCCTTCATAGATGATTTTTCCAAGAAGACATGGATATATTTCCTAAGGAAGAAATCATAGGTTTTTGAGACATTTAAAGAGTTTAAATCTCTTGTAGAAAACCAGACAGATAAGAAGATTAAGGTGTTGAGAACTAACAACTGTGGTGAATTATGTGGAAAATAATTTGATCAGTTATGTAATAAATGTGGAATAGCACACCAAAATACCACACCATATACCCCACAGCAAAATGGATTTTCCGAGAGAATGAACAGAACGTTGATGGATAAGGAAAGGAGCATGCTCAGTGGTGTTGGGCTCACACAAGAAGTATGGGTTGAGGTAGTCGACACTGCAAGATATCTGGTAAATATGTTTCCTTCATCGGCACTAGTCAAAAAAACTCCACATGATGTATGGTTGGGTAAGAATCCTTCGATTACACATCTCAAAGTATTTGGCTATGATGCATTTTTTCATGTTTCCAAGGAAAAAAGGAGCAAGCTGGTCAAGAAGGCAGTCAAATGTATTTTCATTGGATATAAAGAAGGAATGAAAGAATATAAGCTCTCGGATATTGCATCAAGGAGAACAATGTACATTCAAGATGTGGTATTAAGAGAAGTCAAAGGTAAGTCTAATCCTGAAGAAGTTTTTCAGAAGGAGAATAATCATGAGACAGTACGATTTGAACTGAGGAATGAAGAAGATGATTCAAATGAGTTGACTAGATCTTAGGAAGAAATGGAACAACAAACTATAGTGGTAAGGAGGTCAAAAAGAGTAATAAAACTAGTCGAAAGGTATAGTCTGTCCGAATTTTGTTCGGCATTCGTGCTAACTACCATCAAGGATGAGCCCAAGTCGATCGGTGAGGCAGTCGAATCAGCAGAGGGTAAACTCTGGAAGGATGCCATGGTCGAAGACATGGAATCCTTGCACAAGAATGAGACATGGGATTTAGTCAAGTTACCTAGTGTAAGAAATCTCATCGGTAGAAAATGGGTATTCAAGAATAAAATTAATGTTGCAAGACAAGTCGAGAAGTTCAAAGCTCGACTGGTAGCGAAAGGTTATTACCAAGTTGAGGGAGTCGACTTCGGTGAGATTTTTTCCCATGTTGTAAAACTAACTTCCATTTGAGTACTAATGTATTTGGTTGCATCATTTGATATGGAAATAGAATAGATCAATGTGAATACATCATTCCTACATGGGGACCTGGAACAAGAAATCTACATGAAACATCCTGAAGGATTTGTAGTAAATGGAAAGCAAGAGTTGGCATGAAAAATGAAAAGATCCCTCTATGGTTTAAAGAAATCTCCAAGGATGTGGTACCAGAAGTTCGACACATGCATCCTTAGTTTGGGATTTGTGAGAAGCAAAGTTGATCACTACATATATTCCAAGGAAGAAGGTGGGTGTTTCATATATGTATCTTTGTGTGTTGATGATGTTGACATATTGTAACTGCAAAGAGTATTATATTTATTATTGATGTATTATTCATTAGATCAATCCCCTTTTGTGGATTGATCATGTCGGGCATTGTAAATAACCAAATCCCCTTTTGTGGATTGGTCAAACCCTAATTGTAATAAGAAAAATGAGAAGTCAGCCCCTAGAATTAATTAAGGTGGTTCTAACCACCCAGAAAGAGAAATCATCCCTACCAGTTAAAAGACACTTCATTTTAGATCCTGCCAAATTGTATAAATAAAGGAGGCTAGTGATTCATTTGTTCACTCACTCACTTGATCATCAGAGCGCAAGTTTAGAGCTGCAGTTGGAGAAGAAGGAAGAGAGAGAGAGGCGCATTACTTGGAGAGGAATTTATGTAGTGTTTGGTTTATTCTCTTGGCAATTGTATTAGCTATCTATATTAAGGAAGTTTTTTGGGGGTTTTCTCCCCCATGAGGGTTTCCCAAGATATATGATGTGTCTCTTGTGATTGTGTATTTCTCAGTGATCTTATCTATGTTATGGTTATATAGAGAATTGAAAAGAAGCCTAATAATAGCTTAAAATCTAACCTGGAATCAGAGCTAAGCTAAAGAGAGCATCTTTCACAAGAAGAAGAAAAACGTCACTATTGTCGTACATGAAAATTAGGGATTTTTATTGAAGAGGAATTTAAGCCCAAGAGCCATCTAGAAAAGTGTGCCCTAGCCTAAGGAACTCTTTGGCACCTTCAGCGCACCTTTTCAATGGTTATATCTCCCGAAAAGTGAAACACTAGTTTTCTCCAGTACCAGAAGTACCAGAAAACCAGAAGCACCAGTCCAAAAATCCGTTTCTCAAGTTTGAAGGGGGAAAAGTTGGATTTTTTGAAATATAAACACACCAGGCTACTCGCCTCAGCCAAGCGCACCTCCTGGTAATTTCAAAATTCAATTTTGAGCACTTTCATTTTTTGGTCATTTTCCTAGCTCCAGGTAAAAGATGTCTGGAAGCACTAAGCTTGTTGACAAGCTAGAAGGTGTGGAAAACTTATGTACCTGGAAGTATAGGATTGGAATTATTCTTGAAGAGAATGACCTATCAAGATTCATTAAAGAAGATGTACCGGAACCCATCGATGCTACAGCTAAAGCAAAACACCAAAAGAACACAATTAGGGCCAAAAGAATCATTGCAGATTCTATCAAAGATCACTTGATTCCTTAAGTGTCGTCAAAGAAGAATCCAAAACATATTATATGAAGGAAAGAATATAAATTGGAAGATGAATCTAAGAACTCAACTCAAGAATACAAGGATGCAGAAAGGAGAATCAATACAGGAATATTTCTCCAGAATATCAGAATTCAAAGAACAGCTAGAAGAAATTGGAGATACTATAGATGAAGATGAACTCATAATGGCAGCCCTTAATGGTCTCACAAGACCTTGGGATGCATTCATCCAAATTATTTGTGCCAGAAAAGAGAAACTACAATTTGACAATCTTTGGGAAGAATGTATTCAAGAATAATCAAGGGTAGCTAACCGAGAAGCTTTACTATCAAGAGATGAAGAACAAGCCCTAGCTACTCACACTAAAGGAGGAAGAAATAAGTCTTACTTCCAGAAAGAAACTCATAAGGAGTCTCAACCCCAAAACAAATTCATACATAAAGAATCTCAACCAAGGAGATTACAGAAGTTTCATAAAGGACAAAGAAAAGGAAAAGATTTATCATCCTACCAATGTTACCATTGTGACAAGATGGGACATATTGTGAAACATTGTCTAGCTAGACTATTCGAAAACACAGGTACTCCAACAGAGGATGAACACCTTCAGTAACCACTCACATAACCAGATCAAATATCAACACACCGATGTTTTCACGTGGTAAAACCCCTACGGGGAAACATCCACGGCCCCAACCAATGCGACCACTTGGAGCAGTTTATTAATGCAAAGAAAAAGATTACAGAGAGATTTTACAAGAGAGTTTCTCACAATCAATCATCGGCAAATGACCCTCCATGCTCTTTAAATAGAGATCATGGACCAATCAGGTGTTAATCCACGGATCAATGGTCATTAAGATCGAGGAGAGTATGAACCGTCGGATCACTCTATGTCAGGAACATATCGTGACCGTCGGATTTCCTAACTACAAATGCATACTAAAGAAACACACTTTTACCTAACGAAATATTAGACCAAGTAGATCTTAACTAACTCCTAAGTGTCTAAATATCCTAACATCCCCCCTTAAGAACAACTTGGGATAGGATTGAAGGATTTACAA
>ML795491.1:68039-84765 GCA_009831015.1 Picea engelmannii | reverse complement strand
AAATGCACTTTACAATTTTTAGCATGAACTTTTTCAAAAAAAGTAACAAAAGAGAGACTTGAACTCAAGACCTCTTACTTAATAAGGCAAGTTTTAACCAAATGGTCTAGAAAAACATATTATAATGTTCAGAAGGAGGATTGTTGTTGTTGTTGTTGTTTTTGTTGTGGAAGATGGCCTTGGAGAGCATGCTCCAAAAAAACTCTTTTCACACAAGAAAAAAAATTTGTTTCTCGATGACAACAAGGGTTAGATCTCGGTTAGCTTACCCGGAAGATGCACCTTTTCCTATCTGTTTCTGATTTTCCGATATCGCACAAGGCGTGGGGAAAAGAGAATACGCATATCTAAAAGAGTAGTAGCCCGGAAATAAAAAAAAATACAAATCGAAATAAAATCAAAACTTTGCAAAAATTTAAAAAAAAATGTGTATTCAGACTTTATACCTCTGGATATGACTGTAATGGTCGTATCTTGGGAAAATGGAAACCTTTTCAAGTGAAACGAAAAGTGTTCATAAATGAAATGAGTGCTCTGGACGCAATGGAATAGTCCTCTCAGCCCAAAAATGTACGAAAATTCCAGAAAATGGATATGAGGCAACTCGGCTTCACGATCTCGATCTACAACAGG
This sequence comes from Picea engelmannii, assembly GCA_009831015.1. Taxonomy (NCBI): domain Eukaryota; kingdom Viridiplantae; phylum Streptophyta; class Pinopsida; order Pinales; family Pinaceae; genus Picea; species Picea engelmannii. The sequence goes on along the minus strand of ML795491.1, from coordinate 84,132 downwards.
AGCGGGTCTTCAAACAGGCTCTGATACCATGTTCGACAACACAGGTATTCCAACAGAGGATGAACACCTTCAGTAACCAATCACATAACCATATCAAAGATCAACACACCGATGTTTTCACGTGGTAAAACCCCTACAAGGAAACATCCACGACCCCAGCCAACGCGGCCACTTGGAGCAGTTTATTAATGCAAAGAAAAAGATTACAGAGAGATTTTACAAGAGAGTTTCTCACAATCGATCATTGAAAAATGACCCTCCATGCTCTTTAAATAGAGATCATGGACCAATCGGGTGCTAAGCCACGAATCAATGGTCGTTAATATCGAGGAGAGTATGAACCGTCGGATCACTCTATGTCGGGAACATATCGTGACCGTCAGATTTCCTAACTACAAATGCATACTAATGCATACTAAAGAAACACACTTTTACCTAACGACATATTAGACCAAGTAGATCTTAACTAACTCCTAAGTGTCTAAATATCCTAACATAGATGAGAAGAATACAAGAAGAAAAACAAGAGGTATCATGCCCATGCAGTTGAAGATGAAGAGCCACCCACAAAGATGATAAAAGAAAGAATTGAAGACTATGTCTTAATCTCGGCCCTCTCAGGATCAGTATCACCTGGTGAGGAAACGTCTCTCATTGATACTGGTGTTTCCAAGCACATGACAGGTCAAAGATACATTCTCTCTTTCCTTTCAGAAAAGAAGTTTTCTCAGAAAGTTACACTTGGAGATGATTATCAATACCCCATAAAGGGAGTAGGAGAATCAAATTACAATCTTAATTCAGGAACTCCAATGAAGATGAAGGATGTAATCTATGTACCAAGTTTGACAAAGAACTTACTCTCCATATCAGCTTTATAAAAGAAAGGCTTCAGAGTTTCCTTTATAGATGGAGAATTTCTTATGTTGGCCAAAGGAAAAACCATGGAAGAAGAAATCGTTATTGGAAAATAAGAAGGTGGATTGTATAAGCTAAAGGGTCACTCAGAAGCAGCCATGACCCACTCCATTGAGAATCCATGTGAACTTTGTCATAGAATATTATCCCACATCAACTACAAGGCATTACCATATGTAAGCAAGGCAGTCACAGGTCTACCAGAGCTCGAGGTTGACCATGAAGGTGTGTGAAATGGATTTGCACAAGGGAAGAACATTAAGAACCCTTTTCCGAAAAGAGACAGTAAACAAGGAGTCCTAGAACTCATTCATATGTGTGTGGCCCAATGCCATCATCCTCCATCAGTGGGTATGTATACTCTGTATATTTTATTGATGAATATTCTCGTAAAACTTGGGTTTACTTTTTGAAATCAAAAGATGAAGTGTTCAGTAAATTCAAGGAATTCAAAGCCTTGATAGAGAATCTTTCTAAAAGAAAGATAAAGATACTCAGGTCAGATAATGGAGGAGAATACACCTCAAAAGAGTTTGTAAACTTTTGCAAAGATGTCGGGATCAAGAGGCAGCTCACCACTCCCTACAATCCTCAACAAAATGGTGTAGCAGAAAGAAAGAACAGAACTATAATGGAAGCAGTGAAGACCATGATCCATGATCAAGATCATCCAATGTGCTTATGGGCAGAAGCAGCAAAAATAGCAGTATATGTGCAGAACAGATTGTCTTATAGTGCACTTGGGTTCAAGACCCCAAAAGAGATGTTCTCCTGAAAGAAGCCAGAAGTAAGTCATCTCAAAATATTTGGCCACCCAGTATTTGTACATATTCCAAAAGAGAAAAGAACAAAGATGGACCCTTCAAGAAAGAAGGGAATATTTGTTGGATAATGTGAGGTCTCCAAGGCCTTCATATTTTATATACCAGCTTACAATCATATTGATATCACTAGGGATGTAACCTTTGATGAAGATGCAAAACTCAAGAAATCAAAAAGATGCCAGCTTGAAGAAGTATATGAAGAGGAACCTGTAGCTCCCAGAGTTGAAAAACCAGTGAGGGAAGTCATAGCTTCCCCTGATGAGGAGATTCTAGAAGATCATGACACAGTAGAATCTCAATAACCTCCCCAAATGACAATCTCCCACAAAATAAATCCATCTTGGGCAAGGGAACTTATTCAAGATGGAGAAAAATATGGTTTCCACGAAGGAACCATGAGACAAGTGAAGAAACCAAATCCATTCTCCAGTTATACGGCTTTGATTTGTGATATCTTAGAGAAGGAGCCTACCTGATTTGAAGAAGCCATTCAGAAGAAAGAATGGGCATATGCCATGACAGAAGAATACCAATCCATTATAAAGAATGATGTATGGGAAATAGTTCCTAGACTGAAGAGAAAGGATGTGGTATCTTCCAAATGTCTTTTCAAAATAAAACATGTTGTTGATGGAAGTATTGAGAAATATAAAGCAAGTTTCATTGCTCGTGGCTTCTCTCAAAAGGAAGGAATTGACTATGAAGATACATTTGCTCCTGTAGCTAGATACACTTCGATCAGAACCATCATATCCCTTGCAGCTAAGATGAAGTGGAAGTTACACCAGATGGACATGAAAACGGCCTTCATGAATGGTGTCATTGAAGAAGAAGTGTATATAGAACAACCTCAAGTATTTGAAGTTGAAGACAGGAAGACTCATGTCTGCAAGTTGAAGAAGGCTCTGTACGGATTGAAGCAAGCTCCTAGAGCTTGGTATGGAAGGATTGACAGTTTTCTAACGAGCTTGGGCTTTACCAAGAGTAAAGTGTATTCTAACCTTTACTTCAAGGTTATGAATGATGAGCCTGTTATATTTTTGTTGTATATGGATGACTTATTCTTAACTAGAGAAGAAAATCTCATCACTGAATTTAAGAAGAAGCTCGTTGCATAATTTGAGATGAAAGACCTTGGCCTAATGCACTATTTCTTAGGTCTTGAGGTATGGCAGAGCCTAGAGAGGATCTTCCTTAACCAAGGGAAGTATGCAGTTGAAATACTAAAGAGATTTGATATGTTGGAGTGAAAGTCCATGAATAAACCCATGAAAACAAAGTTGAAGCTCCTGGTTGACTCTTCGTCATAATTGATTGATGCTACGCTATATAGATAGATCATTGGATCGTTGATGTATCTGACGAACACCAAGCCAAATATATGTTTTGCTATGAACACCTTGAGTCAGTTTCTGGTAGAACCCAGACATGTTCACCTAGTTGTTGCAAAACATTTGATGAGGTACCTTAAGGGTACATTAGATTGTGGTCTCAGTTATGATGGAGATCATGACTTCAGACTGAGTGGATATATTGATTAAGATTGGGTTGGAAGTGTATCTAACAGAAAGAGCACTTCAGGATGTTGTTTCAGTCCAGGGTCAACCATGATCTCATGGCAGAGTAGGAAGCAATCAATCATTTCTCTCAACACGGCAGAAGCAGAATACATTGTTGTTTGTTCTTCCAGTTGTGAATCCATATGGCTTCGAAAGTTGTTGACAGGTCTATTCAATCTATATATGGAAGCAACCTTGATACTATGTGATAACCAGAGCTACATACAAATGACAGAGAACCTAGTGTTCCATGACAAGTCAAAACACATAGAGATCTAATATCATTACATCTATGACATGGTGCAGAGAGGAGCCATAAAGCTCCAATATGTTAGCATGGATGAACAAGTTGTTGATCTATTGACCAAGCCTCTATATCGTGTAAAGTTTGAGCACTTTCGAGATAGTCTTGGTGTAGTCCATAAGGACCTCCCTCGAAAGGGGGAGTAGTGTTGTGATGCCAGCCCCATGATGATGTGCCAGCCTAGTGTTGTGATGCCAGCCTCGTGCTGATGATGTGCCAGCCTCGTGTTGTGATGATGTGCCAACCTAGTGTTGTGATGCCAACCTCGTGTTGATGATGTGTCAGCCTCATGTTGTGATGATGTGCTAGCCTAGTGTTGTGATGACAGCCTCATGTTGATGATCCGCCAGACTCCTATTGTGATGATGTGTCAGCCTCATGCGGTGATGATGTGTTCCAGCCTTGTGTTGTGATGATGTTGGCAGTCTCGTACTGTGATGCCAGCTTCATGTTGATGATATTGTGTTTCCAATCTCGTACTGTGGTGTCAAATTCATGCTGATGATATTGTGTTGCCAGTATTGTACTATGATGCCAGCTTCATGTTGATGATATTGTGTATCCAGCTTCATGTTGTGATGTCAGCTTCGTGTTGAAGACTCTCAGCCTAGTGCTGATGTTGGTGATGCTCCAGCCTTTGTGTTGTGTTGTTGTTGCTATTAATGATGAGAAAAACTTCCAATGATTTACAGATACACCAATTAGTGTTCCAAGATGTCGTTGATGATGTTTCCCTCTCTCTCACATGATGTTGTTGTAGAATACCCTTCTTGTTAAGGGGAAGTGTTGAAATATTGTAACTGCAAAGAGTATTCTATTTATTATTGATGTATTATTCATTATATCAATCCCCTTTTGTGGATTGATCATGTCAAGCATTGTAAATGACCAAATCCCCTTTTGCAAATTGGTCAAACCCTAATGTTAATAAGCAAAATGAGAAGTTGGCCCCCAGAATTAATTAAGGTGGTTCTAACCACCCAGAAAGAGAAGTCGGCCTTGCCATTGATAAGACACTTCATTTTATCTCCTGCGAGATTGTATAAATAAAGGAGGCTAGCGCCTCATTTTTCCACTCACTCACTTGATCATCAGAGCACAAGTTTGGAGCTGTAGTTGGAGAAGAAGGAAGAGAGAGAGAGAGAGAGGTGCATTACTTGGAGAGGAATTTCTATAGTGTTTGGTTTATTTTCTTGGCATTGTATTGGCTATCTATATTAAGGAAGTTTTTGTTGGGTTTTCTCCCCCATGAGGGTTTCCCAGGATAAATAATGTGTCTCTTGTGATTGTGTATTTCTCAGTGATCCTATCTATGCTATGGTTATCTAGTGAATTGAAAAGAAACCTAATAATAGCCTAAACTTTAACAGATGACATGTTGTAGATTGGAAACAACATGGACGCAATAAAAGAGGTGAAGAAGCATTTATCCTACAATTTCGACATGAAGGATCTCGGTGCAGCTAACTTCATTCTAGGAATGGAGATTAAGAGAGATCGAACCACTAGAAATCTCAGGTTGAATCAGAGGAAGTATATTGAAACGGTTCAACATGCAGGATTGCAACCAGTGAAGGTGCCAATTCCTGTGGGAGCAAGGCTTATTGTTGAATAGTATCCAAAGACACAGGAAGAAATAGAGAACATGGAACATGTTCCCTATGAAAGTGTTGTTGGTATTCTAATGTATTTGATGTTATGAACTCGACCAGACATTGCCCATACAGTGGGAGTGTTGAGCAGGTACATGTCGACACCTAGAAAGGAGAACTGAACTATTTTCAAGAGAGTATTCAAGTATTTTTGTGGTAGGAAGGACTATGATATATTCTACCAAGGAAGACCTGGAGGTGACATTGGTAAATTAAATGTACATGGCTTTGTCAACGCCGACTGGGCTAGAGATCTAGATCGATGGAGGTCAACCAACGGATATGTATTCAAGATGTTCGATGAAGCAATAAGTTAGATGAGTAAGCGATAGGCAATCATAGCCTTGTCAACAACAGAAGTTGAATACATGGCGGCCACTCATGGAAGCAAAGAAGTGGTATGGTTGCAAAGATTATGTTCAGGAATTGGGTTCGACCAGAGAGCTATGAAAGTATGTTGCAACAGTTAAAGCGCAATATTTCTGGCAAAGAACCATGGTTATCATTCAAAGACTAATAAAATTGATGTACAATACCATTTCGTAAGAGACATGGTGGAAATTAAAAAGATGCTACTGGATAAAGTAGACACCTTAGAAAACATAGCAGACTCGTTGACCAAGTCTGTAAGTGTTGTGAATTTCTCTTGGTGCAAAGAGGCAATGGGCATTGTTTCCCTAGGTCTGTGAATGAAAGTTCAGGAATCTCATGTTTCAGCAAAGAAGACAAAAAGTGGGAGAATTTTGGGTTGTTATACTCTTTGCAGTGAAAGTCTAGTCGAGGTGAATCAATTAATGGTCAAAGTTGAGGTGGATCGACAGCAAGTCAAAGGTTGAGGTGAATTGATCAGGTAAAGTCGAAGTCGAAGGTCGAGGAAGTTCGACATGGTAAAGGCATCAACAACAAGTCAAAGAGGTCAACCAACATGAGGTATACAAGCAGACATGTGGAAACCGAATGAAGGTCGACTAGTAGTCGACTGGTAATATGACTTGGAGTCGACTGCAACAAAATCCTGAGATTTGCAGGATTTGTAGCCAATGATCTGCATGGACCTGTAAATGTTTTTGGGCGCCAAGTATTTAGGGTTTTTCCTGTTGTAAATCCTATAAAGAGGCATGTTGTAAGGCCATAAAGGATAATGAATAAATCGTAGGATATCCATTCTTTAGAAAAAACTTTAGATGTAGGTTGTTGGTCATGCAGATGTAAGCCAGATTGGCTATAGGTTTGTTCTTGCATAGGCAAGAGGGTTTGAAGTAGATTATGTATTAGGTGTGGACCAAGGTTATACATGTAACCTTTTATTCATATTGAATAAGACAACAAGAGAGAAAAACGCTCAAGGAATGTTGGTTTTCCCGGTTTGGGTTTCCAGGGTAAAATCTCTGTGTAGTATGTGATTACTTTGTCATTTACGTTCTTGATTAAATTAGTCTTCTCCTTGGCTAGGTTTAGTGTGGAAGTGTCTCTCATTTCTTGACATCTAGTAGGTTGGTTCCTACACAATATCTTGCCGAGTTGGTGCCCAGCTGAGGAGATTAGTGTCTCTAGTATGTTGGTGCCTACAGACATTTATAAAGATAAGTTTTTTGGGGTTTTCTCATGCAAGGGTTTCCACATTCAACTTTGTGTACTACGATTTGAGTTTACGTGCATTTTTTGTTTTAAAGTTAATGAATGATTGATGATTGTTCATTTAAAGTAAAAAGTATCTTATACTTATCCCCCCCCCCCTCAATATAAGCATAAGTTCAACAGCTTCTTGGTGATCTCTCTATTTATAACCATTCATTTGTCCTTTCTTATGGCCTATGTTCTCCAAATATTGTTCTTGCACACAAGCCTCATCAATGGTACTTGGTTTGAAGAGCTTCACTTGATTTCAAAAATGAATATGTAGACCCCCTAGATACTTGAGGAGTACATATGGGTTCTTAGGAGAGATACCCAACATGATCGCCATATTTCTAAATTTGATAGTGTATTCTTACACCCTCTACCCTTGCCTTTGCCTTAATTGATGTCAATGGATCCATTGGTCCTCTGCATACCCAATAGGGTAGAATTGGGACTTGATGAGTGTTTTAAAATACTCCCACTTGATTATTGGTGGATCACCCTCCATCCTAAGTGTCTATGTGTGGCTTTCCCACCAAGTTAGGGCATGGCCCTCTAGTTTTAGTTGAGAAAATGAAATATTCTACTCTTCATATATATTATGGACGGTGAAATACACTTCTAACTATTGAAACCAATGATTCAACTTAACAACATCAATATCACCTTGGTAGGAATTGATGTCCACTTTTGCTTCCATTTTGAATAGACATCATGGAGGAGTGATGCCACGGGAACTTGGTTTCTCTTTCACAAGCCCTTTTTTCAACTCCTTTTCCAAGTCTTCCCTATCTTTTGCTTTCTCATATGATCTAGCTCCTGAGTTAGAGCCAGAAATCTCCCCAAAAGGTCCAAAAATTTTCACTAGCACCACCATGAGGAGAGCCATGTTGCAAAAGATATTAGAAACTTTATCTTCCATCCTCAAGAATTTTTCTTTTGTTGCATCCCAAGGGTTGTTATGAACATACTCATCTATGATGGCTAGGGTTCTACGACTTCTTTCTTAAGCCAATTCTTGGATCATGCAACTTTCCACAAATACCCTAAAAGAAAACTACTCTGATACTAATATGATTTGTAAATTGTTGTGGATATTCCACTGGAATAGTTCATCACAACAAAACTTAGAATATTCTAAAATCTTAGATTATGCAAATTATTTCCTTAGATCCTAGAATAATTATTACTAGCTTATAGCTGAAATTTATGAAAATAATTGAATATAAAAATGAAAGAATAGTGAAATATACACACTATCCACACAAATGAACACAATATATATATTATGGGAAACCCGATATGGGAGAAAACCTAGCTAGAAAGTGAGACCTATGCTCTACTCTCTTTTCTTTAGTTATGAAAAGCAAGTACAAAGAAAGAGGCAGTCATAATGGAGTTGGCTTTTACACTGTGGCATGCACAGCTGCTGCAAAATCTCCTAGCTTTGTTATTCTCTCAAATCCCACTCCTTGGATGCTCTTCTCAACGATAGAACAAGTACAATACAAAATAACAGAACCCCTTCTCTTCCTAGTGGCCAGGTATTTAACATAGCTCAATAGTCGTCAAGGGTTAAGGTTTTTTCATCCTCGATCCTCAATTAGTGACAAGGTTTTGAACCTTATAGAATATTATTGAAATTCCACATGGGGCTATCCCCACATGTGTGAGTAATGGGGGTTGATGTGGCATCCACTCATACCATGGTGGTCAACGAGGTAAGTCAACTTGTAGGAAGCATAACTTCCGCATGAAATCTCCAATTGTGGTGATTTTTGCATCGTTGGAAAGGCATCAATGTGTAGAATAGTTTCCAAGGGATATAATCTATGCTCACAATTTTTTTACCCCAAAAAAATCCATTTGATACCTCAAATGGATATAGAATGTTTTAAACTCCAAATCTCCAAACTTGGACCTACAGCTAAAATGGGCCCTGCAAGCCAATTCCTCTAATTTTTCCCTCTAGAAAGTACCAAGATAGATGAAAAAATATATAATAATCCAATATGAATTAGCAATGTTAATATTGATCTGAAGTAATATAAGTTATAACAACCCAAGTGATGGAGGGTTCAGTAAAGACAAAGTTGGGAAAGGTTGGCCCAGAAAAGGAAGACGATGTTGAAGATTCAATGTCAATGAAATATATTTGTTGAAAATGTAAAGAACTCAAGTGTGATTTGGTTAGAAAATGATCGGATGAAGAAACAACAATGTACAAATGAGTAGAGTGAAGGCACATAGTGCTACAAGAATCTAAAGGGATTCAAGGGCAGCCACATATTGCATGAGGAGATGGGAAAACGCTAAAGAATGTTGATGAATTGTTGTGCAACGATGATGAACATGGAAAGCAAAGCATCCATATTAATGAGGGGGGATTTCTTAACCCTTCTCTTGTTATTTTGTTGATATATATTTATTTAATTGATAAGAGTTGATATTTGTAATAGTTGTAAAGTATGAGAATGTTGAAAATGCAAGAGATAGATAGCTAAAAAGATTATGAATTAGAGGGCATACTTGGAATGAATTCTTGGTTCATATATACATGCATGAGTGCATATGGAAATGAGTGTGTGTGTGTGTGCACCCAATCATTTTCATATGCACTCATGCATATCTATATTGTACGCACACACCTAATCATTTCCATATGCACTCATTCATATCTATGAACCATATATATGTATATAACATGTGTATAGATTGAGTAGTTTGTTCTTATATATGAAATAAATATGTTATTATGATTGAATATGGATAATGATGGATTATGTATCTAGGAAAAAGGTTGATAGCATGGTTGAAAATCTTGATGTTGTTGTATATGATAGTTAGCCATATGAAGAAAAGATGAGGACAACAAAATGAGGATCAAGTAGTAGGTGAAGAAGCATGTGAACTACCATAAGAAAATAATTAATCAGGTAGCATCAAATGAATGGATGGAAACCATGCATGTATAAAACCTATTATGCTTAGGTTGCATATATGTTGAAGGGAATTGAGGTAACAATTCCCTGTGTCATGATTTTATTTCTAAATTGATGTGTTATTTGATTTGAATGCATATGTGAAAAGGATATTCATGTAGTGTGGTAAAGGTGGAAAACCCTTGTTATATCAAAGTTGTTTAACTTGTGACTGCATTCATGTAAAATAAATGGTTTATTATGATGTGTTGGTTATGAGTTAATAACCAAGGTGGGTCAAAAGATATAATCTTGATATAGGAGTGAATTCCAACGGAATTAGCCATGTGTGAGGCGATAATGTGGATGGATATGGAAAGGCTATAGCACTACAGAAGTGTCCAAACGTCTCCCTACTTCTATTGGTGTATTGGACTACAACCTTATTGCCAACATTGAAAGCCCAAGGTGTTGTGTTGGGATAAAAAGTAAGGTGTCTACATGGTCAATCAAGTATCGAGAAGGTGGATGGATGATGTGTCGAGGCATTAGCTAGACCTTCCAACTCATCATGGTGAAACATGTGATGCAAGAATATGGTATTATGGAATCAATGCAATGATGCATTGAGTAGGTATGCATGAGTAAATTGTGAAAGTGCGTAAATTGTGGATATGCACACATGCATGTTGTGTGTGTGTGTGTGTGTGTGTGTGTGTGTGTGTGTGTGTGTGTGTGTGTGTGCATACTTGGTTTCATTATTGAATGCATTGTGGGAATGCATGTTTATGTATATTTCATTAAAATTGATATGTTACCACCTGAAATGATGAGATTGTTGTTAACTCATGAATTAGAAATCATTTTAGGAGTTGTTGTTGTGGATGAGTCAAAGAATTGCATGCCATAATAGTCATATTCATATGGGCTACATGAAAACTCTATCATGGGAGTAGAGTTATGGAAAAATGATGATGACTAACAGAAAGAAAGATGGAAAGAAGGTTGTTGGAACCATATGGTTGCCAAAGGTTATTGATGAGAGATTGGTAGTGGATGTCTGGTAGTAGGTTGGTGCTCTCCTTACATGTGAAAACCTTGGCAAGATGGATTGTCAGAGGATCTGTTTAGGAGTGAAGGGGATGTGTGAGACTAGAAGGGTGAGTGCGACAAGGAAAAGACAACTTACATAAATGAAATTGATGCATAAAGATGCATGTGGTAAGATGGCTAAAAACAAGAATGGCATGTCCCAAAGAATAGTGAGACAAATTCTTTCCCTTGGTAGCTTTATGAAGCAAAGAGTATCCATACATATAAGTATTAAATAAAGATTGCAAGTTTATCTGTGAATACATGTTTACGTTGTGGAGTTGATAACTCATGTAGATAATATAATTGTATGAAAATAGTTATAACATCTACGCTTTTATTGATAGATTTTATAGGAACAACTAAAGAATGAAGACATGGATTAAGTACCTGGAAAGAAGAACACCAAGGTATGGTGTATTCCAAAGGAAAGGAATAATATACCTATTATAAGTATAAGCACATGGTGCTCAAGAACAAAGACATAGGAGCTAGAATATGCAATGCAGGAAGTAGGCCCACATCTATTTTGAATTTTTGACGTAAAAATTGTATATACGAACACCTATATGGTGATGTGCACTAAGGAAAGTGAAAAAATAAGGGGGAGGGAATGTAACACCCCATTTTTTATCCCCTGAATGTAATGTATTGTATATATGTGAATTAGGTTGTGAACCAAACAGTATGGTTGAGGCCCAATAAATGTAAATGATATACATTAAATTTATTAATAAAAAATACATTGTTGGTTGCGAGACGAGTGGAACTAAAATGATAGGGAGCTATGACTCTATGAGAGAGGAATGAGATGGGGATAGGAGGCATAAAAAGGGGTTTAATTCCAAATATGATATTATATTTCCAAAACAAGAATCACATGAGTATTTTAGCCTAAGTTTGGAAAAAGGTTCTAGAGTGGTTCTTTGAGTGCCAAGTGGCAAGTTCAAAGAATACATACTTAAACCTTGTGTTTGGAGGACTTTGTAGATCCTGACCATCATTCTACCATCACTCTAGCTAGGAGGGAGATGCAAGAGAAATTGAGCCAAGCCTGTAATGGGGGATGAATTATAATTCTATTGTGAAATTTGACATTGGGAATCCATGTAGATCCCAGCGTTGATATTTTCCTTGGCAGTCTGTGCTAGTGCCTGAAAAGGGTAGTGATAGCCCAAGGGACTGCATTGCAAAGAAGGAGATCCACTTTTTGGATTGTGCAGAGTGAAGGGAGGAAAATAGGTTGCAATTGTTATGTTTGCATGATCAAATAGGATGAAAAGTAGTGGGAATTGGGTTGAGAGAGTACTTGTTTGTCCTTGTGGACTCATAGCCCCGGCTCATGGGTGGTATGTTGTATAAAGACCTAGTGCAATAGTGTCTATGGCTAGGTGGAACATCCCACGTCAATAGCCAGTTTTTGTACTTTGTTATTAAAGATAAGTGTTATATATTGTGTGTGCTTTTATGTTGTTTATGATGTGTAAAAATGGGTTTAATTGTTGTATGATTAAAGAAAAGTTATGCATTTTATATTTTTATATCTTTACATGAATTGTATGAGTTTGTATATCATTTTTCATGAATAATTCCATCATATGAAAAGGTAGAACAATTATGGTACAGGGATGGTTGGGTACAATACACATTGGTATTAGAGCTAAATAACAAGCAAGTGGGAAGGAATTTTGAAGTACCTCGTTGCCCCAATAGTGCATAGTGATCATTGGGCATGTTGCATCTCTTCACATCTCTAACACAATATGATGTTGAATCGGAATAATTGTGTGATCATAATCTCCAATGTCTTCTTCTCATGTGTAAACCCTAGTATCTCACAAGGATCCTCCAACAAAGACATCTTCCCTTTCTTCATGATAACCCTTAGGTTTTCCTCATGAACCCTAGTGCCTTACTCCAAGAAGACAAGTACAAAGAAAAGAATACAATGATGATGATAATGAAAGGAATATCTCATTTCTCTATATATATGAGAGGTAAAGGAGGTCAACAATACATATGTGGGCATAAACCTTTACAAGCAACCTACAAAACCATAAGTAGGATCACACATGTGGAACACTACACTCCAAGGGTACACATGTCAAGCTCCAAGGTGATGTCATACACAATTAAGGCTCCAATGCAAGGGCACTTCACGTGACATTTATAACACTCCTCCAAACCTCCAACGACTCCAACACTCCTCATAAGCCATGTGCTTCAATAATTCCACTCCCCATGTATGAAAACTAGGCACAACCCGAGCATCTCCAAGTCAAATCCATGCCTCCATGCAATCATCAAAGCTACCCCATGTTTTCTAGGGCTCAACGCCCTCCTCTAAATGTCAAACACTCCTCCTCCAATATAGGGCATTCTCTAAGTAAGTAACCTCCTCCACGTGGCCAACATGTAAAATGTCCTCAAATTGTCTAAAGATATCTACTACTCCAAGGAAGAATGACATGCAAGCATTGAACTGAGGTCAAGTAACCATGAAAATCCATCACAAAACATCCAAGGGATAACCATACACCATGTACCCCAAATCTCATGGAACACCGCAAACATGGTGTAAACACCTTCGTAGTAACCCCAAAAGATAACAAGGGTCGCCCCTTTGACCTGGCTCCATTGGTTCAAATGACAACAAGCATTGTCATAGTGCTAGTTCAAGAGCAACAAGAGAGTGCATGTAATTTTTCTACTAGTCCCATGTGTCATCACAAAGAACTTTCCACACTGGGACTTGCTATCTTGGAGGGGCCCAAGCCTCTGAAGCCACCTACTAATTGGTGGATCCTCGTGGTACTTATTTATGCCAATTTTTTAGCGACTAGTTCGGGAAAGGCTTTAGATGACCATAATCAGCTTCCCCTATAGATGGTTAGGTCATATAGTAGTTATTTGTATCAAGCATAGAACCTATGTTTTATGACCATCGTTGAGATTCCATGATGTAGGGTGTTTTGGCTTAAGCCAATGCCAATTTTGAAATTTTGGATTCATTAGTGGACACCAAAATGGTAGCTGGCCATTTTTTGTATTAGAACATGTACACAATTTTGACAATTAATAAAGTTCCAAAGAAACTTTAATTCAAAAAAAATACCCCATATTATAAGGGACCATGTCCTCGTTATTCTAAATGGTTTTTTCGTTAAATTTCTTATCTTATCAAAAATTAGTATTTCCTTATTTGGTTATACCTTAGTAGGGAAGGAGGTTATTCTTGAAATTCAAACACACACATTCAAGCAAGTAAATCCACGATAAAAAAAATCACATAAAATGAAATTGAATTCCAAAAAGACACAAGCAGTGCAATCTATAAGTTTTGCAACAATATTTATGATGTTGCAAGCCCATCCAAGGGAGAAGATCTCATTAATCATGTAATTTTGATCACATTAATCACATAATTTTGATCTTCAATGGTGGCATGGTGCACATTTGCATCCTCACCACATCATATGTCGAGTGCAATATAAAGTAATACATGAAAGAACTGAAATGCGCATAATAAGGTGATTACAATATTTTTTTGAAAAAAAGAACAAAAATAATATACACAAAATAATGCTACAAAAGGGGCATGAGATCATATGAGGTTGAATTAATTGTTTCATCCACTACCTTGACTCTATATTGCAAATTAATCCCCGATATTATTGTTTACCCCTAGTTTTACCCAACACTTGAGTTAATTAATCCCCAATATTAGTGTTTACCCCTAGTTTTACCCAACACTTAAGTTATTTGATGCTAAGCATGGTCAAAGTGGCATTCTTCCAAATAGTTATTCCTTTGTTATATTATTGCCAAAGTTTCAAGATTGTAACATTATAAGTGTTCATGCTCTATACTTCATGATTTTAATTGTTATTTAATAAACATAGTTACCAACTTGATGAGAACTCTCCAGAGTTCTCTTTTTTTCGAGGTCTCACTTAGTGGGTTTTTTACCCCCAAATGAAAATTTGGTTTGTCAAAATCACCCATTTTTCGAAATTAGAATTGCAACTTGTTTGAAACCATGACCTTAACATCCAATACTATTTCAACCAAAACCTTAAAATCAACCCCTAAAATCAAATGGTGGTGCTCACAAAATCATCTATTTTTCTCAAGGTTAAAATTACTTCTTGTTTGAAATCATAGCTTTAATCATCGATATTGTTGCACCCAAAACCTTAAAATCAAGTCTTGTATCGAAAATTGGTGCTCACAAAATCACCCCCTTTTTTTCTGAGATTAAAATTAATTTTTTAAAACCATGGCATTAATAACCAATATTGATGTAACTGAAACCTTAAAATCAACCACCAAATTAAAAAATGGTGCTCCCAAAATCACTACATTTTTCTTTCGAAGTTAAAATTGTAAATTTTTTGAAACCATGGCCTTCATAACCCATACTGTTGCCCTTAAAATCAACCCCCAAATCGAAAAGTCATGCTCCCATAATTACCCACTTTTTTCAAGATTAAAATTATAACTTGTTTGAAACTATGACTTTAATAACAAGTACAATTGCAAACAAAATTACTTTTAAAAAATAATAAATAAAATAAAAGAGAAAGACCAAAAAAATCCACTCATCATTATGATTAAGATAAATTTAAATTTTAAAATTTTTAAAACAAAACACACCCACCTCTCTCTTCCCTCACCCATTTAAATAATAATAATAATAAATTTAAAAATATATATTAAATAAAAATTATTATTATTATTATGTAGTCAAATAAAAAATATAATTAAAATTAACCAAAATAAAAAATATTATTATTATTAAAATATTATAATAATTATTATTATTATTATAATTAAGTAACCAAATAGAAAATGAAAAAAAAAATAATTAATTAAAAATACAATTTTAAAATGTTTTGGGTATTGGGGTAATTCATGGAGAACGGCGGGGGAACATGGTGCAGCAGGGATGGATGGGAACGAGGAAGAGCCAATGGGAGAGTCCAAAACGAATTGTATTTTTAATTAAAATTTGTTATTTTATTTTGTTATTTAATATTTATTTTGAGTTTTTTAATTAAATAAAAAATAATTGTTTTTTTTAATTTGTTAGAAATTTTTATTTATTTTTTTTTTTTGTTATTTAATATTTATTTTAGATTTTTTAATTAAATAAAAAATAATTGTTTTTTTTTAAATTGGTTTGAAATTTGTATTTTTCTTT
>ML795491.1:57184-67986 GCA_009831015.1 Picea engelmannii | reverse complement strand
TTAGGGTCTTTCTTTTTATTTTTATTTTTTTCACATAGGGTTTAGGATTTTTCTTTTTATTTTTTGTTTTTTCCTTTTTCAATTTTTTTAAGGGTTTTTTTTTATGAATTTTTTTTGTAATATTATTGGTTGTAAAGGTTTTGATTATTGGTTGTAAAGGTTTCGATTCGAAATAAGCAACATTTTTTGAGGGTTGATTTTAAAGGTTAAGTTGTAATGGAACCAATTGTTAAAGGAGTGGTTTCAAAAAAATGATTATTTTAACTCCAAAAGAAAAAGGGGGTGATTATAAGAGCATTACTTTTGCAACAATGCTAGTCATTAACGCCATGGTTTCAAAAAGTCATAATTTTGACTTAGATGAAAAAAGGGGATGAATCTAGGAGCATTTTTTTGAATACATGGATTGATTTTAATGTACCATGGCTTCAAACAACATGAAATTTTAACCTCGAAAAAAAGGAGGGGCAAATCTAAGAGCACCACTTTTCAATTTGGGAGTTGATTTTAAGGTTTTCATTGCAACAATACCAAATGTTAAGGCTATAGTTTCAAACAAGTTGCAATTTTTAACCCCGAAAAGAATGGATGATTTTAAAAAACCACTTTTCAATTTAGGAGTTAACTTTGGTGTTTTTAACCCAAAAATATGGGTTTTTATGGGTTTATGGGAGTAGAGTTCTCATTTGAGGTCACAATCCTCATCAAATCAATAACTATGTTAATATATTTGGATGAGAATCATGACACTTGTGGCAAAGCCATTGTTATGGCATTGCTTGTGTAAATTAATGATTTCATTTTCAACATGTAATATTTTTTTTATTACTTGAACTTGGTAAAGTTTGCATAACAATGGTATTCCTCATTTTGTTTTGCCTCGATTTGGTGGAAGTATAGAACAATTTTTGTGATTAATTTTTGCTTCCTTGATTTCAACAAACCCTATCTTGTATCAAACACTCATCTACCACTCGTCTACATATCACACACAAAAAAGCCAAGTTGTGATTACAACCCACTCAAATCACAAAGAATTCTAGACTCTCCTAACATATTTCCATCTAAAACTCGTTGATATTATCCCCACAACAAACCTAAAGCAAGCATATTCAAAAAACTAAAAGACTTCACAAGTGAGTAATTTGATTGCATGTCTTCATAAATCACCACCAATTTACATTCCTCGAAGTGGAGCTACTCTCTTAAAAGCCACTTTTTGTGCTCTTTAGCATTCATCATGCACTAATGCATATTCTCTTTATGCTCCTATGCACTCTAATAAGATCTTTGTAGATAGAACACCAAAATTTACAGAAGGAAACATCAAAAGAAAGTTCATTCACTCATAATTATAGTTGTATAAGGTTGAAATAGGTGGAAAATATGTGTAAGATGCAAATCATCACATTAGTTTCTTTGTAAGTTCATGGTTAGCTTGAGAGACCTATCAACAACATATCCCATGTGCACAAATATCCCTTGCTATAAAACTTTTGCATGTTAATAGCAATGTTGTGAGTCCAACACATCCTCAATATTTGTCACGTAGCTTTACTTAGTCTAATTTTCAATGATTTATTTATATACTTGGGATATTGTGTCAAATCCTTGGAAGACTCATATTAATGGATCGATTCAATACAAATAATTACCACTACATTTCACTCCCAATTTTCATTTATATTTGTATGCACAAGTGCACCTTTACACACCCAACCTACCCCGCTACCTAACCAATGATTAAATTTTCATCCATCATCGTATGTCATTATCTATTGGAGTAGGTTTCTCAAATTTCTCCTTAAAAACCATAAATGTTCATTTCTTCTACTTCAATATTATTGAGCCTCATGAGCAAGCATTGGACTAGGGAACCCTTTAATTGTCATTTTTTAAACTTTTTACTTTGTTGTTCTCCTATTTGTTCACGAGTTTTCCCTTTTTTTTGGTTACTTTCTCAAAATAAGGATGATGTTGTGGGGTTTACTATTAGTACATCTTAAGTCTATGCATCCCTATTCTTTCCAACACACTAGTGCTTTAGTGTCAATAGTGCACCGACACACCATTATTGTGTGTCATTGTTATTTGAACACATCATGTTCCCAGTAGCAAGCCTTTATTTGCTTTATTAGTGTTGGCATACATGATATGTCACAACACACCATTAATGTCGCAACGCCATTGAAACATGTCTCCATGTCAACAATGTACATATCAATCACTAGAGCACATTGACTACAAGAAGGTCAAATTAAGATTTACACCATAGAATACATGGTGCATTCATTTATCAAGTATGCATCATATTAGTGCTATATAGAGAGAAGCACATTAGTGCCCCTATATGATAACATAGCATTGGGATGCCAACACTATAACAAAGCATCGGGGCGCTTGTATAATAGGAGAGCACCAACATACTAAGAGTATCACAAAGTACTAGTGATCCAATACAATAACAAGAACATCAATGATTTTCTTTTTATAAATCAATAATTTTTAATTTTATAGGTAACCTAGATTACTTTAGTAATTGAATTTGAATAAGTTTGCTCTTCTAACAAGTGTGTTTTGTCAAACAACAAAATTCCACTCATACATGCAAAGCATATGAATCATGTGAGAAGGCATAGGGGAACATCACGCACCCTTTATTTCAAGAAACATGCTCTCTTCTTCATGATATTGGCATCCTTAAATATGTCAAGGAGGTAGTATCATTGAAAGTAAAGAACAAGATCATACAATCATTAATTCCTTGATGGGAAGGTTGTCATGGATTTAAGGTTGGGTTGGACATCTAGTTTAGCACCTCAAAGGATGAAATATATTTTGTCATTGGGTTATACAAAAGATGGCACAATGCTCACAATTTTGCGTTGATGCAACAACATTACATAAACACCTTAAACAATTGCAGATGCTTGCCCACCATGTCTATTATGATTGTGTATAGGTGGATTACATAATAGAGTGTTAGAAATAAAGAGGTGTGCTCATTTTTCCATAGAAAATATAGCAATATTGTCACCCAACCATAGGCACAAAGGCCACCCCCAGCACCTTAACCTTGACAGACATAATAATTCTAAAAGCAGACCAATAGCCAACCAAGGCTAGTGCACCATTCTCCAAGGTTAGCGCACCAAGCAAGAATAACCAAAGATCAAGCAGAAAGTCCAAACCATAACCAAGAAAAAGTTCAATCAAAAAACAAAATCTCAGTGGCAGCAACTGCACTCCCTCTCCAAACTTGCGCACCACTACTCTTATGCAGTTGTGAGTGAGTGTCAAATGAGCTCTAGTGCCCTCTATTTTACTGCTCTATCTCACTTGACTGGGCCGACTTCTCTTTCTGGAGGCTAATAACTCAATATTAAATATTCTCTTGAGTCGACTTGTCTTCTAGGGTTATTATCCAATGTTTTAGGGTTTCTCTTGCTTCCCGGAATATTCTAGTCTTGTCAAAGGTTACACATGGAGGTTAATACCTCTCGCAGCTACCATAATATCAACACTCCCTCCTAGCTAGGGAGGTATTAAAGGCAATGGTCTTGAGCACAAACATACCATTCAATTGGTAGCATCATCATAGCCACGCAGGCTATCTCATGATCACGTAGATCAACTCACGAGCAACATCATCACTATCAGTATCATCTGGTGGCATCAACTACATCATCTCTCAAAGACATACTCCATCTAAGTAATCGGGCATGATGTTGAATAAGTCACTCACTCCACAAAGTGATACAAGAACCATTCTTCTAATCCAGACATATGTCATAGAAGAATAGTTGTTCCAACAGGTGTTGGAAGTCATGCCATGGGCTACAAGGACTATTCTTCTAATCCAGATATACGTCCAAGAAGAATGATTGTCTTGGATCATTTTCCCTCCGACCATTACTGTGAACTCAGAGAAAATGTTTGTCATGTACCAATCTTTCCACTCTGGTCACTACTATGAACTCATGGAGACAGACCATTCTTCTAATCCAGACATACGTCCTAGAAGAATAGTTGTCCATGGTACATCAGCAATCTGTCAGCCTGGACCATTCTCCACAGGGAGAATGTTTGTCCACCAGCAACCTTTCAACCTGGACCATCCTCCACAGGAAGGATGTTTGTCCACCAGCAATATGTCCTGCTTGGACCATTCTCCACCTGGAGAATGTCTGTCCATCAGCACACTGACTATCCATCTAGTTGGAAATCATCTCCAACACTAGTGGTAGTCTCCATGGCAATCAAAACAATGTCATCCAATAGAGCACAAATGTGTCTATCCATAGTAGTACACAACTACTACCCATGGTACACAACCACTCCTAGTAGCGCACGGCTACTAACCTATGACACAGTCATTTTCAATGGATCACATCCACCACAGTAGTATACAACTATTGTCCATAGGCATACAGTCTCCACAACAATCATATCATCTGATATCAACCGACATAAACAATATCATGATACAAATTGAATCATTTGGGTCATTCTTCCACTCTCATCTATGAGATATGGAAGATCATATGCCCTCATAAAGTAAAACATCAACCATGGGCTATCTAGACTATTCTTCCTAAGCATAGAAGAATAATTGTCCATGATTTCTGAGCCTGGACCATTCACCTAACTGGGCCATTCCTCCGGTACTAATCATAGTGCAACCTGGAGAGAATGAGTCTAGCCTAGGGAATGCATGTCCCTGATTGTTGAACCTGGACCATTCACCTAACTAGGCCATTCCTCCGACATTAATCACAGTGCAACCTAGAGAGAATGAGCCTGCCCTAGGGAATGATTGTTTGGACCATTTCCTATGGAAATGACTGTCATGCACCAACCTCCAAAACTAACCATTCTTCAAAACTGCTCACAATTGTGAACTTCGAAAGAATGACTACCCGGTGAGGCGGACCATTCTACTTGACCACTACTTAGAGTAACTGCCAAGAAGAATGGTTGTCCTATACCATTCCCCCACACTAGCCACAAGGGGAATTGTTGTCTATGGTACATCAACAATCTATCGGACCATTTTCATTACGAAAATGATTGTCCGATCTGGACCATTTTCCGAATTGGAAAATGACTGTCCGTTAGAAATCTCGAACCACTTTCCGGACTGGAAAGGAAGTGCCCAACCTGGACCATTTTCTGAACTGGAAAATGACTATCCATAAATCAATAACATATCAGTGCTCCCTCCCAACCTAGGAGTAATCACTTCCTTTTTCAATAAGGAAGTCATCTCCACGAGCCCCAACTTGTCCCTTAAGTACGCAAATTTTCCATCTTAGACAGAGGCTTTACCAAAATATATGTTATGTGCTCATATGTGGAGATATATTGGAGAACCACTTCTCCCCTCTGGACTTTATCACAAAGAAAATAATGCTTGATCTCAATGTGCTTTGACCTATCATGGAACATCGAGTTCTATGAAAGCTTCACAAAGCTCTGATCATCACAATATATCACGGTCGAATCCAGCACCTGATCAAATAGTCCATAAACCAACTTACGGAGCCACATTGTTTTTGTACAAGCATCACAAGTTGCAATATACTCTGATTCTGCAGTGTTGAGTACAACAGACTTTTGTTTCCTGTTAGCCCATGACATCGTGGCAAAACTCAAACTGAAACATATCCAAGTAGCACTTCTTCTGTCATATGCACTCCTTGCTCAATCTGAATCGATAAATCCATAAAGTTGTAAATCATAACTTAAAACGTCCCACAAAACAAATATTCAGCTAAGTGTTCTCCAAATACATTAACGAGCCAATCAATTGTCGATACAGAGACGGGTCTACTAGATTAGATTCTCTCAACTTCTTCAGATCTATCATCATGGGAGTTTGTCATGGATTTGCAATCCATCATCCCGGACTTCTAAAGAACCATTACAATATACTTCCTTTGTCATAGGAAGTTTTCACTACGCTTATGTTGTACATGAGAGGCTCTGCACCAAGTTTGCTTGAATCCATACAAGGTCTTCTTCCATCTGCATACAAGGGTCTCTTTCTGGTATACCTCAAAACCTTGAGGTTTCTCTACATACGCTTCTTATTCAATTACTCTATTGAGAAGAACAGTCTTTACATTCATCTTATGTAAATTCCAAGCCATGGATACTGCAAGAGATATAATGGCTCAGGTAGAGGTATATCTGGTTACTAAAACAAGTTGTCATTGTAATCTTCTTCCTCCTACTGGGAGAACCCTCTAGCCTTGAGTCTCGCCTTGTATCTATCAATGCTCAAGTCTTTTTCACAATTTCTCACATACATTGTTCTTTATCACAACTTTCTTCCATTCCTTCTGCTTGACTACTTCTAGTGGGTTCAAACTGGTTCAATTTGTTGTTATGACTTTTCTTTCTTTCTTGGAATCTTCATGTTCTTCCTCATGTTTCTCTTCAATTTTGGAGTCCATGGAATCTTCTATAGATTACATGCCCTTCTTTCCTAAAGGCTCCAACCTTCCGCCATAGGAACATAAATGTAGATGGACAACCAAGGATATTAAAGGCTTCTTTTCGAAGAAGACTTCTTCTAGAGTCAAACTGAACATGTGTTGCTTATCATGGTTGTTACTTCCAATGAAGAACATTGATAGATACTTCATAGTCTTTACGAATTCTTCTTCAATGGATCATATCGTTCGGGATTAGCCCCCTCATAATCCTGACTTCATGCCTGAATGAGCAATATGCATGCTCTTCTTTTGGAATTCTGTAATCAGCACCCTCCATCTAAGAGAGTCCATGCTTTTGTCTGCTGCAACTCTCTTTGCTTTCTACAAAGTGTCACAAGCTTGTTTTGGTTTCCTTTTGATTTCCGACTTCCTTCGAGTCTGACTCCTCTAAGTCTCTTTAAGTTTGTTTCTATCTGTTATGATTGTTGTCCATCTGGCAGTTGTGTCATCCTTATAAACTTCTTCTATGACAACTTCCGCAAGGCTTTTTCATCAAAAATCTTTCACAAGGGTACCTGCTCGGAACAAGAACAACAAGAGCAAACAAGAAACATCTATCTAGAGGAGATGTTAGTTCAACTTGCGAACAAGCACAATAAGCATCTATATCAATAGTATTCATATGTAGTCGAGTATTCATTGCACCTAGCAATAACAGAGTCTTTCAAAGACTGCTTTCACAATTTGTAATGTAGCAACTATTACCCTTGATGTACACAAATTTGAAGCTTAACAATTTAATCAAACCTGGAACCTGAAGCCTCAACTGCTATGGAGGGTGCACTTGTTCCTTTGAATGCATTGAATCCAGGATTACATCTTGGACAAGGTCTCTAATACTTTTGTTGCAAACACACTCACGTTTTGCTAGATGATATAACTTGGATAGCATATACAAGTGCATACCTTTGAAGTCTTGTAGCATCGTCCAGCTTGTCTTTCAATCTGAAACTAGATACCATTTTGACAAGAGATTAGATTCAATGATTAGAACAAGCTAGAAACTCTAAAATTTCAACTTTGACCACATAATTAATTTGACCAAAAGTCAACCTTTGACTTTGACCAATCAAACTTTGACTTTGACTTTGACCAAAATTTTGAATATGACGTTTTTGCTAGTTAAGGGTACCAAGAGGTGTGCTAGACTAGGATGTCAAGGAATTAGGTCAAATGCTTCATCATAAGCACCTGAACACAAGGGTTAAGGTTTGTTGCAGCTGCATAATCAAAAAACCTAGCTACAGTTGTAATTGGTGTCATAATGAGCTTAACAAATAACTTCTCAATATATCTTCCAGTGGTTAGACTATCTGTAGATAGTGTGGGCCCATAACCTGTTAGAAATAAAGAGATGTGTTTGTTTTTCCATAAACAATATAGCAATATTGTCACCCAACCATAGGCACAAAGGCCACCCCCTGTTAGTTTTTTAGCTCGGGAGGTACTCCGCATGTTTTGTCTTGTATGCGGATGTTACCTTAATGTTTACACTACTAGGACTTAACTTTGTAATAGTTTTTATAAGGTTGTTTAAGTGGTTCATTTATTAAAGTGACTTTTTAATAAAGTGTACCTTCTATTTTTAAAGTGACTTTATTATCATAAAGCACTTATGTAATAAAGTGAAATTCACTTTAATTTTTAAATGAGACATTTTGGAGGGAATGAATCATGACCCTTGATCTTGGAAAAGGCAAGATCTAATCTTGGCCTTTGGATATAGGGTTGGGGAAGGTGAAAAAACACTTTTGGAGGGGAAAATGTCATTTTCAGATTATAAAAGAATGCATTGGGTAGTGTGCAAGACATGTTGAATGTCGAGAGAGGACATTGGGAGGAGAGTTAGAGAGATTTTCTGAGAAAGCTTGAGAGAGAAAAATGAGCAGCAAAGATGGCACATTTTTCGAGGAAAGTGGGCACGATTCTCGAGAAAAAAATCTATGATTTTTGGTCGAATTTTTTTTTTGTTGTGGGAGGTCGTATTGTACGGATTCGTATAGTCTATATAGTTCGTACGATTCCGTACAACCGTACGAATTTGGCACGGAAATCGAGACAATTTTTGGCACAATTTTCAAGGCAATTTTCAGATTTTCAATGGTTGTTTTTGGGTTGTACGGAATAGTCCATATAGTGGACTGTGGTCATGGAAAACGAGGTATGGAAGAGGCAGGACAACGGTATGATTTTGGCACAGAAAACGAGGCATATTTCTGTGGGACAGATTTGGTGTTGTGAGGTATTTTCCTTGGCTAGAAATGTTGTTTTGTTGCTAATATGTACTTTCCTGACGCTGAATAATAAATCTCTCTCTCTCTCTCTCTCTCTCTCTCTCTCTCTCTCTCTCTCATTGGGTTTCCCCACATTGGAGTTTTCCCTGGCATTTGCCTAAATTTCTGCGTGTTATGGGTTGCTATCCACTGTGTATTTCTGCTGCATATTTTGCTTAGCAATGTGTATTTCTACTTATGGAAATTTCTGAATATGGGTTTTATGCATCTCTGAAATTTATGAAGAAAATTTTCTCTAGGTTGCTAAGTATATGACAGAATATTAGCTTGCTGATTTTTGTCATTAAAAATCTACATGGTATCAGAGCTTTGTCTCTGGCAGTGGGCAGTGTGATATTTGGACAAAAGGGTGTGATTGTTTTCCTTGAGTTGTGAGAGGGAATATGGCTGCAAGCATTGGATATGAGGATCGATTGGAGGACATTTCCAACTACTTGCAGTGGAAGGTTCGTTTGTCAGCCGCTCTCAAGGAGAACAAGATCTATAGCTATGTCAACTCTGTTGTAGCAGCTCCTGCAGCAGATCCTGTTGCTTTGGACTTGCATGAGGTCAAGGAAGCCAGAGCTCAGAGGATTACTCTGGATGGGGTGAAGGATCACCTTATCCCACACTTCGCTGAGAAAAACACTGCCAAGGAGATGTGGGATACACTTAAGAACTTGTTCGAGGCGAAGAACGAGAACCGGAAGATGGCCTTGAGGGCTAAGTTGCATGATATCAAGATGGGTAAGGAGGAGAGTGTCTCTTCTTATCTTACCCGGGTGGCTCAAGTTAAAGATGAGTTGGTCGTTGTTGGAGAGGTCACTTCATATTCTGAGTTGGTGAGGATAGCCTTAAATGGCTTCACCAAAGATTGGGAAGTCTTCGTGAAGTGTGTGGTGGGTCGTGAGCATCTACCAGATTGGAGCAGACTGTGGGATGATTTCACTTAGGAGGAGATCCGAGAAAGATCTCAGAGCAGTGATCAGAAGACAGACAAAGCTGATGAGAATGTTGCTCTTGTGGCAAAGAGCAAGAAGAAATGAAGTTCTGGAAGGGACTTGAGTAACGTCAGATGTTATTGTTGTAACTAGTTGGAGCACCTTGCCTCTCATTGTCCTGAGAAGAAAAAGGAGTCAGAGGGGCCTGAGACAGCTGCTACAGCAGCCATAGAGGACTTTGCTTCAAAGTTCGATAGGGAATTTTCTTTGGTTACCCTAGTTTCCAGTGTCGACAGTGGAGGATTCGGAGGTGATGTCAGATGGATTATGGATAGCGGAGCCTCTAACCACATGACGGGAATCTGGCGAGTATTCCCAAACTTCACAGAGATTGGTCCTGGCCGACAGTTGGTAAATGAAGGTGGTATGGCGAGAGTTGTACGTGGAGTTGGGAATGTTAGATTCCAACTCGAGTTTGGGGGACTCTTGGAGATTGATGGAGTTCTCTTTGTTCCAGGGTTGAGTGTTAACTTGCTCTCAGTCTCAGCCTTGCAGGATGTAGGATATTGCGTATTGTTCAAGAGGGAACATGTCTTTATCTACACAGAGGGAGTGGACCCGGTAGAGCTGCAGTTGATCGGTAACCGGCTGGATAGGTTGTATATGTTGAGAGGACAGCCTATGATGTATGATTCAGCGTCGGATGAGGAGCGTGAGGAGGCTCCTGAGAATGCGGTGGCGCCAAGGTATTAGTCTTGCATTCCGAGAGAAGAGAGCGAGTCTCTTCTGAGCACTGGCAGAAGGCTTAGCCAGGTTGATCGAACCAATGCTCAAGATGAAGTGAGCTTAGGGTTCCAGGAGGTTGCCAGGAGAAGATATTCTAGTTCGAGTTCTATGCAGGTGTTGCGGATGGCTCCAGGTTCAGAGGGAGCTCCTACAGAGCAGAGTGTGATGGGACCAGATGATGGAGATGGCAGCGAGTACATCCCTCGCTAAGAGGGAGTGTTAGCTTTTTAGCTCGGGAGGTACTCCGCATGTTTTGTCTTGTATGCGGATGTTACCTTAATGTTTACACTACCAGGCACTTA
>ML795490.1:439713-452736 GCA_009831015.1 Picea engelmannii | reverse complement strand
TCAATGATACAAAAGAAGAAGGTCAAGATATAGCATTGGATGAAAGTGAGATTTCACAATTTCCACATATATGGGCTATGCAATTTAGTGGCATGTGGGCTTATGGTAGTCATTTAAGAGTGGAAGAAAAGGACAAAGGAAAGGGAAATTGTGATTGTGTTGTTAATGTTGAATTCCTTCATGAAACTGAGAAGAAATTTTATGTTGGATTCATCCAAGAAATTATTCAAGTTGATTATGGTGAAAATATTCCTATATTATTAAAATGTAAGTGGGTCAAACCATCTGTAGTACAACTTTATGAGTATGGATTTGTACGTGCAAATATACAACAATTTTTATCAGACACTGATGAGCCATATGTCTCTCCTCTTGAAGTTAACCAATCATATATAATTGATGATGTAGGAAGGAAGCCCGGGATGGTCATATGTCATTCAAACAGAGTCTCGTTCGAAATGAAAATTCATAGAAGTTGTTGATATAATGCATGATGGGAAATCTAATAACTTACAAGAAACATTCGAAGAAGTGGATGAAGAAGATGATAAAGTGATTGAAGAAGAGACTTTGATTACCAACGAAGAGATTGGAAGAGAGAATGTGTTGCATGCCTCGTGATATGAAAATAGGGGGCTGACTTGTTTTTCTATGCAAGCACCCTCTACTCCATTAAAATAAACTTCAGGACCTTGCTCAATGTCTTAGTTGTGCAAGGGAAATTATGTGTCAAGTTTAGGCTTCTTTTATGTGTTTATGTGTGAGTTTATTTAAAGGTTAAAGGTGTTTTTTAAAGAATACAATAGCAACATAAAGTGAAGAAAAATATAACCAACAACTCACAAAAATAAGAACATGATAAAGGAGTTCACCCCCAACTGGGCTACATCTCCTTGAGCCTCCATCAATGGACTAGGCTCTCTGGGATTAGTTTATCAAAGATTCTTTTACAAGCTGATTCTCAACTCCAATGGATTTATTGACTGTACCATTGGTATTAGAATACATAAAAACCCCAAAAATGACTAATAGAACTCTGAAAACAGA
This sequence comes from Picea engelmannii, assembly GCA_009831015.1. NCBI lineage: Eukaryota > Viridiplantae > Streptophyta > Pinopsida > Pinales > Pinaceae > Picea > Picea engelmannii. The sequence goes on along the minus strand of ML795490.1, from coordinate 451,689 downwards.
CCATGGCTCATTCGGGCATGACCTCTTCTACATGTGGCCTTGAGCTTCCCTGAGCTTCCTTGTAGAAAAAACACCTGTAAAATTCCTCAAATGCCTCTAAAACCTATCCCAATGTGTTCAAAGCATAATAATTAGTCAAAAATGACTATTCAGTCACAGAAAAAAGACTTGGGCTCATTTGAGCATGACCTCCATCAATGGTGGCAATAAGCTCCCTAGAGCTCCCTGAAACTTCAATGGTGTAAAACCTACAACAGAAGTCTCCAAATGCATTTGAAAATTGTGCCAATCCATTCAGAACATCCAAAAACCCCTAGCTAGGCTTTTCTGGCACCTTATTTGGTCAAAAGATGAAGAAGTTAGGCCTTCTGCCATTTTTCTCCTTCAAGCTTGTTGTCTCTGGTTCGCCAATTCACACTCCTGTGTGAGTAACCTAGTTTCTAGGTGTTTCTCGTGCCTAAACCCAGCACACGCATCGTTCCCGTGCCTAAACCCAGCATGCGCGTCGTTCCTGTGAAATGCACGAATTTGTCGCACCGTTAGCGAACTAAGGCTCCCAAAGATGGAGGTGTTGAGCGCATGGGGGGCCATATGGCCACGTCCCAGCACATAAAAAGGGCCTCGTTGCTAGGTTTAATGAGGGCATGACAAGTGGCAATTTTAAAACTTGGTCATTTGAACAAAAAAAACGTGCACGCCATTCCGTGAGGTGTGGTCACATGGAGCAGAGTGCATGCAACCGGGGCTGCACATATAAATGGGGCTGGAGCTAAGCCCCAGCCTAGACCCCCATGCGAACCTTTAATAAATGAAAATTTAAATATATATTCCAACATATATATATTAAGAAACATATGTGGCACACCAGTTCAGCGGCCTTTGCCAAAGCCTTTTCCATATGCATGGAGGTCCAGGGTTCGACCCCTGTGGACTCCACTAAATTTTTAAACAAACAAACCTTTAACATGGTGCCACATGGCATCCCATGTCTGGGCCACGTGGCACCACTCTATTTGACAAAAAGGATGCCACGTGTCCAACATGATTCGTTCATGTGTCCTGTCAAATAAATGCTTGCCCTTAGCACTTGTAATGTCACCACTTTCCAAGTCAGCATCTGACACATCAACACTACCATATTTGAGGTACAACCCTGCCATGTCATCACCTGTAGGAATGTACGGACTGTACAGTCAACATTTTTTTTACCTGTTTGGAAAATCGAACAGAACATGATATCTCTCTCATCCGATGTTCATTTTACCCCGTTCAAATTGCGTTGGGTTCGTGACGACAAGACCTACACACCCGTTCATTTTGAAGTGATTCTAAACACTTTCATTTTTGGGCTAAATTTTGACCCCTTGCCCAGATTTCGATCACCTTGGGTGAGGATGATGAAGAAAATCAAGAAGATGCAAACATGAGTGATCGAGATTCTGACCTCGGTGGCAATGCGAATGATTATGATGATGATTTGTCACCTTAACTGGTAATATTGTCACTTGAACTATGGTTATATGTATGGTGCAATTTATCATTTAATGTAATGTATTATTAGAATTCATAGATGTTGAATACAATTTGAATATATAGAAATTCATAGCATGTGGTTTAAATTGCAGGCATGGTAACTTTACATAAAATGTTTTACATGCCTTTTGCATAAATTTACTTATTTACTGTTGATTTCAAGTTATATAAGAAACACTTCAGGGGATTCTTTTAAGAGACATTTGTTATTTAACTTGTGCACTTAATTTTTTATCACGTGCATTAATAAAATCTAAGTTTCAAACTCATATTCCATTGTTGTTTTGTTGATTCAAGAGGTTGATTTATACACTATTATTTATTTGGACTTCATGATATGAAGAAAAAATCCTTGAGGCACAAGTTAGATGACATCGATAATGCAGAAAAGTTGGCAGAATATGAGCGCTCTCATAGAGAATATGTGACCAAGAATGATGAATATTTATCGTATCTTGGTTTGACAAACAGGAAATTTGTTAATCCACTTAAGTAGTATATTATTTGTTTAATAGTGTTTAATGTTTTATAGGAAATAAATTTATGTATATAAGACATAATATGATATTTGTTTTGTTTTATAGGAAAGAAAAAGATGTAGGCACAGAAAAAGTGGAGAAAAAATCAAGGGAAAGTAAAGATATAGTGCCACCAACTCATAGAAGCCAACACATTTGTGATCCAACAAATTTAGTTTATGAAAATAATAGTGGTCATGGTGTGCAAGTTGATATAACACATCGTGATGTGGAGGCTGATATAGCACATGGTGTTGCACAATGTGATGATTTCTTAGCAAAAATTCTAAAAGAGGTCAATGATCAACATGGGAAAAAAGGAAGAGCAAGTGTGGAGATGATGAATGTAATTTATTATTAGAATTCATAGATGTTGAATACAATTTGAATATATAGAAATGCATAGCATGTGGTTTAAATTGGAGGCATAGTAACTTTACATAAAATGATTTACATGCCTTTAGCATAAATTTACTTATTTACCGTTGATTTCAAGTTATATAAGAAACACTTTAGGGGTTGATTTTAAGAGGCATTTGTTCTTTAAATTGTGCACTTAATTTTTGAGCACATGCATTAATAAAATATGAGTTTCAAACTCATATTCCACTGTTGTTTTGTTGATTCAAGTGGTTGATTTATACACTATTGTTTATTTGGACTTCGGGATATGAAGAAAAAGCCCTTGTGGTGCAATTTAGATGACAGTGATAATGCATAAAAGTTGGCAGAATATGAGTGCTTTCGTAGAGAAAATGTGACCAAGAATGATGAATATTTATCGTCTCTTGGTTTGAAAAACAGGCAAGTTGTTAATCCACTTAAGTAGAATATCATTTGTTTAATAGTGTTTAATGTTTTATAGGCAAGAACTTTATGTATATAAGACATAATATGATATTTTTTTGTTATATAGGCAAGAAAAATATGTAGGCATAGAAAAAGTGGAGAAAAAATCAAGGGAAAGTAAAGATATAGTGCCACCAACTCGTAGAAGCCAATGCATTTGTGATCCAACAAATGTAGTTGATGAAAATAATAATGGTCATGGTGTGCAAGTTGATATAGCACATGGTGATGTGGAGGCTGATATAGCACATGGTGTTGTGCAAGGTGATGATTTATTAGCAAAAGGTCTAAAAGAGATTATTCATCAACATGAGAAAAAGGAAGAGCAAGTCTGGAGATCATTTATGAAAAACTCAAGGACATGTTTGAAGACACATCTACAAAGACCAATATTGAGCTACCCACTGCCACACCTGATGTGTCCAAGGATAATTTTGTTTCAGTTAATGCAAGTCATGAAGAGATAACACTTGCATCTATTGTACATCAAAATTCACTTGTTGCATCTCTTGATGAAACTGGATCAGCCAAAAATATTGTTAGTGGTTCACAAGATGTGTCCGCTTTTGTTAAAAGACAAAGATTGAGTCAAGGATTGTATAGATGTACAGAGAGGAATGCAAAAGAAATAAAAATAGAAGGTAAGAATTCATTCTTGGTTGAGGTGTTGAAAGATGGTGAGCCCATTGGGAAAAATGCAACGAGGTAGGCCTCGGAGTTGGGAACAAGATGTAAGGCTCATTTGGATATTTGCAAATCAATATTTTTACATCAAGATCCATGAATTGTGGATAATGTTATCCAAAAAATGGAATTTTATTTTGAGACTGTTAGTGGAAAAATCTCTAGAAAATATTATAAGCAAAAGATGAGAACTATGATGAACACTTATAGATATAATTGCAAAAAAAAATCATGGAAGGAAAAGACGGGACAAACTCCACTCTATCTCCCAAAAAATGGGAGGTGTTGAAGGAAATTATATGTTCTGAAGAATATTTGACAAAGAGGATCAGAGGCATGAAAGCAAGAGATAATATTAGGGCTCCATATACATTTAGTCAAGGCGGGTTGCATGCCAAAATAGACAAATTGAAAGTAATGGTTTCTTTTTTGGTTGAATTTAAATTGTTATTTATTTTGATTTGTTTATTGAACTAACTATGTTGAAACTTGACATTGTCTTTTAGGTGGAAAATAGTAACAGAGATCCAGGTGCATAAGACATTGTCCATTATATGGCAACATTAGTTTCTAGTAAATCTGACAATAAGAGCAAGTGGAAAAGTAGAGTGTCGACAGAAAATTCACAGCCATCAGTTGGAGGTCAAAGAAGTCTAGTAAGATACATTACAAATGATGTCAACTTGAGTGATCAATACCAACATGTAATGAGTTGTATATAAGGTCTCAATGAGACAATTTCACAGTTGGTTGCCTCTGTTAAGCCTATAGTTTCTGCATGGAATGAACATAAATCCAGTGATTCAATTAAGGTAAGAGACTCTATTGATCTCATTTCTTCTTGTTTGAACATGTATGTCATTTCTTCTTGTAAAGCAATCTACTATATCTCATTTCTTCTTGTTTGACCAGTTTTTGTGCTTGTAAATTGAACTAGAAGTTGTAGGATTTTATCTTTTTCCACTCAGTCTGTTGCATTTACGGTGAACTCTTAACTTCTCTGGCTCACACTCTCTTGTTGATAATTAGTGCACTCAATTAAATATCTAAGACAATCTGATTCCATGTGGAAAAGACTTCTTCTTCTTCTGCCTTTTCATCCTTGCACTGTGTAGAACCATCCTCTGTTTCTAGAATCATCTCTTTGTGTTCTTCCTTTAAATTATCAAGTATGTTTTGAGTCTGAAAGAGCATCAAAAACAATTTGAGAGCCATCTACAGGAACTTCTTCATATTATATTGTAAAATTGATTGGGTAAAATGATAGGATTGGGGAATAGTTGGCTTCCAGCATGGTATTGTAGAAAGACTCTGGTTGGAACAAAGTAGTGTTGATTGATTCATAGTGCCCTTACTGTTGATTTACCCTTAAAGACTGCCCAGAATGCCTTCTAGTTTTCCCAGGACTCCAAAGGGGAATGTTGTGATGTTAGTCATCACTTTGTTAGGGCTGCAATATGCCCAGAATTGAAGGAAAAGGTTGTTTGAGGGATAAGAAGTGCCCAAAATTGAGATCCACTGCTGCAAAATGTTGTTTAAGGGATGATTTATGGTGGTTTTAGAGTCATATATGCTTAGAGTTACTTAAAAAAATCCTAGACCTGATATTAGCTTATGATTTGACCCTAATCATGCCCATATTTGGAGTTTCACTGTTGTCTTTAGCCCGGGACTTCATAAAAGTGTCCAAACAAGTTTTTTTGTGGCTACTCTTAAGGGGATTGCTTCATATAATGATTAGGATGATGGCTAGAACTCCCCCAACCTTGGGATTGGGGCCTCTATGTTGTTGTTATGACCTCTATAACTGCCCATATTTTCTAATGAGGCTTAATGATGACGTGGACAGTCTCAAATAATGCCTAGAACTGCTTGCTAAGGATTCTATTAGGTGAAACATATACCAAGGTTGTTAGAACAGTACTTAGAAGATGTTGTTCAGAGAAAATTTTGACTTGTTTCCTACTTATAAAATGCCTAGAAGTTCTCTCTTCATACCCATAATTGCTCCAATAATGCCCAAACTTGTCTTTCCAAGGTTGAAGTGTGTCATGGACTATTTTTTTGGGTCTATAGTCAACCACAAATCAGGAATGAATGTTATTTTAGGGTTGTTTGAGACCATAAACAGACCCAAAATTGCTCCTATTGTTATTTTACGATATAGCAATCCCTCAAATATGCTCAAAATGCCTTAGGGCATCATCATTGTCCATTTACCAGTTGATTCAACCAAGAAAAACTTATGTCAACCCACTGAAATGTGATGAAAGTCACAAGTGGACACTCATTAAAAATAGGGGTTGGCTTCAACTATTGGAAACTCAAAAATCAGTCTATGCATCTTCTAAATGTATTTGGGAGTAGCTCATATGATAGGTACCTTCTCAGACATGAACAACAAGTACAAAACAACTAAAGTAGTTTTTTATCTACTTCCAAACTACAAATTAAACTTTCAACCAATTCAAATATGATTTCATGTTCCTAACAAGTTTCAAAGCCCAAAATGAATCAACACAACATTATCATAATAAAATTTATGTGAATAATACATTAAGGAGTTTACATTCTACATTTTCCAATATGCTTACAAAACTTATCTTCTCTCTTATCAGTTTTGGTACAGCTCTAATGTTGACTTTCAACAGTTTTAGGATATCCCAAGAACCAAAGCAGCATATATGGTTAAAGTATGTCATAATTAACTAGACTATGCATGAATTGATTTTTTTTCATAGTTGAGCCTAGTTTGAAATATAAGCCTTAAACTTGAAATCCATTCCTAGAAACCCTACATATTGACTGTAGTCTTCAATTAGTGTGGTGATGTTTAGTAGCACTAGGAACCCTACACTATTTTTGCATGAAATTACAATTATTCAATTAACCTGTTATATATTTGGATTCATGATGATTTTAGCAAATATGAATATGATTTCATTTTCTTGAAAAGTTTCAAACCCCAAAAGGAATCAACAGAACATTACCTAAACCAAATGTTTGTGAATAATCCATTAGGGAAGTTATATTGTACATTTGTTGGTATGTTTTCAAAACATCTTTCAACTTTTACCAGACTTTGAACTCTAATGATTTAAGGTATCCCAGGATCGAAAGTGGATTATATGCTTTAGATATGACAGAATTAACTTGACAATGTCTGAGTAGATGTTTTTTCACAGTTAAGCCTAGTTGGAAATGATAGTCTTTATTTGCAATCCATGCCTAGAAATCCAAAGTATAGACTATAGTGCATAATTATTGTGTATCTATATGTGTACTATTACGTAACCCTAAACTATTTGTGCATGGACTTACAAATTTCTAATTATTCAACTAGCCTGGTATATCTTGTGTTTCAAGATGAATTTGATTTTCCTTCATTGTTGAAGTCAACACTACTTAGTAAATCCAGGTCTGTGTTTTATATGTAAATTGTACTCTTTGATTCTCTAAAGAAATAACAAGAGACGGGTTTTTTTTCATGAAAAAAAAAACTCTACTAGTTTGAATGATGGATGAACCCCTGAAATGATTCATGTTTTTCACTTGTTTTATTACATTTCGGCCAATGCTTGTTACAATTTTGTTGTTTCATTTTTTGAAAAAGAAAACATTTCCATTGGAAACAGTTTGTTGCTACTTTTAAATGTTTGTATTTTTTTTTGCATGATGGTTAAACCACATGTAAAGAAAGTGTATTGATAAATCAATGGGAAAAGGAAAAGGCCTTCATGTCAACAGAGCTTGCAAGGATGCAGTACAATATCGTGTTAATATTGATATTGATCATGATGATGAAGTTGGCGAGCATGTAGAGGACATTAATAGCAGTGTCGAATTTGAGGTAATAAAATTGTTGTTGTCATAGTTAATCTGTCCCAATGTTTTGTCATAATTTGCCATGCTTAAGATGTTATTTTTGACTAAAATTTATAGCTTGCAATATTATTTACTTGATATTATTTGAATGGTAAATCCAGATCAATTATGGAAAAGCAACACTAAAAGATAAAGGCCATCTTGACAACAGATCTCTCAAAGCTAAAGTCTGACATCATGATGACAATTACATTGATAGTGATGATGATGAATACAACAAGTATGTGGAGGACATTCATAGTGGTGTCGAACTTCGATAGGTGACTACAATAATATGCTAACTATTAGAATATAATTGTTGTAATAGTTAATTTGTCCCTATCTATTCCTGGATCCCTTCTTTTTTATCTCAACCCCCCATTAAATTATATGATCTGAACACTCAATGATAGAATTTTCATCTCATAAAAAAGAATAAGATTTTCTTGAGATTAAATGATGTTTTGTTCTAAGCCATGATGATTGTTGTTGCTTATATTGATCTAAGGATAAGTTGGTAATTCTTTATCTAGTGATTGAGGGATATATGGAAAGAGTTATAGGGATAGACTGCTTGTTGTTAGGAGTTCTGCATGAATGAGACTATAGAATCTTCAATATGACTGGGGTGGATACTTTGAGTAGGGAGACTTCCAAGGGACCCAATTTGCTCAATCCATACATCCTCAAGGTAAAGAGATTCATTTTGGGAAAGACGATTTTTTTTTCCTCTAACTATTGTCATTTATTGTAGAATGTAGGAGCTCATGTTTAAAATCGTGTGTGTTACTGCAACTTTATAGTGAGTTTTCTTTCACAGTGTCATAGCCTATGGGGAACACAAGCACGCTCTTGTACATCAAAATAAGAACACAGTCTTAACTAAGGATGGAAACAAGGGCTTGGTGAAAATATGGGAGGCTATAAAAACATTTCAAACTCTTCAAATCATGATACATGTCCCAATGTGTTATCATTATTCATGTTTAACTTGTTCTTTTGGATAAAATTGTATAGCTTGCATTCCTTGATTCATATTTTTAAATATTGCATTTTTTTTGCATGATGAAACCACATACAGAGTTATAGAAAAGCAACAGGAAAACTACCCGATCTCAATATTGGTAGTGATCATGTTGAACCTGACAACCATGTGAAGCACATTCATAGTGGTGTTGAACTCGAGGTGAATGCTAAATATTAAAATATAATTGTTGTTTTATCATTTTTCATATCTCAATTTAATGTGTATTTCCTTTTGTTTTTGCATAAATGTGTTGATCATAAACTCCAAGAAGGTGATAAAGTAAAGGTGTTGGATCCGTATGACAGTGCCCCAGTGGACATTGGATGGATTCACTCACTATCTATTATACATAGAGCTAAATTGAGCAGATCAAGAGATGAAAATGTAAATATTATAAAGGTCACGAGAAACATACCCCTTTTTTATGATGAAAAAATAGAAGGATTTGTCCATCTGAAAGAGATGGAAGGAATCTTCACACGGTGGCCACTAAAATATTTGCAAAAAATGACATAGTTTTTATCATAGTTGTTAGACAACTTGGCCCATTGTTTTATGCAATAGTTTGAATGTATGTTCAACAATATTTTATTATGTGGTGTATTTGCATACTTGGAAACTCTCAATGACTATATATATATATATATATATATATATATATATATATATAATCATTTTACAGTTTATATAAATTGCAATATTATATGTTTAATTTGATTTTCTATTTTAATTAATATGATCATTTTGCAGTACTACTTTGACATTATATATATATATATATATATATCTTGCATTAATTTATTTTTTTATGATGGTGTTGAATCAATCTTTTACCTTTTTATTTCATGTTTTAATTTAAGTTTAATATAATATGTTTATTTCTACATTACACAACTTATGTTATTCAATAAATTATTCATATCATATAATAAACAATAAATCAGTGAATATAAATGACTAATATGTTATTAAATGACAACAATTAATAATTACGACGACTAAATTACTGCCAATTGACGAAAATCGTTGAATACAAATGACTAAATTTATTACTTGTTGACAATGCAATAAATGACTCCCCTGACTAAATAAATGACTACCCTGACTAAATAAATGATCAACTAATGACAACAAATGACTAAAACAATGACTAAATATACTACTAGTTGACGAAAAATGATAATTAAAATAACTAAATATATGACTAATGGAAAGAAATCAATGAAACAAATGACTAAATATATGACTAATGGATAGAAATCAGTGACACAAATGATGAAATATATTGCCAATGGAAGGAAATCAGTGAAACAAATGACTAGATATATTACTAATGGACGGATGACACAAATGACTAAATATATTACTAATTGACGGAAATCAGTGACACAAATGACTAAATACATGACTAGTTGACAGCGCAGATGACTAAATAAATGATCGGTTAACAACACAAATAACTAAATAAATGACTAGTTTTCTACAATACATTACTAAATAAATGGCTAAATGTATGACCAAAGTGACCAACAAGAACAACTAATAAATGACTACAAATTTTTAGTCATTTATTTGGTGGGATTATATATGGCTGACAATAAATGACTATTAGTCATGTGACTAAACTTGGTCATTTATATGCAATTTTTAGTCATTTTTTAGTCATAAATTTCTCTTTTTCTACTAGTGTTCGGAGGGAATTTGAGTGCATTTCGTGAAAGGTAACGAAATCAATCAATATGCAAATGATGGTGGCTCCAAATGATTCTATCATGCAAAGGCAACCATAATCAATGGGGAAAAGAGATATACACATAGATGAGGTGGGTAATGTGGCCAAGTCGTCAAAAAACCTAGGGTTGACGTTGTTTCACTTTTCGAGGGAAAGGTGGCATTCATCGCCAAATGTACATATAGTGCAGACATAATGAGGATGTTAAAGTGTTTTCATTGACTGCAACTAGAAATATGCAGCTTTAGATTGCTTTGCAATAACAAAATATGCTCTTCAAAATTTCCCCATTCTCCTCTATGTACCAACGAGCGCTTCCAACTCAAAGATGAAGGGAAATCATCCCAGGATACTTGTTGTGTGATCCATATTTTGCTTGCAGTTTTGAGGTTCATCAAGTCTATTGGTGATGTGAATGTATATCTTGTAAATGACATTCAAGATCTGCTTCAAAACATTAATTCACTGAGGTAATGTTTGAGCTTCCAATAAGTATTTTTTAAGCTTCCATGTGTGCATGTATAACCTTGCATCCATGACATGTGTAGATGAGTTGCAAGGGACCCTCATTCCATTGTGGCAAGCTATTGGCATACTTTCTTATCAAGGCATAGGTTCCAAATCTATATCCACTCCCTCCAGTCATCTAACAACTCTGTGCTCGTGGATAGCACACAAAAACCATTGCTTAAAGCATTGTAAGTTTACTTGTCCTTTCTAAAAATATATTGAATTAAGTCATTGTAAACAGGTGCATCTTCGGTAGAAGCCGACATCCTCCATTTGTTGCTTTCAGTTTTTAGTCTGATTGTTAAAGGGTGGAGTTGCAAGAAACCCTTGACGTCTAATAGGCTTTAAAATTGCTCGAGTTGAGAAATTGTTAGAGTTACTAAACACTCTAATCCTCTCTTCTATGGACAATACAGTCACCACTAACAAAACAACCCTACAGTCTATTGTAACATGCTTGTAAGTTACGCAAGACAAAGCAACATTGTTGCAAACTCAGAGTCGACTTCTTCACAATGCACTTGGGCAAAAGAATCTTCGATAACATTCTGAACTAGTCTTTGTTCATAACCCTCTTTTCGAAGATGATGAAGACAATGATTCCTATTTAGAACAATAGTCGACAGAACAACAAATCGGTGAGACAACCCTGGATTCAAGTACAGATGATGTTCAACTTGCTCTTTCTAAGCAGATCATCAAACCTTGGGAGGAAATTAGAAACAACGAGCACAAAACTAGTATCAAATATGAAAAGGATGCCACCTTTCATAATCTAGATTACACCAAACCAATCCAGTTTCAAAGTACTGGATTACTTCAAGAAAGTACAGATTCACCTGCTCCAGTTTAAGAGAAAATTCAAAAATGCCAATATTGTTAGCAAGTTAGCCACATGGAAGATCAGTGTTTTGATCTTCATCTTTGCGAGCAATGTGAAAAGCGCATTCATCCTTCAGATAGGTGTTTCAAATGCAAGACAACTGCAAGAATAAAGAACCACTATGGGTGGATCACTTCTTGGCAATGGTCATCAATAGTAAAGAAAATATGTCAGTCATACCAACAAATTCACTCTCGAGTATTGAAGCATCTTGAAGTGAAAGGATTTGCATCTTCTCACCTTGTACCTGATAAGGGGGAACACCATCAACAATTAACAGTCAGGCTTCAAGTTTCGAAGTCCCATTAATCGAGCAATAACAAGTGAGCATGACAAGAAAGCGTGATTGGTTTGTTGTTTTCCTTAAACCACCACT
>ML795490.1:410182-439613 GCA_009831015.1 Picea engelmannii | reverse complement strand
CAGATTCACCTGCTCCAGTTTAAGAGAAAATTCAAAAATGCCAATATTGTTAGCAAGTTAGCCACATGGAAGATCAGTGTTTTGATCTTCATCTTTGCGAGCAATGTGAAAAGCGCATTCATCCTTCAGATAGGTGTTTCAAATGCAAGACAACTGCAAGAATAAAGAACCACTATGGGTGGATCACTTCTTGGCAATGGTCATCAATAGTAAAGAAAATATGTCAGTCATACCAACAAATTCACTCTCGAGTATTGAAGCATCTTGAAGTGAAAGGATTTGCATCTTCTCACCTTGTACCTGATAAGGGGGAACACCATCAACAATTAACAGTCAGGCTTCAAGTTTCGAAGTCCCATTAATCGAGCAATAACAAGTGAGCATGACAAGAAAGCGTGATTGGTTTGTTGTTTTCCTTAAACCACCACTCAGTAGAAAACTTATAGCTTTTGCTAGACAATAATTTGTGGTTTTCCTTAAACCTCCACTTGTTAGAAGACTTTCAACTTCTATTATAGAACATTTTATGGTCATATTTAAAACAAGATTCGAGAGCACTTCCAATTAGCAGAAGACACCAGCTTCCAGCTTCTAGCTAACTTAGGAAATGTTCCGAGAAGTATTGAGCCTAGAGCCAAGTTCCAGAGTGGTCATCCTTAAAACACCAGATTGGTTCATGGTCTCCCTTAAGCCACCATCACCATTTAGTAGAAGACATCAACTTCTTCTATACATTCGGTTTGTGGTCATCCCAAAACCACAAGATTTAGAGAGCACATTCAGCGATCAGCGGGTGCACACTTTTAGATTTTAGTTTCCCACTTTCAAATATCAATTCTCATCTTGGACTCATATACACCCCTTCGGATTAAGGGGGGGCATGTTGGAAACCTAATACACTAGGGTTATGGTATTAGTCACTTGCGTAGGAATGTGAAAAGTCAAGTGACAATGTAACGATCGTCGAGAATCCAAAAGTCCTTGGAATATGAATCCAAAGGTCAAGACTATGTATTTAAACATGTATCGTATTGATGAATAAAATACACTTCACGCTTATCCATTTTCATGTGTCTAACACTTACTAAATCCAATTTTAAAATTTTATATTTAAATATTCAATGTTGGATTTTGCACTTCAAAAATCTTATTTCTACACTTTGAAAATATCAATTACAATAATTAATAATTAGTTTCATAAAAATCCAAATTTAATAAAATAGTACTTACTTTCATTAAAAAAAAGTTGTACTTGGCAAAAAAACAATATTATAAGTAAAATGGAAGCTATGCCCATATGAGAAAAAGCTTTCTAGCCTATTGACAAGCCCATAAAGCCCAATGGTGAATCTTTCAATAAAAAATAGTGTGGATGATCAAATGATTATCCTTTTGGTATGGCAAGTGAAAACTATACATGACAAAAGCAAAATGGTTTCAGTTTTTAATTTTTATTTGATATGATGATTTCCTAATAAAAAATAAAAGAGTGTGAAGGATCAACTGATTGGCATTTTGGTATGACAAGTGAAAACTATATATGACAAAAGCAAAATGGTCTCAGTTTTCATTTTTTTTTAACGTGATATGATGATTTCCTAATGACACTACGCTTTGGTATGCTCAAGCTTAATGTCTATATGACAACAGCCCCATAGCATAAGTACATTGATTGTCATTTAAATCCCTTGAACGAGTTCAAACGTAGACCCAGTCATAGTCATAGTCATTGCCATTACACTATAGGCCACTTCTTCATCATCTAAATCCCTTGAACGAGTTCAAACGTAGACCCAGTCATATTGCACTATAGGCCACTTCTTCGTCATCTTTTGAGACAACAATCAATATCTTTTGAGACAATTTAGAACAATGGGATTGATGCTTATTGAAGTTTATTTGGGTGTGAACTAGTAGTTGTGGTCTAAGTCTATGTATTTATAAATTGCCTAGCACTTATAGATAAATTGGTGTGGTAAGTTTATAAACTGCGTAGCACTTTAAGATAATTTTTGTGGAGGTGTGAATAGTTTATGACTGATAAATTTTGCGGAGGTGTGAATAGTTTATAGTCATAAAGGACTGACTGAAAACATACACTGTCAGATACAATTTAAGGTTTGCTTATTTAAGGTTTGCTTAGGATCAATTCGATTAGTAACTTACCAACTAAGTGCTGGCAAAGTTGCATGAGTTCAGACAAGATTTCTATGAATGAGTGCAGACCATTTCTTTCGGTTTTATTGCTCTCCTTGCTTTCTGACTGATAAATTTTAGCTACTGTACTACAAAGCTTAAGCTTCAGATATCTTCGGTAATTTTGATTTTTCAAGTTATAAGGGAAACTTTTTTTTCCCTAGACGTTATTTGATCCAAAAAAAAAACCGAAAACATGGGAAGATTTTCCTAAACAGGACGGGCATCATATATTTAGATGTATAAAACAATAGTAAGCTACACTTATTTTGTGGAATTTGGAAAAAAAAATCTGTAAAACCGACACTTATCTTTAAAAAGGAGGACAAACTATATGGCCATTTAGTGGTGTGAAATTTGAATTATTTGAGGATGCGATGGGATCCGTACCCTAATTTGAGATAATGACCGTATTTTCAAACCTTTGCAGCGTACATTGTCATATTTCGGCGAGGGAGGTAATCTCATCCTTTCATCTTTGAGATACTAGCCATGTTTTCACGATTCTGAACCTTACATTGTTTTGTTTTATTATTCAAGGGTTTTAATAGGTTTAGGAAATACAATTTTCAGAGATTTGATCTGTACTTTTTGAGGTATAGAAGAAGTTTATATATGTTTTCACGATTCTGCACCTTAGATTGTTTTGTTTTGTTATTCGAGGGTTTCAATAGGTATAGGAAATACAATTTTCAGAGATTTGATCTGTACTTTTTGAGGTATAGAAGAATTTTATATATTCTCAATGCTGAGACCATATATCAAAAACAGGCATGCATTCATACATAGGAATAATTATATATCGTGTCTAGCAATTTGCACATGCAAAGATCTTGATAACGAGTTTCTCAGATTATATTCTGCCAATGGTACCAAATTTGATGTATTAATAATCTTACCCAGGTATAATCAATGACATCCGATATTTTAAAAAAACACCTTTTAAATATTACTGTCTTATTTTGAAAATTGCATTTAATCTCTTGATTGCACCTAGCTGTACTGGTAACGGTTCAAATCCCCTATCGCATGAAGAAATATACAAGCTTGAACCGTTACCAGTACAGCTACCAAAAACCAGGAACCAAAATGGTTCACATAAAAGATTTTTAGACCTTTCTGCATTAAACTAAATAGAAATTTCAGCTGTTGCTAGTAATGTAACAAATTATGAACCAAAATGTTGCATATAAAAAATGTATATCTCGGCATTGAACTGATCCAAAATTTCATCTGTTGCTAGTAATATAACAAAGCATATACCAAAAGAAAACATTTATCTATTTTCTCTGACTGATTTCTGAATATTACCGCATGTGAAATTTCTGTCTGCATTCTAAATCATTCAAACAACATATTCAGCTGCGGAAATCTGTGTTTTTATAGTTATCTATTTACCCATTCTTGTCTTTATGTGAAATCGGCATTTAGTTCTTCTTCACATCACATAAAAAATTCTTCTTTTCCACATGCTGGATGGATTATATTCCGTCAACAAACCAAACTAGGGCTGGCCATCCTATGTTCATCTGTTATATCTATAAAAGCCCAATGTTGTAGCTTAAAACACAAAGTATAACCACCACCAGAGATTATATTCCGTCAACAAACAAAACTAGGGCTGACCATCTATGTTCATCTGTTATATCTGTAAAAGCCCAATGTTGTATAGCTTAAAGCACAAAGTATAACCACCACCAGATTCTCTTGCCAAATGAATTTTCCCTTGTGTGATGTCACTCCCAGGAAGATTAAGCCCAGTAGGGGCATCGCTGTCGGACTCGGATGATCACTGGCATCCAGACCTATCTACTCTATTCCTCACAATCTCGAATATTGAAACGTAATAGACCCTGCTGCATGCATCGACAACTATCAAATCCAATATATAGGGACTGCAATTTCAATGCGGGCCAGTAGAGCAGACAAGGATCAAATACAGAAATCGAAGAATCCTATGCTAGAAAATCATTTTTTTAATGAATCCAGAATCTGCGGTTTGGCCCTTTATATAAATATAAAAAACAAGACCCTTTATAAAAATCAAGACCAGGCCAGGTGTGGTTTGCATAGGTCAAAGACAAACATAGGGCATAGACACCCGGCAGAGGTGGTGAGGCTATGATTACTCAAATCTTTTGAGGCAATGATTCCTGACTGGATCCTCCGTTGACCTAAATGTAAACAAGTGTAACCGCTGTAACTTCCATCCATGTAATATACCATTTGTGGAGGAAGGGTCCGGGCCTCACGGTCAAACATAATGAATGTTATTTTTCAGCTGACAGGGATCGTCCTTTGAAAACTTTCTTCATTTTTTTCCTTTTTCTCTGCCTTTCAAGTCATCATTAATGAGTAACCTGGTACATCTCAGAAACCATGCCATATTTATTAATGAGGCAGGGGCGTATTATTTGAGATCGTCATGACAATGTCTTTCTAACGTACAGATATATGTACTTATGAAAGATGCACGAGACTCGGTCCCTCGATGGACAGACCTGTCCGTCCTCCATCAATCAAATAGACTGATTAACAATTATGGTAAAATCGTCCTGCATTTTCTGGTGCAGAATAACTATGATTCAAAAGCAGCTTCTCTTTTTCGGAAAATTTTCATCAGAAGTTTGGTAAAGAAATTGAATTTGGCTATGATTTCACAATAATCCAAGTTTTTTCATGGTGAAACGGTCACAAGAGTTTTTCCCAATACTAAATCAAGCTATGAAACTTCACCATTCTAAATCAACCTCCGAAACTATACCACCTAAATTTGATGAACTGTCTCAAAAAAATTCGACAATTCTAAATCAACCGAAATTTTCAAATTTATTTTAAAACTCGAGGAAGGAATGGATGGGAACTTTACCACCAGATATCGACCGAATTTTATTTTCGCATCCATTTTTGAGTGCCCCTTATCAAGCACAGCATTTTCTTTCCAATCTGGGGGCTCGGCCATACACGTATGTTTACATATATGGATGAGCTTGCACGCATATAACCAGAAGTTATCAGAAGCACTGATTCTAAAAGCTTCTCCAATAGATTTCTGAGATGCGAGGAGTCTTAAATTTCCCCTCTGACTATAAGCAGAAGAATGCAATAAATTTGAATCGTCAAGGACCAACTAGCTCTCAATTATCAATCTTCTGTATTGCAGATAGTTTAAAGCCATTCATGGTGATCTTCCAGAAGAGTTAAAATTCATAAAGGCGATCTGATTTGCCCAATCACTGATATCAACATCCAAAACGGAAAGAGCTTGTCAGACAATTGAATAGATCTGCGTATGGTATCCAAATATATACATCCATTATCAGGATCTATTCAATTCTGAGATCATCAATCAGCACAGAGACATAATAGAACCAAACGTCATACCCATTTCTGTTGACCACGAAAATATCTGGAGCATGAACTCGCTTGACTACTGCCGAAAATGGACAGTTTCTCTGGTGATTCTGAATCCTTGATCATAGATATTTTTAAATGGTAAGATCACCTGCCACATGATATATGCTCAGCGCATCTGATGCCAGTCCATTCCTACTGAATAATTGTATACAGATTTCAATAGCAATCAAGATACAATAAACAAGGAGAAACCTGAGATATGAGATGTGTCAATTTTCACAGCCATGAAACAAGTATATCTGATGCTACCTCTGATGATGCTACCACTGACAAGCTACTACAGAAGCTGATGCTGTAGGATACATACTGCAAGCTACCACTAGGTATAAGGAGCAGAAACAAATAAAATTTTAAATTGTCTCCATTGGAAACAATGCCTTATGCGTGAAATTCTAAATATTAGACGCGTGAAACAGATAAAAACACTATCCAGATAAAGCCTTCAGTGCAAAAGCTAGCGTTATAGTGCAGGAAACAGTTTCATGAATAAATTCCATCATTCTATACAAGAAAAAGGAACTAGTGTTTATATGTGGGCCAAGAGGCTAAACACTCTTCATTACCTGTATTCACTGTTCTTTAGTCATATTATATACACCCACATCTCAGTTCACAAAGAAAAATTTCATTCAACAACCAATTAATACAGGTGAGATGAAATTTTCTGTGAGATCCTTTCATTAACGAATTCCATCCTTCAATACCAAAAGCCAAAAAATTAACGAACAAACTGGTGCTAATATTTTCAAAAAGAGAAACCAGATACAACAGCCAACCCAAAGATTGAATCTCTTATGCTTAAAAAAATATTTAATTTTGCACTTTGGATTGAATTTATTACGCATGTTCGGAAAAAACAGTCAAATTTTAATCTTTTAATATATTTGGTTTGATTTTTCTTTTCCAAAAGAAAACTTGGTCGATAAACTTTGGGAGGTTATTCATATTTGTGATTGGTATTTCAAATACGTACCAACATTAGGGAAAACCCTTAACTAACCCCTGAATTGGACTAAGATGATGTACTAAATGCAAGTTACTATAGGCTGATCTTGAATTTTAACGTTTAATTTCTAACCGATCAGATCACCATTCAAAATATAGCGACTCTACTATATCCCTTAGTTACACTACCAATAATTGGGAATATTTCCAAAGGCAATCCTTGACAAAGGATTATTGCCAATAAATGAAAGTTAGTGCAGGTTGATCATGAATTTTAATGCTTAATTTCTAACTGATTAGGTTATCATTCAAAATATAACGACTCCATTATATCCCTTTGTTACACTCCAATAATTGAGAACAATTCCAAAGGCAATTCTTGACATTCTAATCCATGTTCCCAATTCTTAGGAGGCACTTTTGCAAAGAAGCAGGAAACGTATCTGGCATGGAGCAACTAAAGAACTTCATACACGTTATGACAGATCCATCTCATGTTTTGTTCCATAGCTTGCCATTTAACACCATGGAGTGCTTCACAATTATTAGGTAGCACTACATTCGATATCAGACAACTTCGATCATGTATGCATTTTTAGTAACGCGCCAAAGATTTTGAGCATTTCATGCAGCTTAGGAGCGTAAGTATTAGGGTTTCAAAGATCAAAAAACAAATAGAACCAGTGGTCTCAATTGAAGAGCATATATCAACGCTGTGGATCTATCCAAGATAACATAGTAGACTACATTTATGACGAATTCCAGTTGAATGTGAGAATAAAGTTGTATGTATTTTTACATTAGAAGTATATCTGATATTTCCAGTTTAAGATTCATAACCAAGACTTTCAAAGAGTGAAGAATTGGGATGTGAGATTACTAATTCCAAAGAAACTGAAATCAAACCGTTACACTTCACCTTTAAAAAAAATTATATATATCCATCAAATAGGTATTATTTGATTTCATAGTGCAATAGGCTCTATACTGGCAACTCAAAGTTTCGATTTGGATCGAATATGTTGGTATGCTTATTCCTATATATGTTACATATTTTTATTGCTAAGTTCCGGTAAGAACTAAAAACATTTCAGTTGTAAAAACGTATGCATCCATATGATGAAAAGGCTTCAAAATGCACAGAAAAATTGCTTGGAATCACCCAACCAGACTACGAGGCAGGTTCTTTAACAAACATGATTAAAAGTGATTTGCAATATTCTACTAAAGTGTATCAATCTTGTTCCAATTACAATGGCCATCTAAGAAGAAAAGATTTAAACGAACAAGCTTGAACACTAATCCCATAACATATTAACATTACAACCATTTTCCAATTGGGTCGATTTACAACGTTGTATTCCTTCTAACATCTGTAAGTTTTGGAATTGTTTTTACACATAAATATCTCTGACATAAATCCTTCTAATGTAAAAGGTTACATAAACCTTCGGATTGTAAAATAGCAACAGTTATGAAGTCGAAGCTTACTCTTGAGAGTCAACAGCACCCATTACTTCTGAAAAGATGGCAGTGCTGATTTTTGCTTCTCATATGGTAAATTTATATCGAAGCTTCATGACAATGGAACCCTCCACACGAGTATCGCTTCTATACAGAAACTATCACGATGATTTTGACACATATTACATTACTGTAACTGTTTACAGCCTTGTTCAGAAAGACCTTTTCAAGCATAGAAAGATTCACAGTAAAATTCATGCACACCAATGTGGGTCTATACAAAATAATAAAACATGTAGCAAAAATAACGATGAGAAAACTCAGAGAACCGCCCCGGAATCATGAATCAGTGTTATAAAACTCAAAATCTACACTGTAAACAATGAAAAATCTATTCTCTAAAATTCAATAAATTGACTCCATAGTTTGAGATAGTAATCCTTTGTCAAAATCTGTAATAATGCAGTGTTCTTACATAACAATTTGCATAATGCCATCGTCGAGAAGTATCTTGCGGTCGCACGATCGAAACGTTGAAATCACAGTTGGGGGGAATGAAGCCTGGTCCGACGTCACTCAGCTCGAAGAATCATCTTCAAATCTGAATGACCTCGAGCCAGACAACATTCCCCGCAATCATAAACCAAGGAGCACCAGGAAATCATTCACGATGAGGACGCCTTCGATGTAGAAATCCTTGAAGAAAGTCCCTCTATCTAGCCATACAGTGTCAATTTGGTAAACATAACAGTAACATCCAATGGAATAACCCTAAATACTTGAACATGATAACCTAATTCCAGACCAAGCAAAAGAAACTGTAAAAGGTGTGCAATGTCAATCTCAAGCTATCCATGACAGTCTATAACGAATTATCTGTTCCTAAAAGAAAAGGCACAATACAACAATACCATTGTAAAAGTTTAAGACCAAAAGATTAGATCGCAAACAGATCAACATAATTAAAACTAGCAAAATCAGAATAGCTAGCTGCTCATATAACTTGAGATAAAGATGTATAAGATACAGAAAACCTTATACCCAATTTGAAGAATACAAGTCTGAGACCAATTTGAAGAATACAAGCCTGAGAACACATCGATCTGCAAGAAAAATCTATGAACAAGATACTCGTACCATTCAAACATTGAAATTGTCAAAAATTACAGACAGCAAACAACAAAAACCTATCATAGAAAAAATCAATCAGAGCTTGAGCTTAATAAACCATTGACGAGTTTACCAAGAAATCAGAGCCATTTCAAATAAGAAAAAACCTTTAGGATGGCAAATGGACAAGAACATGGAGCAAAAAAGGCCAGGAGGATTCTACGTAGATTGTCATAGGCCGCAAGACATGCCTGGTCAGCCGGGGGTGGGGAACAGTATACTCATTACGTATACAAATAAATAAATATATATATGATGCTCTGCAGAGAAGCTTAATTTGAGGGGAATGAAGCCTGGTCCGACGGCATCCGAAAACCCCCAAGGGGCGGGGGGACTATTTTCAGGATGGCCTCGAGCCAGACAACATTCCCCTCAAACCCATTTCTCCTTCTTCTTGATCCATCAATCAATCTCTCCATCGCTTCTTCCCCTTCCTCCGCCTCCGCCTCCTGGTCTTTAAGGAAGAGCATCTTACCCCTTCCCCATCGGGGGATCGAACCATTTTGGCAAAACAATGATGGCCCCGCTCCATTGACAACATTGTTTTATTTAATTTCCCTACGCGACGCAAATGGGACAAAACCTCTACAGCGAGGGGCCTACAGATGGAGGACGCACCAGACAGGGCGGCGGATGCTTCTGCATGGATTCGGCAGGAGCAGTCGGGGGTGGGGGCGTCCTAATTATAAGGGCACCTCCCCTCCCTTCTCCGGCCCCCCGCTCCATAACCACATACACTAAACACGAGAAGGAGACCGAGTCAGAGGCCACAGAGAGAAAGAGAGAGCCTCATTAACTGCCCTTAACCCCACCCACCACCCCTCCTCGCTACCCGACAATACCCCATCTTGAAACCCTAACCCCAGACCGTTCTTTCCCCGCAAAACGGCTTTTTCCTTTTGACGTAAGCCCTATGACCCTAACCCTCGCCGGCTTCGTAGCCGTCGGATCCACGCGCACCCGCATTATTCGCCATCCGATTCCCTGCCGGGCCTCATTAACTCCGATCTCTGCCTACTCGGGTACGTGCGTGCATGGGCTCTGCAGAGCTCGACCACATCAATTATAATAATATCTCGGTAGAGCCGTTTTCACACTCCTCTTAATTTCACGTAACATGATCATCATCAACCACACTTATCAATTACTGCCCGCTTTATTTGTTCCGTTTTCAAAAAATTATCAGTCCAAATAATTCGCTGGGAATCTAATTCGTCAAAATCATCGTCGTCCTGCCCGTGCCTATGGCTATTGAGAATTCCTATAAACCCTACGACTTGGGTGCCACCCTCAGTCCCTTACAACTACAACTAAAACTGGCTTTTTCCCCGGAGGATCTCATGATTTTTGTTATCGTCTTTTCCTTCTTTTGCTAGTGCCGGATGATCCTGCAAAGTCAAACATGCAGCGCCACCTAATGTTATAAAACCATGGCCTCCATTTCACCTACCACAAATCATTTCACAAACTAACCAGAATAACTCCTCTCCTTCAGCCCTATTTCCTGAAATTGTAAAAGTAATAACTTTACACACAGGAGGGTGCCTAAAGAACATATGGGAAAAAGATGCAGCAATCATGAACTGCAATTTTTTTTAGAATATGCAACTTTCAGAGTGAAATTGTAAAAGCAATAATTCTGCACACAGGAGGTTGCCTAAAAGAACATATGCTAAAAGATGCAGTAATCATGAATTGCAATTTCTAAGACTATCCAACTTCCTGTGTGAAGTGTTCTAGCAGGAAGTAATTTTTTTAATTAGCATAAAAAAATGAGAAGTATTTACTGTATAAAAACAATTTAAAATTGTATAGATATCAACTATATGTAACATATTTTGATGAATATGTGTAAAAACGCTTTATTTCTTATGTAAATTTATTTTGAAATTACCAATTTAATGAAAGTTTTATTCATTAAAACAATAATATAAATTCATTATAACTCAAAATTAAATGTTTTATTTCTTATGTAAATTTATTTTGAAATTATCAATTTAATGAAAGTTTTATTGACTAAAGCAGTAATATAAATTCATTATAACTCAAAATTAAGATTTTTGAAAAATGTATAAAACATGTAGTCTAAACTTTTATAATACCTTAGTTACTTATTCATAAAAGTATATTGATTAGACCATTAAAATAAATTTATCTTAATCTAGAATTAGGATTAGGTATTTTCAAGAAAGCATTAGAAAAGGAAATTATAGAGTATAAGAAAGAGAAACTATAGAATATAAATTATTTGATCAAACATGTTGAGTGTACCATTAGCATAGTTTCATTTTAATTTAGAATATGTATTTTTAAGAAAACATATGGAAGGGGTAATGAAGCATAACAAGAATACATTAGTTATTCAAGGAAGTATATTGACTAAACCATTAACATAAATTTATTTTAACCTAGAATTAGGTATTTTTTTGGAAAGAATATGAAAAAGGGAACTATGAAGTACTGGAGAATACTTAAGTTAACGGAGCAACTATAATGATTTGGTCAATCACATAAATTCTTAACTCATTATTAAATATTTTTAGGAAAGCATATGAAGGGGTACTATGAAGCATGGCTTGAATACCTTGGTTGTTTAAGAAAATATATTGACTAAATCACTAGCATAAATTCATCTTTTTCTAGATCTAGCATAAGTTCATCTTAATCAAGAATTAGGTATTTTTAGGAAAGCATATAAAAGGAGTACTATGAAGCACAACAAGAATATCTTAGTTATACTTTTAAGTAGATTTCAAAAATACAAATTTAATGTGAGTCGTACTTACTAGACCACTAGCATAGCTTCATCTTAATCTATAATTAGTAGTTTTTAGAAAAGCATGTAAAGGTAGAATTATGGAGTATTGCAAGAATACTTAAGTTATTCATGCAAGTATATCTCAAAATTACAAGTTTAATTTGATTCAGTCTACTAGGCCACTAGCATAGACTCATGTGTGAACCCAAAGTTACTCATTTTTTGGAAAGTGTATGAAAGGGGAACTATGGAGTATTGCAAGAACACCCAAGCTATTCATGCAAGTATATTTCAAAATTACAAGTTTAATGTGACTTTAATTGACTAAGCCATTAGCCTAGATTCATATTAGTTCAAGATTAGACATTTTTAGGAAAGAATATGGACTAATGTAAGAATACCTAAGTTATTCAACAAAATATATCTTAAAATTAAAAATTTAATGTGACTCTAATTTACTAAACCCAGATTCATCTTAACCCTGAATTAGGAACTTTTAGAAAGTATATGAAAAAGATAGTATAGAGTACTGCAATAATATTTAAATTTCTCACTCAATTATAATTCAAAATGGTGAGCTTAATGTAAGTGAGACTGATTAGAAAACTAGTATTTTAGATGCATTTTAACCCCAAAGTTATTAAATATAAATAAGCTTAAAAAATATACTAAGTATAAACTTTTGGTTGCTTAAAAAAAAGTACATGGTTAAGATGGATCTAGATGCTAGTTTTTCTTAATGTCACAATGTTTTTTAAATATTTGAAGTTCCACTAAAGTTGAGCCCTAAAGAATGTGATAATCTATTCTACCTAAAACTCCATTTATCTTAGTATAGATAAACATCTAAAAAATAGAAAAAAAAAATATTATTTTACTCACAATTAAAAAGTTAATTTAAATTTTTTAGCTTTTAATATCATTTATTACTTTTAATATCATTTATTACTCTTTATATATATATATATATATTCTAAATTTTCTATATTTTGGTCTTTTTTTTTGGAGATATTTGTTTTAAATCTATTGAAATTGTTAGATCTGCATACTAATTGTTGTATGAGATCCATACATACCCTATCTCCTTTGGACTTGAATCTTTATTTTTTAGTCTTATTTGGAATCCCACTTAACTTAAGAGGTACTCTCTAACTTGATACCTAGTCATTCTTGGAGACAAGTTTCCAAACTTTAAAGAAAAAATAAAATTTCGTTATAATTGGAAGTGGTAGGGAAGATGAGTGTGAATCAAATCTTACAGTTTGGCATACTTAGTCATTCATGTTTAATAAATTTTAATTTGGTTAAAAATAATTTTAAATGATGAGTAATTGATTTATCTTTAATTATATATATTAATATTTATAAATTATTTACATAGATTTGAAAAAATCAAATATATATTTTGAAGAGATATAATGTCAAAAAGATGCAATAAAATAAAAACAAATCTCTTTCTCCCAATATAATAATAACACTATGTGGAAAAGCTTGAAATAAAATAAGTATAAGTTGTTTAATCCAATTTATTATTAACTAATCTAATGACAATAAATTTTATCAATTTAAGTTAAGTTAAAATGTTTCATTGGTAGTGTTTTACTGTATATCTTTGATGAAGATTAAATAGTCAAATTGTTATAAAAATGATTATTTATTTTACAAATAGGTAACTTATTCCATAAACAAAGAAATCATATACATACCACTCACTGATTTGTGGGACAAGGGACCCCATCCACTCACTGATTTGACTCTTAAAGTTTTAGGAAATATACATACCCTACTCCCTCTTGATTTGAACGTCTAACCTTTTAGAAGGAAACACATATTATTATTATGATATGTTAACCATTAGTATAATTGTTTAATTAATTACTTATTATTATTATTATTATTATTATTATTATTATTATTATTATTCAAGTAATTATTATTATTATTAAAGTAATTACAATGTTAAATTAATTAATTAAAATAATTTTAAAATTGGATTATTATTATTATCTAATTTTAAGGTCAGGGTTTGTTTGTTAGACAACGGATCTCATCTAGGCAATGATTTGACTGCTAAAGTTTTAGGAAGTATATATACGCTACCCCTCTGGATTTGAACTTCTAATTTATTAGAAAGAAACACATGATATTATTATGCTATATTAACCATTAATATAAATGTTTAATTAATTATTTACTTTCCAATAATAGAGTATTTCATTTAGTATTTTCTATTGATCATTTTTTTTTTCAAATTTATTGATTAAAATAACTGCATTTAAATCTATATGGTATGAAATTTTAGCTGGGATAGATTACAAAAAATACTAAAACTATCTAATTCTCTGACCAGAAGAGACTTGTTAGCTGGAGGACATTAAGTGGAATAACATAAGCAACTAACCCTTATCTCTTTGATTCCTTTTCAATGATCTACTTTGGATGTAAAGCAGGGAAAGAATTATATAATCCCTATCCAGCATAGGAACGGACAGAATATAAAAAGCAGGCACTGACAACATTGTGGAGTTGTTGATTTTCCATACTCTGTCATCCATAAATTAAAACAAAATCTCTGCTCCAGTGGACATTTCTCTTCAATATCAATGAATAAACCAATTTGATAATCAGAAACTTCAATCTGAACTGACAGCTAGATTTTTGGTATAGGCGACTTGATACCCACTCCCAATACAATCCAAACAGACAAATTCAAAAAAGAAAAAAAAAATACTGAGAACGACCCTGCAACAAAACAACTCCACCTTTATTAGATCGTGTCCTCCATAGTTTACACTGGCTTTTATAGTTTCAAAACCAGCGGTACAGATTTCCACTACTATTTTCAATGAATTGTAACATTAAAAGTAAAGCCTTTTGTACTGCAGAGGCGAAAATGATTTAGTTGCTCATAGTTGATAGGTGAAATAATTAAGGGGGGAGTGATGATCGTCCATGCCGATCGAGACAACAACCTTTTCCAAAACTTTTTGCTAAAAACTGGACGTATAAACTTGAGCATGAATTTAAACTCTGCATTTCAAGATAAGAGACAAATATAACTGGACACCATTTGAAAAAAAAAAAAAAAATAGCACAAGGGTCGAGGCCCATTAAGACGAGATGGCGACCTCTCGTTAGGTCTGCATGGGGCGAGGAGTGGGACCTTTTTGGCCGCGTCGCCTCGGTTACCCCCCGGGTGTGGGGCCGTCTGGCCGGACAAACCCTGACGACTCCACTGGTGGACCGCTTCCCCTCCCTGGTTCGGTTGCTTTCTCGTTCGGTCGGGTTCGAACCGCAGACCTAACGTTCTCCGTTCGTTCGTAAATGAGTCAACCTAGCAGCCCCTCCTCGGTTAGCCCGCGACCAGCTGTAAAAAGTGAATGGATGGATGATGGATGGACGGCTCTGATGTGGGCGCTGTACTGGCGAGGGCATCGCCCAGGAGGCAGCACGTTGTCGAATTTAATGCTTCTGGTACCGGCCATGGATTTTTCTTGATTTAAAAAAACTGCGGTTATAGTTCATGGGGACGTGAAAGCGAAGCAGTCATTTCAAGGGGCGTCTGTTCACGTGCATGATTTAAGAGGGGGCGGTAATGTGCTGTGTCTAATGCTGTCTGTCTCGGAACTTGGAAGCTGTGATTTGATTATTGATTTGTTTTTTCTTTGACCTAGACCTATACCTAATGCTAAAAACAGGTCTAGGGTTTAGGGTTTGGAGTTCCATTGGTTTAGGGTTCGCTTTCAAAGTCAAGTCCATTATAGGCTAATCATATATGCTTTTAGGGGCAGTCCTTTTTGCTTTAGGTTGTGTGTAAAGGCAGGGAACCCCTTAAGATGGTCGCCTCGATTTCTCCCTCAAGTCCTTGCCATGACCTTTTCAAAGATTATCAATGCTGGTTGACTGGGATGTGATCATGCGTTTTGGTTGGAGATGTGTCCATGCAGCCTATCATATCATAAACTTTTTGCTTACACTTCTATAGGAGTTGACATGGTTGCTAGGATGGAGTCCTCGTATCAGACTTAACATGGAGCTATGCACTTTATTTTCTAGAAATATCGACTAGGGAATAGGTATCATTGGGGCTTAGGTTTGATATTTTTTTTTTAAGAATTTTTTATATATATTGTTCAGAGAGGTAAAATACAAAAAAAAATTACAAAATGTTTTAGTGGACAAGGTATGTAAGTGATTTCTAGAACCTTTATTGTATGAAATAGAAGTACATGGTCTTTAGAGAGGGTCCTAAATGCATCTATAAGAGAGTGGAATGGTGACTACAAAATTATCCTAGAAGAGGGAGGAATCATAAAAAAGAAACAGAGTAGCACGGGAGGAATCATAAAAAAGAAACAGAGTAGCAGTCATGACCAGTGTGGGTTTACAAAACTGAAAAACAAATAAGATGACATTCATTTTAATCACCAATTTTGGCTCTGATTGTAGGGCGGGAGCCATCCTAGCCATCCTTCTTGTGCATCATCTTAAGGAGTGATCCCTTTATCTGTATGAGCTCTTGGTTTTCCCTTGATCATGAGATTTCCAACTCTTTTTTTTCAAAAATGTTGCCTAAGTTGTTCAAGTTCTAGGCTTTGATCTTGGGTTAAATATTATTTCAAATTTTGTTGAAAGACATACATGCATGAGCCTATGTGAACATCTGCATAATCCCACCACTCTTTGATTAATACTCTAAAACTAAGATCAGTAAGCCACATTTTCTCACAGCATAAAGGGGTTCACTTAGACCCTTTCCTAGGTAGGCAATCAACGAGAATTGGCCAATGGTTAGATCCTGCACTACATAGGATAAGGGACTCCCATTCAATTCTTTCATCCATAAGCATTTCTAATAGAAAAAAGTGATCCATTTTTCCACAACATGATGGATTCCTCCCCTCTTGTTATTCTAGGTATGTTTCCATTGCCATGCATAGCATCTATTAGCTAGATTTTTTCAATCTTGTATACAAACCTATTGTAAATACAATCCAACCTATGCAATCATCTTTTTTTCCCTATATGTAGGTTATCATGTTAAAATTCCCACCAATTATCTACAACATGTCAGGAGCATTTGGGGGTATATAATGGAGACTGGAAAGGAAATATTCTATGTCTTGAGGGTTGGCTTGCCCCTACATATTGGTGAGGGATCCAAGCACCTTGAAGTGGGCTAACAACCACCATTTGGAGGCTACCAAGTTGTTGATTTGAACAGAGTTTGGGTTCCAAAGAATGGATAGACCCCCATAGGATCCTTATGATTTTATGCCTATTGCCATGTTTCCCCACTAGATCTTCAAAGAAATTGATTGAATGAAAGTCTCTTAGAATTTAGTTTCTTGAATAAAGAGGATGTCTATCTTTTCCTTCTTTGTTTTTTCTTTGAGTTGTTGTTTTTTTATTGAAGAGTTGAGTCCCTTGATGTTCCATGACATGACCTACACGATTAAACTTGGTTGGAGGGAATGATATATTTGTTCTATTAAACTTGTTTATGTTGCTTATAAAGAGTTGGAGTAATCTTTTTCAAATTGCAAGGCTAAAAGAGAAATATCCATCTCTTCCATATCCATGTATGTGGTTGCTTCATTCATTGACTAAATTTCTTATATGGATTCAACCTATATTTATGCTAGTTTTTCTTGTTTTTTATTGTCTTCTAGTAAGGGAGTGCAATATGTACTATGGTCTCACTCCATTTCCATAGCCTCCTTTACTTGTGCCTCAAGTTTCATGTGCTTTGTATATGGTTCTTGTCCCTCCTTATTCATTGAGTCATGGTTGGTTACCTCTTTGTTTTGTTGGGTTGTAGAAAATATATGTTGTGAATGGATAAACATCAAGGGGGGTTTTCTTAGTTGGCACAATAGGTTGTTTATTATTTTATCGAATGCTATTGGCTTGCTTTAGAGCCTAAGTAGGTATGATTGGTTGCCTATTTTGTTTTCTCTTGTAGTGTTATGTAGTGAATCCATCTACATCATTTTCCTCACCTTCATGCTTGTTTTGGTTTTATTGGTTGAGAGGATGGTCCTGAAACAAATTTCCATGCTCATGGAATTTGTGGCATCTAAACAGTTTATGCCCATAATCTAGGGTTTGAAGTCACTCATTGTCTTTGAAGGAGATGGATATGGATGTTATAAGGGCTTGCAAGACATTAATATAAACACAAATGCATGTATAAGAAGTGTACTTACCAAGCTTAGTGGCTTCCAAGGATTTGACATAGGACCCAAAGGTGATGCCAATGCCTATAATAGTTTCTTCATCATAGAACTCAAGCAACAGGGGGTATAGTCTTATCTAGATAAGGGCCTTTAAGAAATCTTCCTTGTCTGGATTGAATCTCTCCACCCAATACTATGTGTACATTCAAATGGAGTTAAAAAGTATGTGCTTGCTCCAAAAATGGTCTCTCTATCTTCGACATAGGAGAAAGAAACAATGAAAAAAAAGAGTGTTCCTAACTTGAAGTCAGCATCTCCCTTGAGCTTCCACTAGGTCCGAACCCACCATTTTAGTGCTACTTTCAAGGACTACATGTCTAAGAATTTGCATATGATGGCATGATCCATCATTCTTGGGATTCTACCTATGATGCATCTACCTATGTAAATTGTTTAAACATCCACCCACATTTTTCTTGAACTCCAAGCTTGACTACTATAGTTGAATTGACTCATCTTCTAGCACATTGACAAAGGTTGTAGGGATTGTGTCAATACATGATTTAGTGGAATCACGATTAGGGTTAACTTCTATGGAAACCTAAGGATTGGTGAGAATATATTTGAAGGATGAGTGAGGAGGAGAAACCCCTTCGATCATGGAGGAAAATGTGCCTCCCCACTCATTGGGGGTGACCAACAAAAAAAAATAGAAACCCTATGCACAAAGCCAAACCCTAATTGTCGGAGAAATCTCAACAACCATTTCCAATTAAGGTTCAATATTTAATAGATGGTTCTCTTGCATATTATCTAAGTGTCCTCTTCATACTATCCAAGTGGTGATAGGTCTATTGTAGAGCCTAAACTCTAAACATAGGATATGGTTGTATCGCATGGTTACTCAACTTTTGCAGACTCACTGTTGGGAATTATCTATAGAGTTTAGGAGTGACCCAACCAAAGTTCCCTTTGTGTGGAAGGAAAAAAACTACAAAACACCTATTATGGCTCTATAGGTTTTCCAAATAAAAAAACTTGGTAGTGGACACATCAACTCTACAACTAGCATCTATCTTTCCCCATTTCTTGGAAAGTTGCCTTGTTAGGAAACACTCTTCTAGGGTGTTGAGTTCAATGCCACGTGAAAGTGAGTTAGGATTGAAATTGTATATTATACATAATCATGAGCAAATGAATGCTTGTTTAAAAATGTGTAACACAACAATATTTTTTCTTCGCATAATGGCTCCCTAATTTGTGTTGATTTCCATTTGCATCTATAATCATAGATAAGGTAGGGGAAGATGGAGATGGTGTGCATCTTCTCCATTTATTGGAGTTTTAGGGGGATCCTCCATGCACCATGAGTAGGGAGCCACTTGCAACTCATTTCCTTGCTTATTCAACCCTATCTTGAAGATTTGAAGGGTGACCCTGACATAGATCCAACCAAGTTGTATGCGAACATTAAGAAATTTCATCACTATCCTCCTCTTCCCACTCTCTTCTTATCCTTAAATGACACGTTTCTTCCTTTTATGTTAATTATTTCTAAGGCAAAGAAGATTATTAAGCCCAAGCAAAGTAATGATGGATGAGGACCCTTTTCTATCAATCTTGAGCACATAATTGAACATTGAACACCAACCCAAGAACAAAAAAAATCCTCGACCTATTATGTACATGCTCTTCTATTATCAAAGTAAGTTAATAAGTGGACAAACTCAACCCTTTTTCCATCTAAATTATTCCCCAAATTCAATAGGAATTTTACTGGAAGATATAGTTCCACCTAATTGATGGGAAATTTAGCGATAAAACTTTTCCCTTAGGGATTTGAGCCCATTTTAAGAAGACCAAGATCATTGGAATTTAAAGAAATAACTATAACAGGATGAAACTTTACCTTGCCGAGGAAAAAATATATTGATTGAAAAAGACAAATTTGTCCACATATTTACTCACTCTCTCGATTATCTAATATAACATCTAATTGATCATATTAACTTGAATCTCTCTAAATATTAGGGTGACTTTGTTTATACAACCTTATGGTAAAAGTGGTTTTAATGTTTTTTAAATCTAAATAGCAATTTTACAAACTTACTTCCTAACCTTTTAAGTGTATACCTATACTTATGGAATATACTTAATGTAATTTTTTTACAATAAAATGGAAAAAAATATATTTTAACTATTATATTTATTAATTTAATATATGTAAATATTTTTTTTTTAATTATGAAATTTGGATTTAATCCTTAGTGAAAACAATGGTCTCATATTGTAAAGGTGCAATGTAAAAATTTTAGTCGCATGAAAAAAATTTCCTTTGTGGCTCGATCTCTCTTTGAGGAAACCCTAACCTATCCCTTCTCTGTGGCCATCATGGCTTCCCCTAGTGGGGGCTCTCCATCCCCCCTGCCCCCTCCTCCTCCCCCTACTAATTTCCTCTGTGGCCTGATCTCTCTCTGAGGAAACCCTAACCTATCCCTTCTCTGTGGTCATCATGGATTCCCCTGGTGGGGGCTCGACATCACCCCTACCCCCTCCTCCTCCCCCTACTACTGACATTGTCTCCTTCACCTCTCTTGTTGCTTCCCTCCCCAAGCCGTTGAAGCAATCTCAGTCATGTTTTGTGAAAAATATGGAAACAGGTTTGAGATCCTCGAGGTTCTAGTGCAATCAGGTTCGAGATCCCTCGCTCTGAGGTTCGTAGAGCATGGATTGATAGGACAATTCAAGGGGATATGGCCTTCGCTAAGATTGGTCTCCCTCTGGATTGATAAGAATTTGAAACCACACTTAAAAGGTAGAATGTCCCACTCATTTTGTGGTTGAGGTTTCTTTGCCTTTCTCTTTGAAGAAAAGGAAGATCAAGACCTCATGTTCATAAGTGGTCCATACTTCATGGGGGCTCATGGGATTTATTTGAATCGATGGACTCCATATTTTAATTCATAGAATGACATCCTGTCGAGTGTACCTATCTAGGTTCACCTTCCTTTTTTCCCCTCCATTGCTAGAATGAGGAGACTCTCAAGGCCATAGGGATCTCTCTAGGCTGTTATATTGATAAAGCAAAGCCAAAAGAGGGTTTGCAATCTTGTGTCAAGATATGTGTGGAGGTAGATTTGGAAAAAGGCCTACCATCGACCATCAATATTAAGATAGATAATTGGACCTATCTACATGAAGTAGACTATGAACAACTACCCTTCAAATGCAAGATTTGTCATGAATATGGTCACTTTGCTAAGAGATGCCAAAAATATCCTTTAGATCCCCCAGTAGAAGAGATACGGGAGCAATGGTAGAAACCCAAAAGAAAGAAACAAAACCCCAAGACGACTCGTCAGTCTGTAAAATATCCTCCATGAGAGCGAGCTCCCTCCAATCCAAAATATCAGGAAGCTCTTGCCACCTCCTCGGCAGGCACTAGTAATAATTCCATACCAACCAAAAACCAATCTGAAATTATTTCTGAGGTTGAAGAAGAACTGGAACAAGAGAACCCTCCTATTCAGCATGAGACCTAAAGAATGGTGGGAGATGCCCCGGTTCCTCCAATCATTCAACAAGTCGCTCCTAAGATAGATCAAGAGGAGGGAGAAATCAATGAAAGCTCATAAGAGGATACATACTCTTGTACTATAAATATTCAATCCACCAAAAAACCAGGGAGGAATTTGAACAATCAACGTAGAGAAGCAACATGGTGAAGGGAAATTGATATGGGAAAACATAGTACGTCGGATGGGCATACTAAAAAGGAACCTAGACCCTCAAAGAACCAAGGTGACTCGGTGCCCCCTAAAGGGGGAAACCCCAAAAATTATTCCAAATGATTAAGGCCATTTCTTGGAATTGTACAGTACTTGGAAGTGAATCTAAAAAAGAAATGGTGAGAAATCTTCTTCGGACAAAAAAACCAGAAGTCCTCCTTCTCTAGGAAACGAAAATGAAAGATGATGATTTCCTTCAAGCTAGTACTTTCTTTTGGCATTCAATTCATGGTAAGGTAGTCAGCTCAAGGAGGGCCTTTGGAGGGCTCTGCATGCTCTAGAATCCCATTATGTTTCAATTAGAGGAATGGGAATGCAAGTCTAATTGGTTGTTGTTCTCGCTTCTTCATCTCCCTTCCGGTAATATTTTTTCCATTCTAAATATTTACATTCCCTCTATCAATAAAGATAAATATTTGTGTTGGAATTCCCTGCTTTGTCTCAAGAACAGACTAAGCCCTGCCTTCTTTATTTTTGCTAGGGATTTTAATACCAATTTGCATAATTTTGAGAAACATGGAGGCTCTATTGTTAGAGAGGCCTCCAGGGAAAACATGGAAGATCTCCTAGTTATCTATGACTTAATGGACATCAAAACTATCTCTGGCCGCTACACCTAGTCTAATAAGAGGTAGGGCTTGGGTCACATAAAAACTTGGTTTGGCCAATTTCTTATAAGTAGTAGTATCTTGGACAAAGCCTTTTCCCCCTCATCTAGAATCCTCCCTTGGTTAGGTTATGACCATCATCAGATCACCTTAGAACTCTCTTCCCCAATTCCCCTAGGCCCCATTCCCTTCCACTTCATCCTCGATGGGCAGAAGATCCTTCCTTTCTTGGGGTGATTGCAAAAGCTTGGGGTCCATGGATTCAGGGATCGTTGTCTTTATTTGGGAACAAAAGATAAAAAAACTAGGAGGTATATTAGAGAATGGGTTAAACTTAAACCAATTCAAGAGAGAAGAAATTTAGGATTTGATAGAAAAAATGGAGGAGATTAAGGTCAAATTGGAGGAAGATCTTGTAACTCCATCTCTTCTCATTGAAGAGCAAGGCACTTTCCAAAAGCACTAGAAGGCTTTGAAGGAAGAATAAGTAGATTGGAGACTAAAGTCTTGTAGCCTATGGCTTAAGGCGAGGGGAAAAAATACAAGATTCTTCCATCATCAAGCCAAAGCGAGGATCTGGAGAAACAATATTTCAAAGCTTAGGGGAGAGGATGATTCTCTTATCTCAAGTCAAGATGAGCTTTGACAAGAATCCAAAAATCACTACGAGAATCTATACAAGGAAGATGGACAGGGGGATATAAAAGCTCAAGAAAATTTTCTAAATCATATCCCTAGGCTTATCAACGTTGAAGATAACACAAAACTTTCAAACACATTGATAGAAAAAGAAATATTAGAGGTTCTACAACAAATGAACCCAGACAAAGATCTAGGACCAGATGGTTTTTCTGTGCACTTCTATCTCATAAGTTGGCAAATCATAAAGAATGACTTGGTGTGTATGATTTAGTATGTGTAAAAATTAGTAAGAATGGAAGGCAATACCAAATCCTCCTTCCTATCTCTTATACACAATGAAGCAAACCCCTCCTCCTTTAGTTGTTTCTGCCCAATATCCCTATGCAATGTCTCTGACAAAATCATCTCCAAAATCATAGTGAATTGTATAAAACCCTGCCTTCCTTCCCTCATTTCACCAAACCAAGGGGGATTTGTGGAGAAATGACAAATGATGGATAACATCTTGATAGTCCAAGAATCTATTCATTCAAGTAGGTGGAGGAGAGAAAGAGGGATGGTTATTAAAATAGACATGGAAAATGCATTTGACAAGGTAAGGCACTGTTTCTTTTTCACAATACTAGCCAGGTTTGGCTTTGGAGAAGATATTTTGGCATGGGTTTCCTCTTGTATCAGTTCTCCATAGATTTCCCCAATGATCAATGGAAGGTCATCAGATTTCTTCAAACTTTCAAGAGGACTTAGACAAGGCTGGCCACTGTCCCCCCTTCTATACATCTTGATGGTAGAAGTGTTGAGCAGAATGTTGTAGTAGGCAAGATGAGACAAAATCATCCCGGTATTAAAATAACCAATCGGGAAAAACAAATCAATCACTCTCAATTTACATATGACACCGTGTTGTTAGGAGGGGCATCCTCTATTATTGCGAGAATATTTAAGGTAGTCATGGATGAGTTTATGAAATCCTCCAGGGGAAAGATAAATAGATAGAAAAGCCACATTTATGTATGGAACACCAGCTCAAGAGTAGCCCATAACATTGCTAGCATCCTTCAATTTCTATTGTTGGAAAACTAGACTTCTTTTAAATATCTGGGCATCCCCATATGTCTACAAAATATTTCTTGTTCTGCTTGAGCACCTCTAATAGACAAAATTAAATCTAAATTCACCCTTTGGGGTTCTCAATGGCTAAATTTGACAGGAAGGGTGGTGTTGATCAAGGCAATTCTCTCAACTCTCCCTATTTTCCAATTCTCCTCTCTTGTAGCCCCAACAAGTGTGAAGTCTTCTATAGCACACGAAATAAGGAAATTCCTCTAGTAGGGAGGAAAGGACAATACTAAAAGAATGCATCTAGTAAACTGGTATATAGTGAGAGTGCCAAAAATTCATGAAGGCTTGGGAATATTAGACCTAACCCTATCAAATATTTCTTTGGGGGATAAAATCTTATGGCATCTAGTTACAGGTAAGAAATAATGGTGGAAAAGGTGTTGGTGCACAAATATTTGGAAGGGGATCGAATCCAATTTCTAGACACTACCCCACCCGCTAAACCTAGCTCACCATTTTGGAAATTATTGAAGGCCTCCCTCTCACTTTTCCATAGTAAATCCACATGGATCCCTGGCAATGGAAAACATATTTCCATTTGGGAAGACAACATAATGGGTAACCCACCCCTATGAGAAACCAGGGAACTGCAACCTCTTTTTCTTTGGTGCTATGAACATGGAATAAACATTCCATTTGATCTCTCAAGATGTCACCCTTCTAGTTCTTATACTGACTAGTTCCTAGAGGACCCTCCCCCTCATCTTATTCCTCGTTTCTAGACCCTTTGTTCTTCCTTGAAAGGATGTGCCCCACATCATCTGTCTTCTAAATATTCTAAAGGTTGGGGAGTTGGTTCCTATTCGGTCCATGTTAGTTATGAAGCCCTTTTGGCTCATTTAACCCTTCCCCCTAAATCTAGGGTTTGGAACAGAATCTGGGCTACAGATAGTCTCCCTAAGATTAATATGTTTTGTTGGACGTTAACACATGGGAAAATTATTAATGGAGAAAATTTGCAAAAATGAGGTTTCAATGGACCTTATAGATGTTCTCTTGGCGGCCAGGCTGAAGAAACTGTCTCCCATCTTTGCCTAGACTACTCCTTTGCTAAATTTGTTTAGGCTTTGGTATTTTCTGGTTTATTTCCCCTGATCATTTGGTCGTCATCCCCTTCCCATATTTTTAGCAATTGGATTTCTCTCTACCAAGGGTCTCTAGACATTAAGCTGATTCTAAAATATTTATTTATGGTTGTCCCAAAATTTGCAACCTGGAAGGTTTGGTTGGCTCGAAATAGAGCTATTTTTTCAGGAGTCAAATCTCCTCCAGAATTGGTGGAAAGCAAGTGTATGGGTTTAATTTTTGAGTTCTTTCAACATAAGTGCTTGAAACCAGTTTCAAAATAGAATTTAACTCTAGAATAAGACAAATGGCTTAGTCAGTTCTCGTTTCTTGGAGTAAATCCTTCTCAAGGAAGCCCCTAAAGGCTTCCTAGTTGTTCCTGGCAGATTCATCTATCTTCAAAGGAATTCAAAAGCTGGAAGAACAGTCATAAGAAGCATATAATATATTTTGATGGAACCTCTAAAGGTATCCCAAGGGTGGTAGGAGCAGGTGGGGTTATCTATTCCCCAGGAGGTCAAATAAGACTAACCTTTTCTTGGAGTCTTGGTGTAGCAACCAATAATCAAGCAGAGACACATGCCATCTTCAAAGGATTAAGCTTGGCCAAGAGCCAAGGAATAGACAACATCTCTATCCTAAGGGACTCTTGGGTTATCATAAACCATGTCCAAAAAAGATCCCCTCCACGGGATATGAAGTTCAAAAAAATCATCGTATGAGCCATTAAAGAAGTTGAAGCTTTTAAATCTCTCCATTGTTACCATGTAATCCAGATCAACAACTCCCGAGATGACTTCCAAGCCAATTTGTCCATTCAGGAACATAGGGGAACACTTAGAATTAATGGACATGTCATTCAACATTTCATTCCTTAATCTTGGCCATGTCTTTGAACTTAATCCAAATTTTGGGTCACCGTTGGGACCCAGTTGCCAACAAATCTCTTTTCCCAAGTCAACATCCAACTTACTCATCCTCCATCTCAGTCATCTGGCCGGGAACAACACATGGTTCCTCAGATCCGAGCACGTCGCACTCCAGGATGTTGGCAGGTTGTCCTTCAATCTCATACAAAGAACCCTCTGTCTTTTTGATCCTCGGCTTTATTTTCCTTGTGCGCTTTATTTTGGCTCCCCTCTCCTAGTCATGTTTACTGCATTGCTCTGTTATCTCCCACATGGCTCTTGTACTTCTCATCACTCAATTGGCATCAACACAGTCCAAGATTATACCATCCATCTTCAGTAACGATGCTTATGTCCGATATCGGTCTTGTCACATGCATGAGATTAAGGTTCGCATGGAAATTTGGAAGTTGGAGATTCATCATCACAAAAGGTGGCAACCCTTCACACACAACCGAGGGACTTTAAAGGGAGCGAGGAGGGTGGAAAGAAACATGAACTTGGGTGGCATGCTTCTGACCTTTGTGAATTTTCCCAAATTGTCTGAGTTTCTTTCTCTCCTAGGAAATTCTCGGGAAGATTTCTCTGCAAAAATATAGGGCGAGGGACAAAAAATTAGAACTATGGAAAACCGACATTCAGGGGTAGAACATTGGTGAAGTGAACTCCAGGAAGAGGAACAAGAGGCTCTGGTGAATTTATTGAATTCACTCCATATCAGACTCAACAATTCCTCCTCCCAATGGAAAACCATGATGGAGCTGGTTGTTGAACAAAGGCAAGGGTATCAACAACTGTGTGACGAGGTAGAGGCAATCCGTTCTGAAGTTGTGTTTCAATCTAGCTTCTCCAACTGCGTCCGTCTCAAGCTCGGTCATGTCCGATGTTGCTTCTTCTCCAGACCCTCCCAGACAACTACTCGACTTGAATTCGCCCCCAGAATCTTCATAAGGGACACAAGAAGGACATGACCCTACACATATTTAAGTTTATATGTGTTTTTTTAGCATTTTGATACTAGGAATGTTCTACCGACTCTATAGCAAAATTTTCAATAACTATGTTTTAGTGATTGGAACTTTGGTTAGACCTCTTGTAAATGATATTATGTTACAGTGTAATTTTGATGTTATACAAACAATATTTAGACTATGTAAGGATTCTATATGTGACTTTTATCACATGTTTTTTGAATAAAATTTCTCTCAATTTTATTAAAAAAATTTATAAAATTAAAAAAAAAAATTCTCACAATTTTATTAATTTTTTTTATTATATATATATATATATATAATTAGTTTTTCGAAAAATAATTTTAATTATTATATTTATTTTAAAATATTATATATATATTCTATATAATTTGAACATAGTTCTCCTTCGAAAGAAAAGATGACCTTTTATAATCCTAACATTCACACACCTGTAACACACATTTAAAAAAAAACCTTAAACTTACACCCACTCATTTTAGATATTTTGTATGCTGACACATATTTCCATGGAGTGTCTCCATCAAAAAGCCCATAGATACGTTTATCATAACAAAGTCCTTTACATGAGCATTGGAGAGGGAAGACCTACAAAATCAACACAATATTACACTTATTCCCATCCTCACATAAAGACAAAATAATCCCGAGGGCATCTTCAAAATAGGATTTAATACATTTATTTATGTGTGGGTATTATCACCAATCACCTAGAGAGGCTCACTTGGAAAGGTATCCCTTAATTGATTGGTTCTCGATTAACCAATATATGATATAAATTGTGTGTATACAAGTGAGATTCATCATTACATGATTAAGATATCAATTATTGTTCTGACTAAGTCTACATAGAAATTATCAATGTCTTTTTTGGTTCCATGTTATCTCTCTCACTCGAGCAAATCTAGGTTGCGATGTGGAGATACAATATGCAGACTTGAGTGAGAATTTTATTCATAATAGAAAAACAAAATATTTTCAAGATTGTGCAAATGTCTTGAAGCAAGGACTTTAAAGGGTAGAACTTACTTCTTTATGAAGACTTTAATCCTAATGTCTATTCACAACAATCTTAGGGTAGGTGAGAATACTATATCTCTTTCTCTTTCAAATTTTTAGAAAGAACTATGAGTAAATTTTATAAGTTTGACATAAGCTATGTTCAACACAAATCACTAACTATATTAAAATTTGTATAGAACTTGGCTTGATTCAAGGTTTATAAGATTGATTCATATGGAGATTGATTCATATGGAGTGTGGTGATTTTTTTTTAATAGTATATAAAATTGGGTTATTAAAAACATAATTTTTTCAGTATAGAATTTGTTTATAGATATAATATTTAAGGGATGTTGTTAATTGGATGTAGTTTGAATAGTTGTGAGGAATTTTTTTTACTATTTCTATTTGGGTTCAATTCTCATTTTGTAACACGTTTTCTCTTCAGTAGATTGTTGATGAGCTATATATGATCTATTTATGAGTTGTTGACTTGACCTTGCATCCTAAATAATCTAGGGTTTTCCCTAAGTACCATCCTCAAAATGAGTGGAAGTGCTTGGGAGGTTTCTCTTGCAACATATTACCTAGAAAAAAAAACTAAAGGATGCTTGCCCAAATACTATAATCTCTTAGGGAAAGAAAGGGAAAAACAACAAACTCAAAACCTGAATCATTATAAGAAAATGACCTTATGGGCAAATCCAAAAAAAACATGCAAATTGATCAAATCTCAGATCAAACCCTAGACATGCTAAAGTAATCAATCCCTCATATGTGGGGTATTACAATGCTAAAGTAATGTGGACATAGATCTGGACATGCTAAAATAATCAACCCCTCATATATGGGGTAGTACAATTGAAAATCCCTCATGGGGACATTGATAATTTGTCATCTCAATGAAAGTAGTGAATTGCTATTTCCTCTACCAAGTTTCAAGTATCTATAATGTCATGTTCTTGTTTATGTTTATGCTTGTGTATGCGCTTGTTCTTGTGAAAAGCAAATGGGGCTAGTTGCAAATATTGGGTATCTTTGGCATAATACATACCCCTCAACCATGGCTAGGTCAAGCCATGATCTACAACGTGTGAAATATTTCTACCACATTGTATATCTCCCATCAAATAGTTGTCGCTATATCATTTTCAATAGAGATATTCTAATAAAAA
>ML795490.1:364849-403031 GCA_009831015.1 Picea engelmannii | reverse complement strand
AGGCTCTTTAGGGCACAATTAGGTCTTTGACCAGC
This sequence comes from Picea engelmannii, assembly GCA_009831015.1. Lineage (NCBI taxonomy): Eukaryota > Viridiplantae > Streptophyta > Pinopsida > Pinales > Pinaceae > Picea > Picea engelmannii. The sequence goes on along the minus strand of ML795490.1, from coordinate 402,996 downwards.
CTCCCCACGCAGATTGAGCTCGGATTTGATGTCAAATCGACTTGGGAGCCAATCCATTAGTGGTTGGGAGGCCGACCAGCTTCATAAATGCGCCGTTTGGTAGGCGCGTGGGTTTTGCACCCCACAGCCGCGCATATGCGCCCAAAATACGAAGATGTTGCACGCGCGCGCGTGCGCCCAGTGGGTGCATCGCGCTTTTTAATTTTTTGGCCATTTTTGCATAGTTTTGACCCTTTTGCTGTGCTGTGGAGTTAATCCTTGTGCCATGAACGACTGTTTTTCCGTGTTGATGATGCGGAGTTCTTGTCGCCCTGCGCGGATGAAATTTCAGTGATAACACCAATTTCTTATAAGTAGTAGTATCTTGGACAAAGCCTTTTCCCCCTCATCCAGAATCCTCCCTTGGTTAGGTTCTGACCACCATCAGATCACCTTAGAACTCTCTTCCCCAATTCCCCTAGGCTCCATTCCCTTCCACTTCATCCTTGATGGGCAGAAGACCCTTCCTTTCTTGGGGTGATTGCAAAAGCTTGGAGTCCATGGATTCAGGGATCCTTATCTTTATTTGGGAACAAAAGCTAAAAAAACTAGGAGGTATATTAGAGAATGGGTTAAACTTAAACCAATTCAAGAGAGAAAAGAAATTCAGGATTTGACAGAAAAAATGGAGGAGATTAAGGCCAAATTGGAGGAAGATCTTGTAACTCCATCTCTTCTCATTGAAGAGCAAGGCACTTTCCAAAAGCACTAGAAGGCTCTGAAGGAAGAATAAGTAGATTGGAGACTAAAGTCTCGTAGCCTATGGCTTAAGGCGAGGGAAAAAAATACAAGATTCTTCCATCGTCAAGCCAAAGCGAGGATCTGGAGAAACAAGATTTCAAAGATTAGGGGAGAGGATGATTCTCTTATCTTAGGTCAAGATGAGCTTTGACAAGAAGCCAAAAATCACTACGAGAATCTATACAAGGAAGATGGACAGGGGGATATAAAAGCTCAAGAAAATTTTCTAAATCATATCCCTAGGCTTATCAACATTGAAGATAACACAAAACTTTCAAACACATTGATAGAAAAAGAAATATTAGAGGTTCTACAACAAATGAACCTAGATAAAGATCCAGGACCAGATGGTTTTTCTGTGCACTTCTATCTCATAAGTTGGCAAATCATAAAGAATGACTTGGTGTGTATGATTCAGTATGTGTAAAAATCAGTAAGAATGGGAGGCAATACCAACTCCTCCTTCCTAGCTCTTATACACAATGAAGCAAACCCCTCCTCCTTTAGTCATTTCTACCCAATATCCCTATGCAACATCTATGACAAAATCATCTCCAAAATCATAGCGAATTGTATAAAATCGTGCCTTCCTTCCCTCATTTCGCCAAACCAAGGGGGATTTGTGGAGAAACGACAAATGATGGATAACATCTTGATAGTCCAAGAAGCTATTCATTCAAGTAGGGGGAGGAGAGAAAGAGGGATGGTTATTAAAATAGACATGGAAAATGCATTTGACAAGGTAAGGCAATGTTTCCTTTTTGCAATACTAGCTAGGTTTGGCTTTGGAGCAGATATGTTGGCATGGGTTTCCTCTTGTATCAGTTCTCCATGGATTTCCCCAATGATCAATGGAAGGTCATCATATTTCTTCAAACTTTCAAGAGGACTTAGACAAGGCTGGCCATTGTCCCCCCTTCTATACATCTTGATGGTAGAAGTGTTGAGCAGAATGTTGTAGCAGGCGAGATGAGACAAAATCATCCCGATATTAAATTAACCAATCGGGGAAAACAAATCAATCACTCTCAATTTGCATATGACACTATGTTGTTAGGAGGGACATCCTCTATTATTGCGAGAATATTTAAGGTAGTCATGGATGAGTTTATGAAATCCTCCAAGGGAAAGATAAATAGATAGAAAAGCCGCATTTATGTATGGAACACCAACTCAAGAGTAGCCCATAACATTGCTAGCATTCTTCAATTTCTATTGTAGGAAAATTGGACTTCTTTTAAATATCTGGGCATCCCCATATGTTTACAAAATATTTCTTATTCTGCTTGAGCACCTCTAATAGACAAAATTAAATCCAAATTCACCCTTTGGGGTTCTCAATGGCTAAATCCGACAGGAAGGGTGGTGTTGATCAAGGCAGTTCTCTCAACTCTCCCTATTTTCCAATTCTCCTCTCTTCTAGCCCCAACAAGTGTGAAGTTTTCTATAGCACAAGAAATAAGGAAATTCCTTTGGTAGGGAGGAAAGGATAATACTAAAAGAATGCATCTAGTAAACTAGTATATAGTGAGAGTGCCAAAAATTCATGGAGGCTTGGGAATATTAGACCTAACCCTATCAAATATTGCTTTGGGGAATAAAATCTTATGGAATCTAGTTACAGGTAAGAAATAATGGTGGAAAAGGTGTTGGTGCACAAATATTTGGAAGGGGATTGACTCCAATGTCTATACACTACACCACCCACTCAACCTAGCTCACCATTTTGGAAATTATTGAAGGCCTCCCTCTCACTTTTCCATAGTAAATCCACATGGATCCCTGGCAATGGAAAACATATTTCCATTTGGGAAGACAACATAATGGGTAACCCACCCCTACGAGAAACCAAGGAACTACAACCTCTTTTTCTTTGGTGCTATGAACATGGAATAAACATTCCATTTGATCTCTCAAGATGTCACCCTTCTAGTTCTTAGACTGACTAGTTCCTAGAGGACCCTCCCCCTCATCTTATTCCTCTTTTCCAGACCCTTTGTTCTTCCTTGAAAGGATGTGCCCCACATCATCTATCTTCTAAAGATTCTAAAGGTTGGGGAGTTGGTTCCTATTCGGTCCATGTTGGTTATGAAGCCCTTTTGGCTCATTTAACACTTCCCTCTAAATCTAGGGTTTGGAATAGAGTCTAGGCTACAGATAGTCTCCCCAAGATTAATATGTTTTGTTGGACGTTAACACATGGGAAAATTATTAATGGAGAAAATTTGCAAAAATGAGGTTTCAATGGACCTTATAGATGTTCTTTTGGCAACCAGGCTAAAGAAAATCTCTCCCATCTTTGCCTAGACTACTCCTTTGCTAAATTTGTTTGGGCTTTGGTATTTTCTAGTTTATTTCCCCTGATCATTTGGTCATCATCCCCTTCCCATATTTTTAGCAATTGGATTTCTCTCTACCAAGGGTCTCTAGAAAATAAGCCGATTCTAAAATATTTATTTGTGGTTGTCCCAAAATTTGCAACCCGGAAGGTTTGGTTGGCTCGAAATAGAGCTATTTTTTCAGTAGTCAAATCTCCTCCAGAATTGGTGGAAAGCAAGTGTATGGGTTTAATTTTTGAGTTCTTTCAACAGAAGTGCTTGAAACCAATTTCACAATAGAATTTAACTCTAGAAGAAGACACATGGCTTAGTCAGTTCTCGTTTCTTGGAGTAAATCCTTCTCAAGGAAGCCCCTAAAGGCCTCCTAGTTGTTCCTGGAATATTTGTCTATCTTCAAAGGAATTTGAAAGCTGGAAGAACAATCATAAGAAGCATATACTCTATTTTGATGGAGCCTCAAAAGGTAGCCCAGGGGTGGTAGGAGCAGGTGGGGTTATCTATTCCCCAGGAGGTCAAATAAGACTAACCTTTTCTTGGAGTCTTGGTGTAGTAACCAATAATCAAGCAGAGACATATGCCATCTTCAAAGGATTAAGTTTGGACAAGAGCCAAGGAATAGACAACATCTCTATCCTAAGGGACTCTTGGTTTATCATAAACCATGTCCAGAAAAGATCCCGTCCACAGGATATGAAGTTCAAAAAAATCATCATATGAGCCATTAAAGAAGTTGAAGCTTTTAAATCTCTCCATTGTTACCATGTAATCCAGATCAACAACTCCTGGGATGACTTCCAAGCCAATTTGTCCATTCAGGAAACTAGGGGAACACTTATAATTAATGGACATGTCGTTCAACATTTCATTCCTTAATCTTGGCCATGTCTTTGAACTTAATCCAAATTTTGGGTCACCATTGGGACCCAGTTGCCAACAAATCTCTTTTCCCAAGTCGACATCCAACTTACTCATCCTCCATCTTAGTGATCTGGGCAGGAACAACACATGGTTCCTCAGATCCGAGCACGTTGCACTCCAGGCTGCTGGCAGGTTGTCCTTCAGTCTCATACAAATAACCCTCTGTCTTTTTGCTCCTCGGCTTTATTTTCCTCGTGGGCTTTATTTTGGTTCCCCTCTCCTAGTCATGTTTATTGTATTGCTCTGGTATCTCCCACATGGCTCTTGTACTTCTCATCACTCAATTGGCATCAACACAGTCCAAGATTATACCATCCATCTTCAGTAATGATGCTTATGCCCGATATCGGTCTTGTCACATGCATGAGATTAAGGTTCGCATGGAAATTTGGAAGTTGGAGATTCATCATCACAAAAGGTGGCAACCCTTCACACACAACCGAGGGACTTTAAAGGGAGCAGCGAGGGTGGAAAGAAACATGAACTTGGGTGGCATGCTTCTGACCTTTGTGAATTTTTCTGAATTGTCTAAGTTTCTTTCTCTCCCAGGAAATTCTCGGGAAGATTTCTCTGCAAAAATATAGGGCGAGGGATGAAAAATTGGAACTATGGAAAACCGACATTCAGGGGTAGAACGTTGGTGAAATGAAATCCAGTAAGAGGAACAAGAGGCTCTGGTGAATTTATTGAATTCACTCCATATCAGACTCAACAATTCCTCCTCCCAATGGAAAACCACGATGGAGATGGTTGTTGAACAAAGGCAAGGGTATCAACAACTGCGTGACAAGGTAGAGGCAATTTGTTCTGAAGTTGTGTTTCAATCCAGCTTCTCCAATTGTGTCCATCTCAAGCTCGGTCATGCTCGACGTTGCTTCTTCTCCAGACAAGTACGCGACTTGAATTCGCCCCTAGAATCTTCATAAGGGACACAAGAAGGACATGACCCTACACATATTTAAGTTTATATGTGCTTTTTTAGCATTTTGATACTAGGAATCTTCTACCAACTCTATAGTAAAATTTTCAGTAACTATGTTTTAGTGATTGAAACTTTGGTTAGACCTTTTGTAAATGATATTATGCTGCAGTCTAATTTTGATGTTATAAAAACAATATTTAGACTATGTAAAGATTCTATATGTGACTTTATCACATATTGTTTGAATAAAATTTCTCTCAATTTTATTAAAAAAAATTATAAAATTAAAAAAAAAATTCTCTTAATTTTATTAAAAAAAAATTATTATTTATATATATATATATATATATATATAAAATTAATTTTTCAAAAATTAATTTTAATTATCATATTAATTATAAAATATTATATATATATAAAATTAATTTTTCAAAAATTAATTTTAATTATCATATTAATTATAAAATATTATATATATGTTCTTTATTAATTTGAACATAGTTCTCCTTCGAAAGAAAAGATGACCTTTTATAATCCTAACATTCACACATCTGTAACAGACATTTTTAAAAAACCTTAAACTTACACCCACTCATTTTAGATATATTGTATGTGACACATCTTTCCATGGAATGTCTCCATCGAAAAAACCCATAGATACGTTTATCATAACAAAGACCTTTACATGAGCATTGGAGAGGGAAGACCTACAAAATCAACACAATATTACACTTATTCCCATCCTCACATAAAGACAAAATAATCCCGAGGGCATCTTCAAAATAGGATTTAATATATTTATTTATGTGTGGGTATTATCACCAATCACCTAGAGAGGCTCACTTGGAAAGGTATCCCTTAATTGATTGGTTCTCGATTAACCAATATATGATATAAATTGTGTGTATACAAGTGAGATTCATCATTACATGATTAAGATATCAATTATTGTTCTGACTAAGTCTACATAGAAATTATCAATGTCTTTTTTGGTTCCATGTTATCTCTCTCACTCGAGCAAATCTAGGTTGCGATGTGGAGATACAATATGCAGACTTGAGTGAGAATTTTATTCATAATAGAAAAACAAAATATTTTCAAGATTGTGCAAATGTCTTGAAGCAAGGACTTTAAAGGGTAGAACTTACTTCTTTATGAAGACTTTAATCCTAATGTCTATTCACAACAATCTTAGGGTAGGTGAGAATACTATATCTCTTTCTCTTTCAAATTTTTAGAAAGAACTATGAGTAAATTTTATAAGTTTGACATAAGCTATGTTCAACACAAATCACTAACTATATTAAAATTTGTATAGAACTTGGCTTGATTCAAGGTTTATAAGATTGATTCATATGGAGATTGATTCATATGGAGTGTGGTGATTTTTTTTTAATAGTATATAAAATTGGGTTATTAAAAACATAATTTTTTCAGTATAGAATTTGTTTATAGATATAATATTTAAGGGATGTTGTTAATTGGATGTAGTTTGAATAGTTGTGAGGAATTTTTTTTACTATTTCTATTTGGGTTCAATTCTCATTTTGTAACACGTTTTCTCTTCAGTAGATTGTTGATGAGCTATATATGATCTATTTATGAGTTGTTGACTTGACCTTGCATCCTAAATAATCTAGGGTTTTCCCTAAGTACCATCCTCAAAATGAGTGGAAGTGCTTGGGAGGTTTCTCTTGCAACATATTACCTAGAAAAAAAAACTAAAGGATGCTTGCCCAAATACTATAATCTCTTAGGGAAAGAAAGGGAAAAACAACAAACTCAAAACCTGAATCATTATAAGAAAATGACCTTATGGGCAAATCCAAAAAAAACATGCAAATTGATCAAATCTCAGATCAAACCCTAGACATGCTAAAGTAATCAATCCCTCATATGTGGGGTATTACAATGCTAAAGTAATGTGGACATAGATCTGGACATGCTAAAATAATCAACCCCTCATATATGGGGTAGTACAATTGAAAATCCCTCATGGGGACATTGATAATTTGTCATCTCAATGAAAGTAGTGAATTGCTATTTCCTCTACCAAGTTTCAAGTATCTATAATGTCATGTTCTTGTTTATGTTTATGCTTGTGTATGCGCTTGTTCTTGTGAAAAGCAAATGGGGCTAGTTGCAAATATTGGGTATCTTTGGCATAATACATACCCCTCAACCATGGCTAGGTCAAGCCATGATCTACAACGTGTGAAATATTTCTACCACATTGTATATCTCCCATCAAATAGTTGTCGCTATATCATTTTCAATAGAGATATTCTAATAAAAAGAAAATCTCCCTTGGGTGAGATGAAGATATAGCTAATTTGAACAACCATGACCTAGAAAGGGAAATAGTCTCTTCAGCCAAATCAAAGGAAGAAAAACAATTGATTTTACAAGAGCCTCCATTAACCTCAAACCAATTGGTTGAATAGAAAAAAATCAAAATAAAAAATGAAGGATTATGGAAGCCTCCCAACGTTTGAAAAGTAGATGCAAAAGCACAAACCCTATTTTTAAATATTACACACAACCAAGTTAGGTTATGACCTAGGCTATGCAAAGTTTGTGATTAAAAAACTAGACTCAAAGAAAAAGGTTTAAAATTATATCTCTAACTTTGAAATAAAAACTTATACATCAAACACAAACAATGATGAATATAACTATAAATTATCTATTAATAATAAAAAAATTATTTTAAAAACAAAAAAAAAAAATTCTCATTACCCATAATAACAATATATAACTAATATATTGAAAAAAAACTAAAAAATACCATGTTAATAAAATAAGTATATAATCCTGATATTTTGAAATCGACTGCGTGAGGCTCGCCTGAGGTTTGACTGCGCCGTGCCTGGAGCTAGGGCTTCCTCGCACCCATGGAGGTTCTGGGCACGCCTCAGGGGCCTCCCCCTCCTCCACCTATGCCTTCTGATGTTGACACTTTCAACTTGCTGCTGGCATCCTTGCCAAAGAAGAAGAATGGTGAAGCGACAAAATTTGTGAAGAAACTAGATGATATACCTGAAATTTCTCTTCCCCCAGAGAGACCGATCTAGGTAGCTCTGTCCTTGGCAGATCGTGCTCTCATAGGCCAGTTCACAGGGCTCTGGCCCTCTCCAAAATCCACAGAGAACTGGGCACCATTGATAAAAAACAACATAACCTCTTATTTCTTGGGAAGAGGTTACTTCCTGTTCGAATTCACTTCAAAAGAGGACAAGGACCTGATCTTCTAGAATGGCCCCTATTTCATGGGTCCTTAGGGTCTGTATCTTAACAAGTGGACGCCAGAATTCGACCCTGCAGTCGATGTTCCCTCTGCGGTCCCGGTATGGGTCAGGCTCCCAAACTTACCAGTTCATTGTTGGAATTGGGATTCACTGAAGCACATAGGCAATGCCCTTGGTAAATTTATAGATCGGGCGCACAACAAGGATCAATACGGATGTGCCAGAATATGCGTGGAGGTAGATCTAGAGGTGGGTCTTCCAGGTCCATAAAAATCAATGTCGACACTTGGACCCATGTGCAAAAACTAGATTATGAGCAGTTGCCCTTCAAATGCCGAAAATGCCATGTTTAGAGTCACTTTGCCAGAGGTTGTCCGACCAATGGTGAGGCGAAAAAAGGGAAGGAGGAGGGCTGGAACTAGATCAAGTGCACCAAGACCCATAAACCCCACAATTCTGGTGCCCCAACTGGAAAAGGCCCCCAGTCGGCCCCTACCCAGCAAATCCCCCCATCAATGGGGAAAGAAAACAATTTTGGGCCTCTAATCTCGCAATTAGAGGATACCCAAGAGGTCGAGATTCAAAAGGTAAACTCCCTAGCCAAAGAGACCCCCTCCGGTTCGATCAAAGGGGGAAGTGCCATAGAGAGCTCTAAAGAAAAACTCTCAGAAGCTGAGGAGGAAGACCAAGAATCGAAGGACTCAGAGGAGGAAGGAGAAATAGGAGATTCTCAAACCTCTGCCAGAAGATCCACAAGAGGCCGCAAGACAGCACAGGAAAAAAGAGAACAGGAAACGTACAAAGACAAGCTTCAGGGCTCTCAGCCAACCCTTGAGAAGCTTTTGGCAAAAGCTCCGAAGATGACGAGACTCTAGACCCAGAGCTCCAAGGGAGCCCACCACAATAAAAGTAAATGATGAAGGTCGTCTCCTGGAACTGTAGGGGTATGGGGACCAGAGTCAAAGAAGAAGCCATAAGAAGTCTAATCAAGATAGAAACCCTAGACATACTCCTCATCCAGGAGACAAAAATGGAGGACTCGGTCTTCCTTCAAGCAATTAAGAAATTCTGGAATAAAGGTGGAGCGCAAGCAGTCTCTGCTCGTGGAGCATCAGGAGGGTTGGGCACTCCCTGGAACACTAATAAATTCTCATTAGTCTCTGAGACCCTAAACACTCACTGGTTGTTTTTAAAATTGCAACATCTCGTCACAAAAGAGATCATATGTCTCCTTAATGTGTATGTTCCAGTTAATGCTGGGGAGAAAAAGATCTGTTGGGATTCCATAAGAAGCCTGGAAGATCTAGTGAATTTGGATAATGTCATCATTGCTGGTGACCTTAATCTCACTTTACTATCGGCAGAAAGAGAGGAGGCAACATCATAAGGGATTCGGAAAGGAAATGGGTGGAAGATCTGATGCAGGATTGGGACCTGCTAGACATAAAGCCCTCTACTGGTAAGTATACTTGGTTAAATAGAAGAGTCGGTCCTGGACATATTGCAGCAATATTAGATAGATTTTTTGTTCAAATCTCCTTCCTCCTTCTAGGGTTAGATGCTAGAATGCATATTCTTTCTTGCAGCATTTCCGATCACAAACCCATCAAGCTTGAGCTGCTGGCACATCTTGATCTTGGACCAATACCATTCAGATTTATCCCTCTTTGGGTCAAGGAACCAGATTTCTTGGACATGATCAAGGAAAGTTGGAAGCAGCCAGTCAAGGGATCCCCTTTTTTTGTTTGGGAGGAAAAACTCAGAAGAGTGAAAGCTGTCCTGAAAAGCTGGGCCAAATATCTGCCCAATCCTGCCACCGAAAGAAAAAAAATACAAAGCACATTAGAGCTCCACCACTTGCATTTGGAAGATGCAGAAATAACAAAAGAGGCTCTAGACAAAGAGGCACATCTTTAGCAGAATTTTCACAAGGATTGCTTAACTGAGGAAGAATACTGGAGGCAAAAGTCTCGAAGTCTCTGGCTCAAAGCAGGGGACAAGAACTCCTCCTTCTTTTACAAGCAAGCCCAAGCAAGGAAATGTTCAAACTGCATCTTTGAAATTAAGGAAGAAAATATCACCCACAAGGACAATGCAAGCATCAAAAGGGCAGCCTTCCTCCATTTTGAAAATCTATATAGTGAGGAAGAGAAGATGGGTCAGAACTCTAATCTTCTGGAAGTGGTCCCCCTTTTGATAATAGCTAAGATGAATCAACTGCTAGAAGCCAAAGTCACCAAAAGTGAAGTAAAGGATGCCCTCTATGCTATGGACCCTGACAAAGCCCCATGCCCGGATGGATTTACAGCCAGATTCCTCCAATCATGTTGGTAGATTGTGGAAAAGGACTTCTTTAAAATGATTTTAAAATATCAAGAATGTCAGAAAATCAGAGGCAACACTAACTCTACGTTCCTTGCCCTCATCCCTAAGGAGAAAGGAGCCAATACCTTCAACAGATTTCATCCGATATCCCTTTGTAACATAGGGTACAAACTGGTTATCAAAGTGATAGCCAATAGACTGAATAACATCCTCCCCAAAATTATTCCGGAGAACCAAGGTGGCTTCATCCATGGTAGGCGGATTGTGGACAACTTCACCTTAGTCCAAGAGGCGATCCATTCAAGTCTTCATCAAAATGAAAAAGGTATGGTTGTCAAGCTTGATCTTGAAAATGCTTTTGACCGAATTAGGCACAACTTTCTGTTGGATGTTTTGCATAAACTTGGGTTTGGATCGAGTTTTATAAAATGTATTCGAGCTCGTATCTCGGAGCCCTGGATTGCCCCCCTGGTGAATGGTAGGGATGATGATTTCTTCAAAGCCTCGAGAGGACTTAGGCAGGGGTGTCCTCTTTCACCCCTCCTATTTGTTCTTCAAGCTTCTGTCCTTAGCTTTTACCTTGATAAGAGGCAGGAAGACCATGAGATCATTGGGCTGAGTATAGCAAGAGGGGTTAAAAGCATCAATCACGCCCTCTTTGCCGATGACACATTGTTGTTGGGTGCTGCCACTGTGCTATTGGCTGCTAGATTCAAAGAAGTGTTGGATGAATTCTGTGAGGAATCTAGCAATAAACTAAACAGTGGGAAATGTCACATTTACAGCTGGAATATCTCAACCCCCTCCCTCAATTCTATTGCCAGATGCTTTGGGTTCGCTGCCTCCTCATCCTGGACTTCATTCAAATATCTTGGGATTCCTATCTTTCTCAAGAGAGCCTCCATCAGAGACTGGATTCCCCAACTAGAGAAATTCAAAAATAAAATGCAGGCCTGGGGATCCTCCTGGCTCAATATTGCAGGTAAGACAGTGCTCATCAAAGTTGTGCTAAACAACCTCCCTTTATTTCAATTCTTTGTTCTTCTTGCTCCTGTAGGTATCCTCAGGAAGATGGAGGATTACATTCGACAATTCTTTTGGAAGGGAGGAAAGCAGAATGAGAAAAAAATCCCTCTCGTCAGTTGGGAAATAGCCTCCAAGCCAATGATGGAGGGGGGTTTGAATTTTAAAAATCTCTTCTCTCAAAATATAGCTATGGGAGAGAAAGTTATTTTGAGAATCATCACCCCCAATCATGGTTGGGCATAGCTGACACTGTGGAAGAAATACTTCAAAGGACAGATAACTCGTTGCCTTGACAATCCACTCCCCCAAATCAAGTCGTCCTTCCTCAATCTCTGCGCTAAAGTCGTCCCTCTGATTAATTCACATGCATTTTGGATTCCTGGAAACGACAAAAGCATCAATTTGTGGACAAATCGAATTATGAACAAAACTCCACTGGCAGAGTGCATCTCTCTGCAAGCGTTGCGCCTATGGTTGGATGATGCTGGTTTCGAAACACTATGGGACCTCTCCTTATGGAATGGACTAACCTGGGCAAGCTGGAAACAAATCCATGTTCCCCCAGAACTCCAGATCGACTGCGCTATGTTTTTTTCCCTTTTACATGGCCTGGCTCCCACTCACGCAAGGAGGAAGGATACTCGTGGCTAGGGTCCAATGGCTGGAGGCTTCTCTGTGGCGTAGGGCTACGTTAAGCAGCTGGAGCAGCCTCACGTTCCTCTGGATCCAACACCTTGGAAGGGGATCTGGAACCACTCCTCCATCCCGAAAGTTGACTTCTTTTGCTGGTTGCTGTGTCATAGAAAAATCCTAACAGACGACAGATTACAGAAGAGAGGATTTTATGGTCCTTCTAGGTGCATCTTGTGCAGAGAAAACGTTGAGTGCGCCCGCCATCTTGTGTTGGAATGCAAATTTGCATCATAAATATGGCGTGAGCTCTTAGGCAATTGGAGATCCAACTTTGTTTTCCCCAGATCCACTTCTGAGTTGTTCACAAATTGGTTGCCTAGATATCCGGGCCCCTTTCCAAAAAACAAAATAATCAAAGATGCTTGGACCTCCCTTCCAAAAATCATTAGCTGGCAAATTTGTCTTGAGAGGAATACAAGGATCTTCAGAAATAAAGAGCAGGATGCTAAGTTTGTTGTGATCAAGATCAAATGCCAACTGAAAGAATGCTTGGGAGATCAAATGGATGACTCAAACTTATGCCAGCAAGACATTGATTGGGGTGCCTCTCTTGACCTCCAATTCCAAAAAGTTGTAAGCATCATCACCCCTCCCAAAGAGTGGCAAATAAGAGAAAACGAGAAAGATTTGTACGACTGGATCTCCAAACAATCAAGACACTCTCTCTTCTTTGATGGGGCATCCAAAGGAAATCTAGGAAAAGCTGGCGCAGGAGGAGTTATAAAGAATTTAGAGGGCAGAATGATCCACAACTTCGCCTGGGGCCTAGGCCATACTTCCAACATTCAAGCTGAAGCGATGGCTCTCTTCCAAGGCCTCAAGTATCTCAATGAATTGGGCATTAGTGAGGTAAATGTATTTGGGGACTCGCAGGCCATCATTAAAACCATAGTGACCAATTCTGCTCTGACTGATTTAAGTTTTGCAAGGTTAATTTTTCGAAACAAAGCTCTGGCAAAATCCTTGCAAAATTTGAAATTTTTCCATGTGCTGAGAACGAACAATAAGGAAGCGGATTTAGAAGCAAATAAGGCAGTCCTCCTATCTGTAGGCTCCATTCTAAGAGACAGAGACGAATCTTGGGATCCAATTCCTTAACCCTCTTTCTGTCATGTTCTACTGCATTTTACTGAAGCAATTTGTTTGTATTCACAAGCTTGGGCAAATCACGAAAATGGATTCCATTGTTGCTTGTAAGAAGAACTGGATTAGCATAAACACCATGATTCTTCTAGTTGGAGAGGTGCTCTGGGCTTTGCTCCCAAATTTTGTATTCCGAATTGAGGCATTCAGGCCAAGTTTCTAATATTATTCCATAACCGTTCCTGTAAAAAATTAAAAAATAAGTATATAATCCTTATGAAATATATATACATAAACATTAATATATATATATATATATATATATATATATATATATATNAGAAATAAAGAGCAGGATGCTAAGTTTGTTGTGATCAAGATCAAATGCCAACTGAAAGAATGCTTGGGAGATCAAATGGATGACTCAAACTTATGCCAGCAAGACATTGATTGGGGTGCCTCTCTTGACCTCCAATTCCAAAAAGTTGTAAGCATCATCACCCCTCCCAAAGAGTGGCAAATAAGAGAAAACGAGAAAGATTTGTACGACTGGATCTCCAAACAATCAAGACACTCTCTCTTCTTTGATGGGGCATCCAAAGGAAATCTAGGAAAAGCTGGCGCAGGAGGAGTTATAAAGAATTTAGAGGGCAGAATGATCCACAACTTCGCCTGGGGCCTAGGCCATACTTCCAACATTCAAGCTGAAGCGATGGCTCTCTTCCAAGGCCTCAAGTATCTCAATGAATTGGGCATTAGTGAGGTAAATGTATTTGGGGACTCGCAGGCCATCATTAAAACCATAGTGACCAATTCTGCTCTGACTGATTTAAGTTTTGCAAGGTTAATTTTTCGAAACAAAGCTCTGGCAAAATCCTTGCAAAATTTGAAATTTTTCCATGTGCTGAGAACGAACAATAAGGAAGCGGATTTAGAAGCAAATAAGGCAGTCCTCCTATCTGTAGGCTCCATTCTAAGAGACAGAGACGAATCTTGGGATCCAATTCCTTAACCCTCTTTCTGTCATGTTCTACTGCATTTTACTGAAGCAATTTGTTTGTATTCACAAGCTTGGGCAAATCACGAAAATGGATTCCATTGTTGCTTGTAAGAAGAACTGGATTAGCATAAACACCATGATTCTTCTAGTTGGAGAGGTGCTCTGGGCTTTGCTCCCAAATTTTGTATTCCGAATTGAGGCATTCAGGCCAAGTTTCTAATATTATTCCATAACCGTTCCTGTAAAAAATTAAAAAATAAGTATATAATCCTTATGAAATATATATACATAAACATTAATATATATATATATATATATATATATATATATATATATATATATATATATATATATATATATATATATAATAAATGCATAATCCTTATGAAATATATATACATAAACATTGATACGATGAAAAATAGTTTCATTAGTTAAATAAAACATATATACCAAAGTTTAATAAAATAAAATAAACCTTGAAAACCCTTTCGTCATATTTTATGGCACTAAGTTATAATTTAGTGGACAAAATTTTAAAGAATTATATTTACCTTTTAAGCATAAAAATTTCAGTAAATCAAACTAATTTTTTAATTTCCGGCTATAAGCAATACGTATATGGTTAAAGTTATATCTATAGATAGAACACCAAAATAGACTCAGTGAAAATGTGATCATGTTACTATCATTTCTAATGCTAATACCTTAACCAACAATCATTCTTCAATTTATTAACGAATATTCAATGCAAAAATAAAAAATACATACATGGAAAACTATTTAATTCAAAAACAAACAATTAACACTCATGATTTATCTTGGAAAAGTCCTTAATCAAGGAAAAACTCCAACACAAATATTTATTCGTTCAATTTATTAATGAATATTCAATTCAAAAATAAATAAATAAATACATAAAAATAAACAATTAACATTCATCATTTATCAAAAACAAACAATTAACACTCATGATTTATCCCGGAGAAGCCCTTAATCAAGGAAAAACTCCAACAAAAATGCTTAGTCTTATTACTAAGAAAGGAAGATTACAAATCCTTGAAAACCTCAGACCATCACTTCCACTACAAAGGTTTCTTTACTATGTTTTGGCTCTCCTTCCTTAATATTGTTGAGTGCATATTGGTGAATAATTGTTTTCTTTCACCACCTTCCAAAAATTTGCCAGATTATGCTGCTTTTAGATGGAGTTAAATATGATTAAATGTATCAACTCATTGAGTGTTTTGGGCATTATTATCTAAGGCACACTTAATCAATTTTGATTGAATCAAACAATTTAATTATCATATTTAATAATTTTATTAAAAACAATATTAACTGATTGTTTTAATCACTAGTTGATTTTACATTAAATGTCCTTTACTCTTCAAGACATAACTAATTGATTTTACATTAAATGTCCTTAATTGATTTAGTCTCCAAGACATAACTAATTTGTATAAGATAAATTCAACTTTGATCAATTAAGACATATCAAATGGAGTACATATTACAAATTACATGGATTCTAGGCCATCAAACCAACACATATAGTTTTTTATTTGACCCATCCAAACTTAGTCAATTTCATCTTCTTATCCCCTATGGACTAAACTTTGCTCTTTGATCTATTTTATATCATAACTCCCCACACTTTAAAGAAAATATGGTTTATCAAATCTGTTATGATCCAAATTCTAGATATCATAATAAACTAGGAGTACACATCATGTACATCAATGTGAGCATGGAGTGCAACTCCAATAATGATAAGATAGATGAGTTACACAATAAATCCTTAAATAATAGGAGAACCTCCACCAAATACCCAATACATCAATACATCACATTTCACATGTCCTCCATAAGGACTACATGATCTCTATATATACCTATTCACACATTGCATATGTGGCCCCATTACCATCAGGTTAACCTTATTACATATACATTTACACATTACATGAATGTTTAAACCCATATATGCCCCCAATCGGGGTCATATCATATACATTTAACCCCATATATGCCTCCCTTGGGGTCATATCATAGTACCCTCCTTCAAAAATCTATGTCCTCAAAGCTTTGTAGTTAAAGGATTTACATGTCATGAAACCAGGTAATATGATTTTCTCATGTTCATGCTTTCTTCTTTCCATTTATGATGATCCATCCGTCCAAAATCAATTCTTTTTGGTCTCAATCCATGGTGGCTAGTTGTTGCATAATTTTCTTTCCCTTGATTCCATGTTTTGTTTTTTAAGCTTCTCCAATTTGTAGTAGATTTTGGTCTTTGATAATATCCCATTGAATAACGGATTTGTGATGCCATGTTCCATGAATAGTGATGAGTATTCCATCTTCTTCCTTGATAATGTTGATATTGATCTTCTTGTCTTCCTTGAAATATTTCTTAATAATGAGATTGTCGATATGGTTTGACATTTGATTGTTTTCTTCACTTTGCACATCCATTTCTTGTATCTTATTTTCATAGACAATGACATCCTCTATCCTCTTTTCTTGGTCTTTGATTACTCCATCCTTGGAGATAATACCATCATATTTGGCATGTACATCCTCTAGATAGAGTTCAACTTCTTCAAGCATCTTCTGGTGACCTTCTTGAATCTTGTCTTCTTTCTTCTTTTGAAGTTGCAATTTGACCTCATCTATCATATTCTTACGTCCTTCTTCAATTCTAGATTACATTTCTGATTATACCTCATTAGTATTTAGGGATTCCTCAACCTTCTTGCAAATTTCCTTTTCAAGTTTTTTGATAGTGTGCTCTTCAATTTTTGTGGTAATATCTCCATCCCTATACTTTGATTTAGATTCTGTAATTGCCTTTTCACCTTCTTGACATCATTAAAAAGTTCTTGATTATGCTTATGCATCCTTTTTATTTCTTCATCTCTCTTTTTCAATTATTCATTTAACTCATTCTTTTCCAACTTTCCCTTGCTAATATTTTCTTGTTTTAAATTCTTAACCTCCTTAATGAGTGATTCATTAAGGGATTTCATGTTGGCGAACTCATCATCTTTCTTAATATTATTTTTTCTTAGTTCTTCATTATCCTTTTGCAATTTGGAAACTTTTTCTTTAACTTGAATTAACTCATCTTGACTTTTATGCATCTCCTCCATGTGTTTATCCTTGATCCATTTATCTGAGATTTTTTTTTCAAATTCTTCCCATGTGACGTTCCAATTAATATCATTATCAATACTCATCCACCACTTCCAAGCTTCACCAGAAAAATAATTTATTTCCCTTGAAGGAGTCGTACCATTTTCCTTTTCCATCCTCAACCATTTCATAAGATTGATTTCATTGTTATCTTCATATCTTATAAATTGATGTATTTCCATTGATTCTTAATCGAGGTCTAACCCAAACCCTCAAATTAAAATCTCAATATATTATAAAAAATGTTCTCCAATAGCTATGATCATTTTTATAGTATATTATCCTATTTTTTTTCTTTCCAATAGATTTTGAATTTGATCAATAAGACATCCGAATCAAAAATTATGATACTTTTAAGTTAAGATAACTTTTAAAACCCTAATACAGAGTCTACCTTTTGGCTAACCTTCCTTCTAATGTAATCTGAAATTTCAGTCCTTCTGAGTCTAAAATTTTGGCATGTAGTACCAATATGTCTTCTTTTCAATGCCATATGTATGACCAAATTTGATGTGCCAAGTGAAAGTTATGGTAACTTTCACAAAACCGGTTGATCATTAGACCTTTCTAGATAGTGAACTTGTATGGCATGCCACGTATCCACTATTTAATATCTGATTCTGAAATTTTTACCTGAAATAATATTTTATGTATTTTTTCCAACAGAACTAGTGGCACTCAATTTGGAATTTCCAAGCTTCAGATACATCACTTCTACCATAACACATGTTTGAGGCTAGTTTGAGGACTAGTCAGATACCCCTAATTCCCATAGTACATATCTCATCAATTAAAATGATCCAAAACCTAAAATTGTTATCACAATTAATTTACTATGTATCCTCATGATCTTGAAAATTTCACAGCCTGAAACATCACCAAAAACAAGTTATAGAGAAATTCCCAAAATAACTCATTCGAGAGTTATTTCAAGGCTAGTAAAAGGCCCTAACTTCCACATGATGTATCTACGAAAGTAAAATGACCCAGAACCTGAAATTTTTACCAAGTTTACCTATCTATGTATTCTCAGTATTATGAAAATTTATAGTAAGAAACTTCATATAAAAAACATTATAGCAAAAATTCCAAGATGACTTGCTTGAAGCAAAAAAACCCTAGGATCTATGCTCTCATACCAAATGTTATGATCCAAATGCTTAAGATATCGTGATAAACCAAAAGTACATACCATGTACATCAATGTGAGCATGGAGCACAACTCCAATAAATATAAGAGAGATGAATTACACAATAACTCCTTAATTAATAGGAGAACCTCCTCCAAATACCCAATAAATTACTACATCACAATTCACATATTCTCCATATTGACTACATGATCTCTATATATACATATTCACACATTACATATGTGGCCCCATTATTATTAGGCCGACCCTATTACATATGCATTTACACATTACATGTAAATTTAACCCCATATATGCCCCCCCTTGGGGTCATATCATATGCATTTGATCCCATATATGCCCCCCTTGGGGTCATATCATTTTATTAAAAACAATACTAGCTTATTGTTTTAATCACTAGTCAACTTTAAATTAACTGTCCTTAATTCATTACTCTCCAAGACATAACTAATTTGTGTAAGATAAAGTAAATTTTGATCACTTAAAACATATCAAATGGAGTACATATTACAAATTACATGGATTCTATGCCTTCAAACCAACAAGTTTGGTTTTTATTTGACCCATCCAGACTTAGTCAATTTCATCTTCTTATCCCTTATGGAATAGATATTTCTCTTCGATCTATTTTAGATCATAACTCCCCACACTTTAAAGAAAGTATGGCTTATCAAATCCTCTTCTCCCTTATCTTCTCTAGCATACATTTTTAGTGGAGGTGGTGGGTAGATGTTTTTAAGGAAAAAAATGCTTCAATGTGCCTTACTCATCTAAGAGCATTGGTGTGTTGTATGAAATGATACACTAGTGTGTCAAAAACAAAGGCACACTGGGGTTAGGGAAAAATAAAAAGTTTTTGTAACCAGTTTCCTAGTTTTACCATCCTTTAGTGTTTTCCTTCCTTCTAAGCGTTGATGATGTTTATTTTCACTATAGCCCTGAACTGAAGTCTAGTTCTTTTGAAGTGCCAAATTTCATCCCCATTTTCCATCCGGGTTAAAATTCTCAATTTGATTTAAAAAAACCCCGCAGACCATTTTTTTTGCATTTCCACTATCATGCTTCATTTACTATAGAGAAAAAAACAAGTATTTTTTCTGTGTTATGCCTTCATTCTCATTTCTATGTTTTATTGTATTTTAGTGTAAACTTAGTGAATTATTTCAATTATAGTTTTTGTGCATCACAATTGGTATGTACAAGTTGCACCAACATAGTGTGGCACATGATGCATTGACAAACAATGCACCGAATGAAGCATTGTGTGGTGTCTAGTCAAAATGAATGCTCTTGTAAGAGTTGCAATGGTTCATTCAATTTAACTCAATGCACACATGTACACATCTTAATGTGCCAAATTTGGTGTGATATACTCAACACTAACCTCAATGCACCCACCAACCTTTAAGAATCACTGAAAGAAACATATTTAATGCGGATTTGGTAGTGCATTTATGTTGTCAGGTTACACCACAGTCACTACAAGAAATGCACAATAACACATTTGTCAAGTCATATCGGATCCTATGCATCCTCACACACACCTTACACAAGGTATCCAATGTTGAGAATGTGTTATATTTTTTGCATGATTATATTTTGGGGGGCTATTTTTTGTTTATTTTTTGGCTTGTTTCAGCCAATGGTTTTTCGACCCATTATAATCTAATCCTAGTGAAGGGATTGGGGTTGTAATCTATTCTAGGTTAATTGATTACGGTTTTGGATGTTGTGGAGTACCTAAATATTGTATTATGCATATTCGAGTTAATACAATCAAGAGAAGAGAGTGCAACTCTAAGGTTTGTTGATTTTCTTGGTAAGGGTTTCTAGGGCGAATCTCTGTGTACTATGTGTTTTCCATTGTTGTTCTTTCTATTTTTCTTAATAATATGTATGCATTGTTTCACTTCAAAGGTTTAAAACTTACAATTGGTATCAAAGTGAGATTATTGGCTTCGAGGGGATGCCTTTTTTGCTAAGGGTTCAAATCAATTTTGATAAAGCAAGTTTATCTTGGGTTTGTGATAACCCTAGTTTTAGTGGGAGCTCTGCAATGGTGATTATTTTGTTCAAAGAGAATGGAAAGTAGTTATAGAGTTGAGATTGATAAATTTAATGGTATTTATTTATTTATTTATTTATTTTATATATGGAAGCTTAATATGTGTTGATGAATGCAGCTATGGGAGACATCCTCCAGCTTACAAACCTGTGAGATGTGGAACATAGCAGCTATGTGAAGTTTTTCTCTCAGCTTACAAACCTGAGAGAAATCCCCTATGAAGGGTTGGTGGTTCTTGCCTAGGATAGAGTCAAGAATGTAGAGATGGCCTCATCCATGACATGAGTGAGAAGAAATCCAGATGATTATATGATGTAAAAGCGATCTGTTGAGTTAGGACGTGCATGTGGCTGAGCACAATGTGAACGTGGGAAATCCCAAAAATGCTAGGCACATCATCATGTGAACAGAAATGAAGATGATGTGATGGCCTCCTCTGAGCAGCAACAGAGTTGACAAGAAGGCTCCAGATGATCATCCTATTGGTGGCAGTGGGAAAGAAGATCTCTAGAGTGGACATGCCTGTGGATGAGCACAGKTGAATGTGTGAAGACCTGGTTCATCTATGTAATGCAGTGAATCAGGTCCATGGCATCCCTAAGGATGTGCCCCTAGTGGATTAGAACTAGTGGGTGTATCATATCCTTTGCTATATATTGTTCAAGAGTCAGACCTACCTATAACCCTAGTTATTGTGTAAAGTGTACAGGTTGGCCCTACCTTATTGTGTCTAAAGATAAAAAGTAAAAGATAATTAATATTAATATTAATAGTAATATTAATATTAATTATTATAATAATGAATAACTAATATATCTAAGTGAGGTCAGCCCTATTGTGCCAATATACACTTCAGTTGATAGGACAAGTCTCATATAAGTAAAAGTAAATCTTTCATTGTAGACACACACACACACTTGTGAGTTTTGGAAATTTCAGCAAGTACACTTCTTGGTCAAAGTTGCGCACCTCTCTTGGGCGCTAGAGTTCTAGGGTTTTGTGCACCCTCTTGTGTGCTGGATATTCTTGGTGGTGAAAGGTATTTCTCTTGAAGAATATAGCAAAGGATATGGCTGGGTTTTTCTCCCTTGTTTGAGAAGGGTTTCCCAAGATATATCTTGTGTTCTTGTGCATGGTGTTTCTTCTTGTGATCTTGGTTGCTGCAACATTCTTGTTTATGGTTAAGACATGATGAAATTAAATGAACTACATGCTTAACCCAGCTTATGAAAAATCAACAATATGGAGGACCTTCTTGTAGACATAGAATAGTGGGTCGTTGTGGATCCTAGTACTGCACCTATGGGTATGGTGACAACAAATTGGATAAAATTGGATAGAAAGGAAAATAGTACAATTTGTTTTTTTCTTTCATATTCAGTGTTACTGGATGTCTTGAGACAAGTTACAACCAAGAATTTCTAGGATAAGTTAGGGATTTTGTATTAGTCTAAGTCCCGGGTAAACAAACTTTTCCTTTGAAATAAGTTGCACCTCCTAAGGATGAATGACACAGACTCTGTGATAGAGCATATAATTTCCTTTAACACTATGGTAAGTCAATTGTTGGATGTTGATATTAAAATTTATGACGAAGATAAGTGCATTAGTTTACTGTGTTCTTTGTTAGATTCATGGGATAGTCTAGTTGTAGCTATTGGGAGTAATGCAACTGCGTTAAAGTTTGATGATGTGGTTGCATCATTTCTATCAGAATAAATGAGGTGGAAAACCATATATAGTCAAAGCATAGATTCCTTATCTATAAGATTTTTTTCCCAGTATAGAAATAAAAATAAGTCCTTAGGAGGGAGATCTAAATCTAGAGGTAGATCTAAATCTCTAGGAAAATCCTTAAGGAAATGATACAAATGTCATAAAATTGGGCATTATAAAAAGACCATAGATCTAAAAATGTTGATAAAGGGAAGGGATATGATGATGTTCCTTCCATAGAAGGGAAGACCTCCTTAGAGGAAGGATTGTATGTGTACTTGGTTTATACAAGAACACATTCAGATCACGATGTGTGATTGATCAACTCGGGTGCTTCTTTTCATATGACTCCTCACAGGGAGTGATTTTATGAATACAAAAGGTATAATGAAGGTGATGTTTTCTTAGGAGATGACTGAACAACCAAAATCACAAGACATAGAAGAGTTAAGTTGTTTCTTAAGGATGGAAGGATTAGAACACTCCCTAGGGTTCTGCACATTCCAGAGATGGCTAGAAACCTGATATCTGTAAGTAAGATGAGTGATGCAAGTGTATATTGGTTTGCTAATTTGTCACCACTATTAACACTTACATACATCCATTTCGTTCCTTTTATTTCCTCGTACCACTCATTTATCACTCCATTTAACATAATTTCTCGTAAAACACCATGTCATACTTATTTATGCTTTAGTGGTTAAGTAATGCTCATTTTCCTTCCTTTTAATAGATTCAAGATTATCATACTTGTTTTTTACTGATGATGGTTTATGAAGAAATTTCCTATAGCAGTAGTAACAACACTCTATAAATGTGTTGAACCTGCACATAATAGATCTAGCTAGAAAATGACATACATAATTTGCAAAAGAAATATCAGAAAAGAGATGCATGAGAGAAAGAATGGAAGAATTCTCATTAACCAAATGAATGAATGATAATTTACACATGATATACTCCATATAAATCAACTAATGTGCACTAGGGGAGAAGCCAATGCGCCATAGCGGTGGTCTAGAGTGATCTGGACACACACCAACAGATACGGGAGTAAACTGCCACCTAGTCTAGTCTCTCAGGTAGTTACAGGAGTGAACTGCCACCTAGTCTGAGTTAACTAGTCTCTTAGTCTTCAGTTAACTGACTGAAACAAAGTGAAGTGAGGAGGAGATTAGGGAATCATGAGTAATTCTCTAGTCTAGCGATGATCCCAAGTACAATGTGCATTAGCTGGTGATGATCCCAATGCTGCATGGTGATAATCCCAATGAGGCATCTAGACTCCACTCAACTGATCAAACTGAAATGTGAACTGAAGAGAATATTCTCCTAGAGGAATATTCTCCCTAAACTATAGGAGATTGAATAATGACTAATAAACATAGGGAAAACCTTAGGAAAAATAAATCCTAGGTCTGTGAAGTATCTCCAACACCCCCCTTGAACATCACTATGGTGAAATAAAGAATGGGTCTCAGCAACGAGGCCATGTTAGGTACCCAAATGTAAAAGATACACTGAAATAAATGAGGAAAGAGGGAAAAACTCATGGGAACCCCCCCCCCACCCTCCTCAAAGTGAAATGTATGTAGAAATAAGAACTGACAGTTGCAAGGAAACTGTGTCCTTCACTCCAAGATGACTGTGTACAGAATGGAACTTCTGCTCAGTGAAGGTCTTGGTGAAGATGTCTGCAATTTGTTTTGCTAAAGGACAAAACTACAGGTCGATGATCCCCTCGTGTACTAAGTCCTGGATGTAGTGCATGTGGATCTTGATGTGCTTCGCCTGCTACCTCTAAAATGGATCTCTGCACAACTTCATAGTGCTCTGGTTGTCACACCAGATGATGATCGACCGATGAAACTAAATGCTCAAATCAGTGAGAAAATGTTGTATCCGCATAGATTGAATGGTTATGTTAACTAAACCTCTGTACTCCACCTTGACTGAAGATATAACAATAGAAGCCTGCTTCATGCTCGACCAACAGATAGGCCTAAAACCAAGATTGAGTGAGTAACCAGGTGTGGACTTGCGATCAATGTTATCGCTAGCCCAGTTAGAATCAATGAACTCGATGAAGTCCAATGTAGAGTCTGCTTCATAGTGAATCCCAAAGGTGATGGTGCCTTGTACGTATCGAAGTATAAACTTTGTATCCTTCCAATGTAGCTCATGTGGCTCCTGAATGAGCCTGGAGACTACTCCAACTGCATAGGAGAGGTCTGGTTTGGAGTGTGTGAGATACAACAAGCTCCCCACTAGTTTTCTATATAGTGTGATGTCCACTAGTGGAGTGTCCCCGCCATCCTCAATTCTGAATCCTGATAGGAAAGGAGTTGGGGAAGACTTGCAGTCTGTCATGTGAAATCTATGAAGGAGATCTCATGCATACTTGGCCTGAGATAGTTTGATTTCCAATGCATCCTAACTAATCTCAAGTCTAAGGAAGAAATGTAGTGGACCCATTTCTGTCATAAAGAGCCTGTCATGCATAATCCTTTTGAATGAAACAATCGTTGAAGTCGAGCAACTGGTGATCAACAAATCATTAACATACAAAACTAGGAGTAGAAGTGAATCGATCGTCTTGAGCATGTAAACATTCGAGTTTGAATTACAACATAAAAAGTTCTGTGACAATAGGTAGGAATCCATCTTGGATTACCATGCCCTCAGGGCCTGATTGAGGCCATAAAGAGACTTCTTTAGTCGACAGACCAAAGATGAATCTTGCATAAACCCCTGGGGCTGCTCCTTATAGATCTCCTCAAAGAGATCGTCGTGAAAAAATGCATTCTTCACGTCCATCTGATGGATTTACCATCCCTTGGTTGCTGCAATGGCAAGTGCCAAATGTATGGAATCCATCTTCGCTATTGGAGCGAAGGTCTCATCATAGTCAATGCCATGCACCTGCTGAAAACCTTTGGAAACTAGCCTGGATTTGTATCTACTAACCTATCCATCCACTATGGTCTTGGTCCTGTAGGCCCATTTTCACCTGGCAAGTTTCCTTCCTGAAGGAAGGGGAACCATATCCCAAGTTTGGTTCTTGAGGAGGGAGTTGTACTCCTCCTGCATGGCAGATTCCCAAAAGGGATTTCCAACAGCCTCGCCATAAGACTATTGATCTAAATACTGAACCAAGCAAAGATGCTTGCGTGGCATTGGTTCAATGGAAGTGAGTGCAATAGGAGGCTCCTCGAAATCAGATCGAGTTCTCCTAGTATCAACTGGATCCCCAACAAGATCTCTTGCATCCTGAAGAGTAGTCTTGGCCGACTTGGGCCTTGGCTCTGGCTTTGCATTTGTATCTTCATGCATTGAATCTGCATTTGACTATACTGAAATTGTATCTGGATCATCTTAATCATCTGAATCAAAACTCTCATCTAAATAACAGTCAGCATGTTCATTCTCATCATCTTTCATAGGTGGAAGAACAAAAGTGTTTGCATGCGGTTGTTGAGGTACATGTGAGACACTTTCCTTGATATGGACACTACGCTCAATGATGAGTTGGTATGAGGAAATATCAATGAGTCTGTATCCCGTCACACTGTCGAGGTATCCAACAAAGATACACTCTGTGCTCTATGGATCAAGTGCATTCCTCTTCTCAGAGGGAATCATGGCCCATGCACGTGAACCAAAAATACAAAAGTGGGTCACTTCTGGTTTGAGGCCGCTCCAAGCCTCGTAGGGGGTCTTATCCTTGACAGATATATGGGGAGATCTTATTTGGATGTAGGTTTCACAATTAAGTGCTTCATCCCATAATCTCTGTGGAAGTGACTTTTCATGTAGCATGCAAGATGCCATCTCTTTTAGAGATCTATTTTTTTCCTCAGCAACTTTGTTTTTCCGTGGAGTATAGGGAACCGTGTGCTGCAACTTTCCCTTATAACTTGAAAAATCAAACTTACCCAAGATATATCTGAAGATTTGTTCCCTCTTATAACTTGAAAATCAAAATTACCGAAGATATCTGAAGCTTTCAGACAGAGAACAAGAACAAAATCAATATTGTAGTGCACAACAACTAAAATTTATCAGTCAGAAAGCAATGAGAGCAATAAAACCGAAAGAAATATTGTCTGAACTCATGCATCTTTGCCAGCACTTAGTTGGTAAGTTACTAATCGAATTGATCCTAAGAAAACATTAAATTGTATGTGACAGTGTATGTTTTCACAGTTAGTCTTTTATGACTATAAACTGTTCACACCTCCACAAAATTTATCTTAAAGTGCTACCCAAATTATAAACATTAATCTTAAGAAAATATTAAATTGTATCTGACAATGTATGTTTTCACAGTTAGTCCTTTATGACTATAAACTATTCACACCTCCACAAAATTTATCTTAAAATGCTACCCAGTTTATAAACTATCCACACCAATTTATCTAAAAGTGCTATGCAATTTATAGATACATAAACTTGGAACACAATTACTAGTTCACACCGACATACACTTCAACTTCAATAAGCATCAATCCCATTGTTCTAAATTGTCATAATGATTATTGTCTTAAAAGATGATGAAGAAGTGGCCTATAGTGCAATGACTGGGTCTACATTTGAACTCGTTCAAGGGATTTAGATGACAATCAATGTACTTATGCTATTGGGCTATTGTCATATAGACATCAAATTTAGATGACAATCAGTGTACTTATGCTCTAGGGTTGTTGTCATATAGACATTAAGTTTGAGCATACCAAAGCGTAGTGTCATTAGGAAATCATCATATAAAGTAAAAAAAATGAAAAATAAACCATTTTGCTTTTGTTTTTGTCATGCATAGTTTTCACTACCAATCAGTTGATTATCCACACTATTTTTTATTACGAAATCATTATATCAAGTAAAAAATGAAAACTAACCATTTTGCTTTTGTCAGGTATAATTTTTACTTGCCATACCAAAAGGCCAATTGATCATCCACACTATTTTTTATTGAAAGTTTCACCATTGGGATTTATGGGCTTGCCTTTAGGCTAGAAATATTTCTCTCATAAGGGCATAGTTTACAATGTACTTATAATATTGTTTTTGCTAGTACAAATGTTTTTATTTAAGTAAGTACTATTTCATTAAATTTGGATTTTTATGAAACTAATTATTAACTATTGTAATTGATGTTTTCAAAGTGTAGAAATGAGATTTTTAAAGTGTAAAATCCAACATTGAATATTCAAAAATAAAATTTCCAAATTAGATTTAGTAAGTGTTAGACACACGAAAATAGATAAGCGTGAAGTGTATTTTATTCATCAATATGATACATGTATAAATACATAGTCTTGACCTTTGGATTCGTATTCCAAGGTCTCTTGGATTCCCGACGACCGTTACACTGTCACTTGACTTTTCACATTCCTATGCAAGTGATTAATACCATAACCCTAGTGTATCAGGTTTCCAACATTCCCCCCTTAATCTGAAGGGGTGTATATGAGTCCAAGATGAGAGATGATATCTGAAAGTGGGCAACTAAAATCTAAAAGTGTGCACCCGTTGATCGCTGGATGTGCTCTCTAAATCTGGTGGTTTTGGGATGACCACAAACTGAATGTATATCATAAGTTGATGTCTTCTACTAAATGGTGATGGTGGCTTAAGGAAGACCATGAACCAATCTAGTGGTTTAAGGATGACCACAAACTCTGGAACTTGGCTCTAGGCTCAATACTTCTCGAAACATTTCCTAAGTTAGCTAGAAGTTGGAAGCTAGTGTCTTCTGCTAATTGGAAGTGTTCTCGAATGTTGTTTTAAATATGACCATAAACTGTTCTATAATAGAAGTTGAAAGTCTTCTAACAAGTGGAGGTTTAAGGAAAACCACAAATCGTTGTTTGGCATAAGATATAAGTTTTCTACTAAGTGGTCGTTTAAGGAAAACCACAAACCAATCACGCTTGCTTGTCACGTTCACTTGTTACTACTTGATTAATGGAACTTCGAAACTTGAAGCCCGACTGTTAATCATTGATGGTGTTCTCCCTTATCAGGTACAAGGTGAGAAGATGCAAATCTTTTCACTGCAAGATGCGTCAATACTCGAGAATGAATTCGTTCGTATGACTGACAGAATTTATTTACTATTGATGACTATCGCCAAGAAGTCATCCACCCATAGTGGTTCTTTATACTTGCAGTTGTCTTGCATTTGAAAAACCTATATGAAGGATGACTATGTTTTCCGCATTGCTCACAAGGATGAAGATCAAAACACTGATATTCCATGTGGCTAACTCGCTAACAATGCTGGCATTTTTTAATCTTCTTTTAAACCGGAGTAGGTGAATCTGAACTTTCTTGAAGCAATCCAGTACTCTAAAACTAGATCGGTTTGGTGTAATCTGGATTATGAAAGGTGACATCCTTTTCATATTTGATACCAATTTTGTCCTTATTTCTAATTTCTTCCCAAGGTCCAATGATCTACTTGGAAAGAGAAAGATGAACATCATCTGTACTTGAATCTGGGGCTGTCTCACCGAGTTGCTGTTGTGCTGACTATTGGTCTGAATAGGCATCATTGTCTTCATCATATTCAAAAAGAGGGTTATGAACAAAGACTAGTTCAAAATGTTGTCAAAGATTTTTTCTCCCAAGTGCATTGTGAAGAAGTCGAGTCTGAGTTTGCAACAATGTTGCTTTGGCTTGCGTAACTTGCAAGCATGTTACAACATACTGCATGGTTGTTTTGTTAGTGGTGACTGTATTGTCCATAGAAGAGAGGATCATAGTGTTCAATAACTCTAACAATTCCTCAACTCGAGCCATTTTAAAGACAAAATTAGACGTCAAGGGTTTCTTGCAACTCCACCCTTTAACAATCAGACTAAAAAATGAAAGCAACGAATGGAGGATGTCAGCTTCTACTGAAGATGCACCTGTTCACAATGACTTAATTCAATCTTATTTTTAGAAAGCACAAGTAAACTTACAATGCTTTAAGCGGTGGTTTTTGTGTGCTATCCACGAGCACAGAGTTGTCAGATGATTGGAGGGAGTGGATATAGATTTGGAACCTATGCCTTGATAAGGAAGTATACCAATGGCTTGTTGTAGTATACTTTGAGGGTCCCTTGCAACTCACATACACATGTCATGGATGCAAGTTTATACATGCACACATGGAAGCTTAAAAATTACTTATCGGAAGCTCAAACATTACCTCATTGAATTAATGTTTTGAAGCAGATCTTGAATGTCATTTACAAGATATACATTGACATCACCAATAGATTTGATGAACCTCAAAACTGCAAGCAACAAATGGATCACATGACAAGTATCCTAGGATGATTTCCCCGCATATTTGAGTTGGAAGTGCTCGTTGGTACAAAGAGGAGAATAAACAAATTTTGAAGAGCATATTTTGGTATTGCAAAGCAATCTAAAGTTTCATATTTATAGTTGTAGTCAATGAAAATACTTTAACATCCTCATTATGTCTGCACTACTCTATGTACATTTGACGATGAACGTGTTAAGTACCAAATACTTGAATACAAAATACCACAATAGTACCAAAGATATATGAATACAATCACCACATAAGATATATGGAACAATGTAGAAAACCACAACTTTATTATATCAAACCCTTGAGGTAGGAAAACACCATACAATGGATCCTATTATGGAAGGTATCCTCTCATGTTCACTTGCCTCTTCGAGTGGGGAACCTCCTAATGAGCTTCAGCTCCAAATACAATGTATTTATTCATATCCCATTACATTGCTTGAACCCCTTTATATAGTGCTACCATCACCTAAGAACATTCTAGAGGAGTAATCTTCTAGAAGTAGAACCTTCTAAGAAGTCCTCTTACATTTATTATATCTAACTACCACAGTGGGCCTTATTTAATAATATAGTGGACCGAGTCCACCTTACATTGAACGACCTCCACTATTATCACTATGGGCCCTCTGGTCCCCCCCTCTACCTCTCTAGCTACCTAACATTCCATCCCCCTTATGAAAGCGTTGCCATCAACACTTGATGTACAACCATATACCAGGGTCTCATGGATAAGTGTGGACCATAGTGCTGAAGTAGACTAGAGAACCAGGGTCCCATTGAGAAATGGAAGACACCATGCTGAAGTAGTCTAACTACCATTATAAACCAGAGTCCCATGTCCAATTTATCATGTGAACTCCACACAGAAGATACCAACACCCCATATCCAATTGAAAATGATGCTCCCAATATTGACACCTATCAGGTGGATCCAAATAAGAATATCCATCCACATAGTGGGAAATGGTCAAAGTTGAATCTGAAAGGAACAATACCGTTGTAGAATATGCAGGCTGGACACTGGTAATCATAACTAGCTCCTGATGTGTGACATTGATGTACTCTACAAAAGGTGGAGTAGAGTCATCAAATAAAAGATGGAAGTGGTTGTCATCCCAGAAATGACAACTATCCATATACCAATCATCACAATCGGCCTCAAAATCATACCAAGCATATATTTCTTGATTATATTCATCCTTGATGTTTTCCATAAGAAATATCTCATGCATGCTATCCAATGAATCTTGAATACTACGGAAACTATCATTGAGGCCATCTGCAAGGTCGATCATGAAATCTATCATGCACTCTGCCATACAATGTGTCAAACAATTGAGCTTTGAATGCTTCAGTCATTTGTAGAATTTCTTTGAGGGTTTGAGAGGAAAAAACCATCTGAGCACCCTATGAACTCTACAGTATTGTCGCCATCATGAAAAAACCCAAAAAATAGAACAAGGGTTTAAAAATAAATTACTGCAGAAAATCACAGTTTTTTTTGGAAAGACCTTGAAAAACTGTTGAATTTAAAATGCTCATAACTTTACTTCCCAGACTCTGTTTCGGCTGATTGTTTTTTGAAATTGGGTATTTTTCTGAGATAAATTCAAATAACCAATTTGTTTAGCCAAACTCTGCTAATGTTTTTTTAGATCTGAACCTAAAGTGCGCCGCCCTCTCTTTTTTTTCTAGAAAAAATCTGCAAAGAGAGCCAAAAAATGCTCCCCTTCTTTGGGCAAGGAAAGTGCTATGATACCAATTGTTAAGTACCAAATACCTGAATACAAAATACCACAATAGTACCAAAGATATATGAATACAATCACCACACAAGATATATGGAACAATATAGAAAACCACCACTTTATTATATCGAACCCTTGAGGTAGGGAAACACCATAGAATGGATCCTATTATGGAAGATATCCTCTCCTGTTCACTTGCCTCTTCGAGGGTGCAACCTCCTAATGAGTTTCAGCTTCAAATAAAATATTTCTCTTCATATCCCATTACATTGTTTGAACCCCTTTATATAGTGCTACCATCACCTAAGAACATTCTAGAGGAGGAATCTTCTAGAAGCAGATCCTTCTAAGAAGTCATCTTACATTTATTATATCTAACTACCCATTTATTATATCTAACTACCATAGTGGGCCTTATTTAATAATATAGTGGACCTAGTCCACCTTACATTGAATGGCCTCCACTATTATCACTATGGGCCCTCTGGGCTCCCCCCCTACCTCTCTAGCTACCTAACAAAATGCCACCTTTCCCTCAAAAAGTGCAACAACATCAACCCTAGGTTTTTTGATGACTTGGCCGCATTACCCACCTCATCTATGTGTATATCTCATTTACCCATTGATTATGGTTGCCTTTGCATGATAGAATCAATTGGAGCCACCATCATTTACAAATCGATTGATTTCGTTACCTTTCACAAAATGCGCTCGAATTCACTCTGAACACTAGTAGAAAAAGAGAAATTTATGACTAAAAAATGACTAAAAATTGCATATAAATGACTAAGTTTAGTCACATGACTAATAGTAATTTATTGTTGGTCATATATAATGCCACCAAATAAATGACTAAAAAATTTTAGTCATTTATTGGTTGTTCTGGTTGGTCACTTTGGTCATAAATTTAGGCATTTATTTAGTCATGTATTGTTGAAAACTGGTCATTTATTTAGTCATTTGTGTCGTCAACTGGTCATTTATTTAGTCATCTGTGCTGTCAACTGGTCATGCATTTAGTCATTTGTGTCACTGATTTCCATCCATTAGTAATATATTTAGTCATTTGTGTCATCCATCCATTAGTAATATATTTAGTCATTTGTGTCACTGATTTCCGTCCATTAGTAATATATTTCGTCATTTGTGTCACTGATTTCCGTCCATTAGTCATATATTTAGTCATTTGTTTCATTGATTTCTGTCCATTAGTCATATATTTATTCATTCTAATTATCATTTTCCATAAACTAGTAGTATATTTAGTCATTGTTTTAGTCATTATTTGTCATTAGCTGGTCATTTATTTAGTCAGGGTAGTCATTTATTGCCATCAACAAGTAATAAATTTAGTCATTTGTATTCAATGATTTCCATCAATTGGTAGTAAATTTAGTCGTTGTAATTATTAATTGTTTTCATTTAGTAATATATTAGTCATTGTAATTATTAATTGTTGTCATTTAGTAATTTATTTAGTCATTTGTATTCATTGATTTATTGTTTATTATATGATATGAATAATTTATTGAATAACATAAATTGTGTAATGCAAAAATAAACATATTATATTAAACTTAAATTAAAACATAAAATAAAAGGTAAAAGATTGATTCAACACCATCATAAAAATAAAGTAATGCAATTATATATATATATATATATATATATATATATATATATATATATATATATATATATATATATATATATATATATATATATATATATATTGTTCCTCGGTAAAAAAGCGTAATTTTATTCATCCGTAGAGACAAAATTACATTTTGTAGGTGCTAGTTTAGCACATTTGTAAGCATGTAGAAAGTGTGATGGTTTGCACCAGAAAAGGTTGATCTGTTGATATATGTGCAAATCAGATGCTGGTATACCATTGTCTTTCCGAATCTGTTCAGTGCTATGTAGAGAGGAGATGAATATTACAAAAATATTGTACTTTCCCATAAAATAGGAAGATATAGCGTTACTGTCTGATAGACAAAAAGATACATTTTTTTGGATATTTATTGTGCTGTGGAGTATGTCTGATCTTCAATGAATGGTCTATGGTAGTAAGTCTGTACTATATCTTCTTTTGTTTCTGTGAAGTGCCATTGACCAAAAATTAAGTTGAGCCCATATTTGGACAACTGATTTGCTATGGTATTCTTTCTCCTGTAGACATGTTGAAGAGAGAAGGAGTCAAATGTATTCAATAGCATATGAGTCTCTCTTAAAATGGGCTGCAAAAAAATGTTGTGACAATGTTGTGTTTTTTGTGCCCATTTTGTTACAATCATAGAATCCCCAAATATTTGTAAGGCCTTCAATTGAAATTCTTTTTCTAGTTTGAGAAGTAGGAGGAGTGTCATCAATTCTGTGAAATTGTTGGTGACATTCCCAAGTCCCAATTTTATCTTGTAGGAATGAGTGTCTGAGAGGTGAAGGTGGATACCGCCCCTGCAGAGAGAGTTTTATGATGCCCAGTTGAAGAAATCCCATGCCGTGGAGTGGATTATGGTTGGGGGAGGTGGGAAAAATTCTTTGTGAGCATTATTTTCCTTGGGGAGTTGATCAAGTATGGTGAGACTTTGGGCTGCAACAAATTTTGGTGCCGTGAAATTTCCCTGAAATATAGCTTTATTCCGGGCTAGCCAAATTCCCCAATTTATTAGTAGCGACAGGGCTTTTTGCGATTTGTGAGGAGTATCATTTAGCCAGTTCTTCCAAGTGGAGTCGAGTGTTTGTCTATTCCAGGTAAGGCTTTTTTGTACGATGAATGATGCTTCCCTCCATACTTTTTTAGTAAAAGAGAAGGTGATGAGTAGATGGTGAATGGTTTCTGAGTCCCTTTTGCATAATGTACACCATCCTGGTCCTTCGATTTGGCATTTTTTCATTTTGTCCCAATTTGGGACCTTATTTGATAATGTTGTCCACATGAAGATCTTTGATTTTAATGGTGCTTTTAGTTTCCAAAGTCTCCTCCACCACCAGTGCGGTTCTTCTTGTAGAAGGTCAACGCTAAGGGTTGTGTATCCTAATTTCGATGTGTACACATTGTGTGGGGCTTTCTGCCAGACTAACTTGTCTTCAATATCCAATAGTCTTATGTTTTCCCTCGGGAGTGTAAACAAATAGTTTTCCCATTGATGTTTTAATTCACCATTCAGCCCGAGGGTCTCCGCTGTAAACCATACTTAGTGCCAAATGTCTATAGAGCCAGGGTCTGCGATTTGAATTAGTTTGTAGAGTCCCTGTGCATGTAGGTGGTCCTAAAGTTCCTATGAGAGTGTGTGGGCAGTCCCACTGCCTGGCCAAGGACCCGAGCCTAGATGTAGTTTTTCTCCTTTGCCGATTTTCCAGGCTATCCCATCCCCAATTACATGGAAAGACTTGATGATGGCCTTCCATATTATGGAGCAAATTGAAGTGGTTTTGTTTGCCCGTCGAATCCAATATTCTATCGTTCCGGGATGTATATATTTGTGAGTGACCACTTATGTCCATAGGCTATTTGTGGTGATTGATCTCTAGCTAGATTTGGCTGCTAGTGCTTTTTCAAAAGTGTAGATGTTTTTCAACTCCCAGCCTCCTAGGGATTTTGGTCTGGCCAAAAGTTCCCATTTTTCCCAGGGTATATTGTAGTGGTCCTTCATTCCTAACCATATGAATCTGAAGCAGATCCTTCATATTTTTTCTAGTATGCCTTTTGGCATCCAGGAGAGGGACATCTAGTAAACCAGAATGGCTTCAAGGACGATTTTCATGAGGGTCAATATTCCTGCTCTTGAGAGCCAGCGGAAGCTCCAGAGAGAAAGCCTTTTTTCTAATTTGGATATTAGCCAGCTCCAGTCCCTTTTTTGATAATTGTTTGCTTTTAGCTGGAAACCAAGATATTTGATTCCTTGTTGGAGGTCTTGTAGAGGGAAAGGGAAAAGTGTTTTGTAGAGGGATGCTGTAGAATCGTCAAGTCCAGTGAGGGACAAGGTGGATTTTGGTGAATTTATGATCATCCATGTGGCGTCCTGGAAGAGCTGGAGGATTTCTACTAGGGTCTCGACATCTCTTGGTCTACCACTACAGAAGATTAGTACATCATCTACAAAAAGTAGATGTGTAATTCTGAAATTTGGAGAAGCTTTTATGCCTTTGAAATCTCCTGAGTTTTTTTTTCAAGATCAGTGCCCTGCTAAGATCTTCTGCCACTAGGAGGAATAGCAGGGGGGAGAGGGGGAAACCTTGTCTTAGTCCTCTCTTAGAGGTGAATAAAGGGGAAGTTTCTCCATTTATTAGTACTGCAAAGGTTACTGAGGAGATACAAGCCATTATCCATCTGATGAAGGGGATCTCAAACCCTAGAGTAGTAGTCTGATGAATGACCAACTTACTCGGTCAAAAGCCTTTGATAGATCAATTTTTATTACTACTCCTTTGGAGCGGTCAGATTTTAGGCTATGTAGTCCTTCTTGTGCCACTCCAATAGATTCATGTATCTATCGTCCATTCAGGAAGCTGATTTGTTCATTTGAGATCACCTCCGATAGAATGGGTTTGAGACGCCTGGAGATAATCTTTGCGATGATTTTGTAAATGCAATTGCATAGTGCAATTGGTCAGAAATCTTCAAAGGATGTGGGTTCATCCTTTTGGGGGATTAAGGCCAGGAAGGTTGTGTTGAAAGGTGAATGTATCAGTCCATTCATCCTTGTTTCTTCCACTACCTGAAGGAGGTATGCACCCATTAGTTCATAGAAGGCTAGGTAGAATTCTATTGGCCAGCCATCAGGTCCTGGGATTTTGTCTTTTTGAAAGATTCCAAGAGTTTCTTTTAGTTCAGAATCACTGACTTCTGAGTAGAGGTCTCTGTTATTTTGTTCATTTACAAAGATGATATAATAGAGTGCCAGTTTGACAATCTCAACAATATTTGCCCTCTGATCTTCTTTATATAGAGTTTTGAAGTGATTTTCCCCCAGTTCTGCTAGTTCTAGGAAAGAGGATAGTGTTCTTCCTTCCAGATCCTTCATATTCCATATGGTGTTCGAGGCTTTTCGTCCGTTGGCAAATCCATGAAAAAATTTGGTGTTTTTGTCTCCTTGTTCTAACCAAATCACCCTACTTTTTAGTCTCCAAGTTGCTTCATGTTTAGCCAGGAGTTGTTTGCGACAAGTTTCCAGTATTTTTAAACTGTTCTTTGTAGAGTCTGTGAGAAAGCCCCCATCTGCCTCCTGGTAGAAGGCTTCTAATTGTTCTTCTGTGGCTTGTAGTTCTCTTTCCTCTTTCAGTCTTTTTTCCTTTTCCCAAGGGATGGTTAATGACTTGATTGTTTTGAGATTTTTAGCAAAGTGGACACCCATTGGGGTTCCTGTGGTTTATTCAAAGGGCCTCCAGTGATTTTTGACCAGATCTTGAAAGCTTTCATCTTCAAGCCAAGTAGCATTAAATTTAAAGGGGGAGGGGTTTTTTTTTGGCCCACCTTCTAGGACTAGTCAGAATGGGTAGTGGTCTGATATTCCACCTGCCCCAATCCATTGTCTAACTTGAAATGCTTCCTCCATTAGGGCTTCTACTATTAGAAAATGATCTATACGTTTTTCCACTCTTGCTTTCCCTGAGCACATGTTCCTCCAAGTTGGAAGTAGTTTCCTGGGTGAGATGTCCAAGAGCCTGCTAGAAGACATCATGTGAGTAAGTCTGGTGGTGAGAGGGTCTGGGTGTGTTGTGGGGCCCCATGTTTCTGCCTCCCCCAGTGAGAAGTTGAGATCACCCCCCAAGATTAGGTTTTCCGCGTTCAATAGCTTTAGTTTGAGGAGAGTTTCCCAGAAGGGGAGTCTGTCTAGGTAGGGGCCATAGACATTTAGTAGTTTGAACTCTTTTCCAAGGCCTTCCACAAATATGTCAATCCCTAGACAAGAGTTGAGTCCCCAGGAGTTTAGGAGTTTGATTGAGTTTGTGCGCCAACCCGTAGCTAGTCCCCCTGATCGACCGACTGCATCGAGTCCTAGAAAAGTCCAACCCGAGAGCAGGGAGGTGAGAGTGGTAGAGATGGTTGTGGAGTCTGTCATAGTTTCCTGTAGTAGTACAATGTCTGGTTGATGTGTGACTATCAACCTTTTCAGGGAAGATTTTTTGTGGGGGCTTGCCAAACCCCTGCAGTTGAGGGAGAGCACTTTCATGAGGTAACCCTCCCAGGGGTATGCACTGCTCTAAGTGCCCCAAAAATTGACTACTGACGTCCTGATGCAATATCAATGCGTGCCTTAGATTGAGCTTTTGACAGTAGTGAGGTGCGACCTCTTCCTTTTTTTGTGTGGCCATCCGGGTCAGGGCCTAATCCCGAGTTTTTTGCAGGAGGGATGAGAATGGTTTTGTTTCTGAGTTGGAAGAGGATAGTAGGTTCTTCAATGGCATATGAGGAGGTCTCTTAGGGGGGGTCGGGAGGAGGGGGAGAGTAGTGGGGGGGGTGGATTCAGGGTGAGAGTGGGAGGCAGAGGAGCGGGCTCTCGGTGAGGGAGAGAGGATGAGAGTGAGTGGACTATCTAACTTGAGATATTTGAAGGCCCGAACGGGATCTCGAATAGGAAGTGGGATGGTGA
>ML795490.1:335167-356656 GCA_009831015.1 Picea engelmannii | reverse complement strand
TTGTGGATGTGTATTTCTCAGTGATCTTGTTCTTATTATGCTCTTATCTTATGAAATGCAAAGAACTATAATAATGGCATAAACATTAACAGTGTCATGATTTGAAGAGTTTGAAATGCTGTCATAGCCTGCCATATTTTCACCAAGCCCTTGTTGCCATCCTTAATTAAGACCGTGCTCTTCTTTTTATGTATAAGAGCAGGTTTGTGTTCCCTATAGGCTATGACACCATGAAATAAAAATCACTATAAAGTTGCAGTAACACACATGATTTTAAACAAGAGCTCCTACATTCTACAATAAATGACAATAGTTAGAAGAAAAACAAATCCGTCTTTCCCAAAATGAATCTCTTTACCTTGAGGATTTTTGGATTGAGCAAATTAGGTCCCCTAGAAGTCTCCCTAGTCAAAGTATCCACCCCAGTCATATTGAAGATTCAATAGTCTCATTCATGCAGAACTCCTAACAACAAGCACTCTATCCCTATAACTCTTTACATATATCCCTCAATCACTAGATAATGAATTACCAACTTATCCTTAGATCAATACAAGAAACAACAATCATCATGGTTCTGAACAAAACATCATTTAATCTCAAGACAAATTGATTCTTTTTTATGAGATGAAAAGTCTATCATTGAGTTTTCAAATCATATAACTTAATGGGGTATTGAGATGAAAAAGTAGGGATCCAGGAATAGATAGGGACAAATTAACTATTACAACAATTATATTCTAATAGTTATCATACTATTTCACTCACCTCTCGAAGTTCGATACCACTATGG
Source organism: Picea engelmannii (assembly GCA_009831015.1). Lineage (NCBI taxonomy): Eukaryota > Viridiplantae > Streptophyta > Pinopsida > Pinales > Pinaceae > Picea > Picea engelmannii. Next base: position 355,863 of record ML795490.1, on the reverse strand, counting down.
ATGTCCTACAAATACTTGTTGTATTCATCATCATCACTATCAATATAATTGTCATCATGATGTCAGACTTTAGCTTTGAGAGCTCTGTTGTCAAGATGGCCTTTACCTTTTAGTGTTGCTTTGCTATAATTGATCTGCATTTACCATTCAAATAATATCAAGTAAATAATATTGCAAGCTATAAATTTTAGTCAAAAATAACATCTTAAGCATGAAAAATTATGACAAAACATTGGGATAGATTAACTATCACAACAACAATTTTATTACCTCAAATTCGACACCACTATTAATGTCCTGCACATGCTCGTCAACTTCATCATCATGATCAATATCAATATTAATACGATATTGTACTGCATCCTTGCAAGCTTTGTTGACATGAAGGCCTTTTCCTTTTCCCATTGATTTATCGATATAATTTCTCTACATGTGGTTTAACCATCATGCAAAAAAAAATACAAACATTTAAAAGTAGCAACCAACTATCTCCAATGGAAATGTTGTCTTTTTAAAACAATGAAACAACATAATTGCAACAAGCATTGGAAGAAATGTAATAAAATAAGTGCAGAACATGAATCATTTCAGGGGTTCATCCATCATTCAAACTAGCAGAGGTTTTTTTTTTCATGAAAAAAAACTGTCTATTGCTATTTCTTTAGAGAATCAAAGAGTACAATTTACATATCAAACACAGACCTGGCTTTACTAAGTAGTGTTGACTTCAATAATGAAGGAAAATCAAATTCATCTTGAAATACAAGATATACCAGGCTAGTTGATTAATTATAAATTTGTAAGTCCATGCACAAATAGTTTAGGGTTACGTAATAGTACACATATAGCTACACAATAATTGTGCACTATAGTCTATACTTGGGATTTCTAGGCATGGATTGCAAATAAAGGCTATCATTTCCAACTAGGATTAGTTGTGAAAACTCATCTACTCAGGCATTGTCAAGTTAATTCTGTCATACCTAAAGCATATAAGCCACTTTCGATCTTGGGATACCCTAAAGCATTAGAGTTCAAAGTCTGGTAAAAGTGCAAAGATGTTTTGAAAGCATAACAACAAATGTACAATATAACTTCCCTAATGGATTATTCACAAACATTTGGTTTAGGTAATGTTCTGTTGATTCCTTTTGGGGTTTGAAACTTTTCAAGAAAATGAAATCATATTCATATCTGCTCAAATCATCATGAATCCAAATATATAATAGGCTAGTTGAATAATTGTAATTTCATGCAAAAATAGTGTAGGTTTCCTAGTGCTACTAAACATAACCACACTAATTGCATACTACAGTCAATACGTAGGGTTTCTAGGAATGGATTTCAAGTTTAAGGCTTATATTTTGAACTAGGCTCAACTATGAAAAAAGATCAATTCATGCATAGTCTAGTTAATTATGACATACTTTAACCATATATGCTGCTTTGATTCCCGAGATATCCTAAAACTGTTGAAATTCAACATTAGAGTTGTACCAAAACTGATAAGAGAGAAAATAAGTTTTGTAAGCATATTGGCAAATGTAGAATGTAAACTTCCTAATGTATTATTCAAATAAATTTTATTATGGTAATGTTGTGTTGATTCATTTTCGGCTTTGAAACTTGTTAGGGACATGAAATCATATTTGAATTGGTTGAACCTTGAATTTGTAGTTTGGAAGTAGAGAACAAACTACTTTAGTTATTTTGTACTTGTTGTTCATCTCTGAGAAGATACCTAGCATATGAGCTACTCCTAAATATGTTTAGAAGATGCATAGACTGATTTTTGAGTTTCTAATAGTTGAAGCCAACCCTTATTTTTAATGGGTGTCCACTTGTGACTTTCATAACATTTCAATGGGGTGGCATAAGTTTTGCTTGGTTGAATCAACTAGTAAATGGACAATGATGATGCCCTAAGGCATTCTGAGCATAATTGAGGGACTACTATATCGTAAAACAACAATAGGATCAATTTTGGGCATGTTTATGGTCTCAAACAACCCTAAAATAACATTCATTCCTGATTCTTGGTTGACTATAGCCCCAAAAAAATAGTCTATGACACACTTCAACCTTACAAAGACAAGTCTGGGCATTATTGGAGCAGTTTTGGGTATGAAGAGAGCACTTCTAGGCATTTTATAAGTAGGAAACAAGTCAAACTTTTCTCTGAACAACATCTTCTGAGTACTGTTCTAACAATATTGGTATATGTTTCATCCCTAAAACAACAATTTGCAGCAGTGGATCTCAATTTTGGGCACTTCTTATCCCTCAAACAACCTTCTCCTTCAATTATGGGCATATTGTAGCCCTAAGAAAGTGATGACTAACATCACAACATTCCTCTTTGGTGTCCTAGGCACACTAGAAGGAATTTTGGGCAGCCTTTAAGGGTAAATCAACAGTAAGGGCACCATGAACCAATCAACACTACTTTTTTCCAACCAGAGTATTTCTACAATACCATGCTGGAATCCAACTATTCCCCAATCCTATCATTTTTCCCAACCAATTTTACAATATAATAAGAAGAAGTTCCTATAGATGGATCTCAAGCTGTTGTTGGCACTCTTTCAGACTCAAAACATACTTGATACTTTAAAGGAAAAACATAGAGAGATGATTATAGAAACATAGGATGGTTCTACACAGTGCAAGGATGAAAAGGCAAAAGAAGAAGAAGGCTTTTCCACAGGAAATCATACTATATTAGAGCTTTAATTGGGTGCACTAATTCTCAGCAAGAGACTGTGAGCGAGAGCACTTAAGAGTTCACTGTAAATGCAATACACTGAGTGGAAACAAACAAAATCCTACAACTTCTAGTTCAATTTACAAGCACAAAAACTGGTCAAACAAGAAGAAATGAGATATAGTAGATTGCTTTACAAGAAGAAATGACATACATGTTCAAAAAAGAAGAGATGAGATCAATAGAGCCTCTGATCTCAATTGAATCACTGGATTTATGTTCATTCCATGCAGAAACTATAGGCTTAACAGAGGAAACCAACTGTGAAATTGTCTCATTGAGACCCTGTATACAACTCATTACATGTTGGTACTGATCACTTGAGTTGACATCATTTGTAATGTCTCTTACTGGACTTCTTTGACCTCCAACTGATGGTTGCGAATTTTCTGTCGACACTCTACTTTTCCACTTGCTCTTACTGTCATACTTACTATAAACTTATGGTGCCATATAATGGACAATGTCTTCTGCACCTGGCTCTCTGTTACTATTTTCCACCTTAAAGACAATGTCAAGTTTCAACATAGTCAATCCAATAAACAAATCAAAATAAATAACAATTTAAATTCAACCAAAAAATAAATAGTTACTGTCAATTTGTCTATTTTGGCATGCAACCCACCTCAACCAAATGTATTTGGAGCCCTGATATTATCTCTTGCTTTCATGCCTCTGTTTGTCTTTGTCAAATATTCTTTGGAACACATAGTTTCCTTCAACACCTCCCATTGTTTGGGAAATAGAGTGGAGTTTGTCCTGTCTTTTACTTCCATGATTAATTTTCTGCAATTATATCTATAAGTGTTCATCAGAGTTCTCATCTTTTGCTTATAGTATTTTCTAGAGATTTTTCCACCAATAGTCTCAAAATAATTTTCCATTTTTTGGATAACATTATCCACAATTCATGGATCTTGATCTAAAAATATTGATTTGCAAATATCCAAATGAGCCCTACATCTTGTTCCCAACTTCGAGGCCCACCTCGCTGCATTTTCCCAATGGGCTCACCATTTTTCGACACCTCAACCAATAATGGCTTCTTACCTTCTATTTTTCTTTCTTTTTCATTTATCTCTATACATCTATACAATCCTTGACTCAATCTTTGTCTTTTAACAAAAGAAGATACATCTTGTGAACCACTAACAATATTTTTGGTTGATCGAGTTTCATCAAGAGATGCAACAGGTGAATTTTGACGCACAACATATGTAAGTGTTATCTCTTCATGACTTGCATTAATCGAAACAAAATTATCCTTGGCCACATCAGGTGTGGCAGTGTGTATCTCAGTACCAGTCTTTGTATATGTGCCTTCAAATATGTCCTTGAGTTTTGCATAAATGATCTCCAGACTTGCTCTTCCTTTTTCTTATGTTGAACAATAATCTCTTTTAGACCTTTTGCTAATAAATCATCACGCTGCACAACACCATTATTTTCACCATGTGCTATATCAACTTGCACATCATGACCACTATTATTTTCATCAACTACATTTGTTGGATCACAAATGCGTTGGCTTCTACGAGTTGGTGGCACTATATCTTTACTTTCCCTTGATTTTTTCTCCACTTTTTCTATGCCTACATATTTTTCTTGCCTATAAAACAAAACAAATATCATATTATGTCTTATATACAAAATTTCTTGCCTATAAAAGATTAAACACTATTAAACAAATAATATACTACTTAAGTGGATTAACAACTTGCCTGTTTTTCAAACCAAGAGACGATAAATATTCATCATTCTTGGTCACATTTTCTCTGGGAAAGTGCTCATATTCTGCCAACTTTTATGCATTATCACTGTCATCTAACTTTCACCTCAAGGGATTTTTCTTCGTATCCTGAAGTCTAAATAGACAATAGTGTATAAATCAGCCACTTGAATCAGCAGAACAATAGTGGAATATGATTTTGAAACTCATATTTTATTAATGCATGTACTAGAAAATTAAGTGCACAAGTTAAAAAACAAATGCCTCTTAAAATCAACCCCTAAAGTGTTGCTTATATAACTTGAAATCAATGATAAATAAGTAAATTTATGCTAAAGGCATGTAAATCATTTTATGTAAAGTTACTATGCCTCCAATTTAAACCACATGCTATGCATTTCTATATATTCATATTGTATTCAACATCTATGAATTCTAATAATACATTACATTCATCATCTCCAAACTTGCTCTTCCTTTTTTCCCATGTTGATCAATAATCTATTTTAGAATTTTTGCTAAGAAATCATCACGCTATGCAACACCATGTGCTATATTAGCCTCCACATCACCATGTGCTATATCAACTTGCACACCATGACCACTATTATTTTCATCAACTATATTTGTTGGATCACAATTAATGCATTGGCTTCTACGAGTTGGTGGCACTATATCTTTACTTTCCCTTGATTTTTCTCCACTTTTTCTGTGCCTGCATCTTTTTCTTTCCTATAAAACAAAAAAAATATCATATTATGTCTTATATACATAAATTTCTTTCCTATAAAACATTAAACACTATTAAACAAATAATAGACTACTTAAGTGGATTAACAACTTGCCCGTTTTTCAAACCAAGATACGATAAATATTCATCATTCTTGGTCACATGTTCTCTATGAGAGAACTCATATTCTGTCAACTTTTCCGCATTATCGATGTCATCTAACTTGTGCCTCGAGGAAATTTTCTTCATATCTTGAAGTCCAAATAAATAATAGTGTATAAATCAACCACTCGAATCAACATAACAACAGTGGAATATGAGTTTGAAACTCAGATTTTATTAATGCATGTGCTCAAAAATTAAGTGCACAATTTAAAGAACAAATCCCTCTTAAAATCATCCCCTAAAGTGTTGCATATATAACTTCAAATCAATAGTAAATAAGTAAATTTATGCTAAAGGAATGTAAAGAATTTTATGTAAAGTTACTATGCCTCCAATTTAAACCACATGCTATGCATTTCTATATATTCAAATTGTATTCAGCATCTATGAATTTTAATAATAAATTACATTAAATGATAAATTACACCATACATATAACTAGAGTTTAAGTGACAATCTTACCAGTTAAGGTGACAAATCATCATCATAATCATCCGCATTTCCATCGGGGTCAGAATCACGATCACTCCTGTGTGCATCTTCTTGATTTTCTTCGTCATCCTCACCTAAGGCATGCAATACATTCTCTCTTCCAATCTCTTCGTTGGTAATAAAAGTCTCTTCTTCAATCACTCTATCATCATCTTCAACCACTTCTTCGAATGTTTCTTGTAAGTTATTGTATTGCCCATCATGCACTATATCAACAACTTCTATTAATTTTTGTTTCGAATGAGACTCTGTTTGAATGATATATGACCATCCTGGGCTTCTTACATCAATAATTTGATATGATTGGTTAACTTGAAGAGGAGATACATATGGCTCATCAACATCTGATAAAAATTGTCATATATTTGCACGTACAAATCCATACTCATAAAGTTGTACTGTAGATGGTTTGAATCACTTACATTTTAATAATATAGGACTATTTTCACCATAATCAACTGGAATAATTTCTTGGACGAATCCAACATAGAACTTATTCTCAGTTTCATGAAGGAATTCAACACTAACAACAAAATTGTTAGAATGTGCTCGTTTTACCATAGACAATATCACTATTGTCACCCAACCATAGGCCGAAGCCACCCTCTGAGCACCTTGACCTTGATAGAGAGAAGAATCCTGGTAGCAAACCAATAGCCAAGCAAGGCTAATGCACCAAGAAAGAAGTAACCAAAGCTGATCAGAGAGTCCAACCTAAAAAGATAGAAACAATAGGCTTCAGAACTGGCGGCAACACCTTCTTCAGGACTTGCGCACAAGACTTCCAAACTGCAGTGCGCACAAGTGTCTCTCTACAATTCTAAGAAGTGTGTGTAAAGTGAATACTGGCGCCCTGTATTTATACTAGCTCTGGAAAACAGCCTGGGCCGAATTCTCATTCTCGGTACTAATTAATTCATATTAATTATCTCTCTTAGCCGACATCTCTTCTAGGGTTACATTCACTTCTTTTCTTTCTTCCGAAATATTCTAATCTTGTCAAAGGTCACAATGGAGGTTGATACCTCCCGAAGCTACCATAATATCAACACTCCCTCCTAGATAGGGAGGTATAACTAATAATGGTATTGAGCACAAACAAACCATTCAACTRGTAGCATCACGAGCACCGTCATTATTATCCAACTGTATAATCTCCATGACAACTGGCACAATGTCAACTGATAGAACACAACTATGTTTATCCATAGTATTGCACAACTACTCAATCCATGACACATAGTCACAAACAGTGGAACTTATCCACCACAGTAGCATACTTCTACTGTCTAGAGACATACAGTCTCCATAACAATCATCTGATATCAACCTGCACATAAAACATTGTTATGATATAATCTGAATCATCTAGGCCATTATTCCACTCACATGTGTGAGTTTTGGAAGAGTATCTGCCCTCAGAGTAGAACATCAATGATGGGCTATCTGGACTATTCTTATCAAGAAAGGAAGAATAGTTGTCCTGATTTCTAAGTCTAGACCATTCCTCCAGCACTAAACAAAGTGCAACTTTGAGAGAATGAGTCTGCCCTAGGGAAAGCATGTCCTTGATTGATGAACCTGGACCATTCACCTATCTGGGCCATTCCTCCAGCACTAAACAAAGTGAAACCTGGAGTGAATGAATCTTCCCTAGGGAATGATTGTCTGGACCATTTCCTAAGGAAATGACTGTCCTGCACTGACCTCCAAAACATACCATTCTTCGAAACTGCTCACAACTGTGAGCTTCGAAAGAATGACTGTTTGGCGAGGTAGACCAGTCTTCTTGACCACTATTAAGAGTGACCGTCAAGAAGCGATACTATTCTAGACCATTCCCCATGTTAACCACAATGGGAAATCATTTTCTATGGTACATCAACAATCCATTGAACCATTTTCATTACGAAAATGACCGTTCGATCTGGACCATTTTCCAAACTGGAAAATGCCTGTCCGTTAGAAATCTCAAATCACTTTCCGAACTGGAAAGGGACTGCCCAAGCTGGACCATTTTTCAAACTTGAAAATGACTTTCTTCAATTCAATGATATGTCAGTGCTCCCTCCCAACCTGGAGAGTCATTTCTTCCCTTTCAGCTAAGGGATTTATTTCCACGATCCCCATTTTGTCTCAGAAATATGCAAACTTTATTCTGGACAGAGGCTTTGTCAGGATATCTGTTGTCTTCTCATCTATGGGGATATACTAGAGCTTTACTTCTCCTTCTTGGACTTTATCTCGAATAAAGTAATATTTGATCTCAATGTGTTTCGACCGTTCATGAAACACTGGGTGTTCTGATAGCCTTATACAACTCTGATTGTCACAGTGTATTATGGTTGAATCTGGAACCTGATCAAATAATCTGAAGATTAGTTTTCTCATCCATATTGCTTTTGTACATGCCTCACATACTGCGATATATTCTACTTCTGCTGTGCTGAGTGTGACAAACTTATGTTTCCTACTGCGCCAAGATATCATAGCAGAGCCCAAGCTGAAACACATCTCTGAAGTACTCTTTCTATCTTCTGCACTTCCTTCCCAATCTGAATATGTGAATCCATAAAGCTATATATCACTGGATGCGGTATATCTTAAAACATAGTTTAGTGTCCCACGAATATATCTTAGAACATGCTTTGTAGCTGTCCAATGCTCATGTCTAGGTTCCACCTGGAACTGGCTTAGTGTGTTCACGACAAAGCAGATGTCTGGTCAAGTATTTACCAAATACATCAATGACCCAATCAATTGTCGATATAGTGATGGATCTACTAGATCAGAATCTGAGTCTCTTATTTTTCTTATATCTGTGGTCATAGGAGTATCCATGGATTTTCAATCCATCATTCCAAACTTCGGAAGAATCTTTATTGCGTACTTTCCTTGTCCAAGGAATACTTCACCATGCTTCTGCCATACTTCTAGTCCCAAGTAGTAATGAATGAGACCAAGATCTTTCATGTCAAACTCAGAAGCTAGTTCCTTTTTGCACTGGATGATGAGAGAATCTTCACCTCTTATGAATAGATTGTTGACATATAGCAGTAGAATTACATGTGTATTGTTCACGACTTTGTAGTAAAGATTTGGATCTGCATGAATTTTGGAGAAACCAAGTCTCATTAGGTAGCTATCTATTTTGGCATACCAAGCTCTTGGAGCTTGCTTGAGTCCATATAAATCTTTTTTTAGTCTGCAAACATGAGTGTCTCTAGAATGTACTTCAAACCCTTGAGGTTGTTCAATGTATACTTCTTCTTCGATTTCTCCATTGAGGAGAGCTGTCTTTACATCCATATGATGTAGACTCCATCCCATGGAAGCGGCAAGAGACATGATAGATCTAATGGAAGTATATATTGAAACCGAAGAAAACGTTTCATCCTAGTCTTCTCCCTCCTTCTGGGAGAACCCTCTAGCTATGACCCTTTCTTTATATTTATCCACGCTTCCATCTACTGTATGCTTGATCTTATATACCCATTTTGAAGTTATTACTGATTTTTCTTTAGGTCTAGGCACAATTTCCCATACATCATTTTTCATGATGGACTGGTGATCTTCTATCATGGCTTCTTTCCATTGTTTCTTCTAAACTTCCTCTTCAAACGTGGTAGGTTCTTCGTCCAGAATCTTTGTCATACATGCTGCATAGCTCGAGAATCTTTTGGGATTCTTACTTTTTCTGAAGGTCCCACTTGGGGCCTTGAGTCTTTCTGCTTCTTGTAGGGTAGCTTCAAGCCAAGCTGGTCGTTTCTTGGTCTTAGGTACAATGTCTGAATCAATGGTCTCACATGGTTACATCATATGATCAAGTTGTTCCTTTTATTCATTCTGGTTTTCTGGAAGACATGTTCCTTCTTCAATAGGCTCTTCACATTCTTCTTCTTCTATAGTTTCTTCTATGGATTTCTTGAAAGCCATCTTTTCATTGAAGGTCACATCTCTGCTGACTTCAATCTTATGTTGTTCCGGGATATAGATTCTATAAGCCTTGGATGATTCACTATATCCCACGAATATGCCCTTCTTTCCCGAGGGTTCTAATTTATTCCTTTTGTCCTTGGGAATGTGAAAGTAAATAGGGCATCCAAAGATTCTTAGGTTTTCCACATTAGGTTTCTTTCCTAAGAAGGCTTCTCCTGGAGTCATGTCCTTCAATATGCGGTGAAGACTTCTATTCTAAACATATATTTCTTTCATGGATGCTTCTCCCCATAAGAACATAGATAAACCTTGATCATTTAGTAGTTCTTTCATGGTTTCTTCAATAGATCTGTTCTTCCTTTCTGCTACACCATTTTGTTGAGGATTATGAGGAACAATTATCTCCCTCCTAATCCATGCCGATTTGCAAAAGGCAACGAATTCCTTTGATGTGTATTCTCCTCCATTATCTATTCTCAAGGTCTTGATTTTCTTGTTTGTGAGGTTCTCTATCTCTTCTTTGAATTCTTGAAACTTCCTGAATACTTCATCCTTTGTCTTCAAGATATATAACCAAGTCTTTCTTGAGTAATCATCTATGAATATTACATAGTAAAGAGAACCTCCTAGATATTTGACTGGCATTAGACAACAAACATCTGAATGTATTAGATCTAAAATCTCCTTAGATCTATTCTTGCTGCTTGGGAATGGTTTCTTGATATTCTTTCCAAGAGCACATCCTTTGCAAATTCCTTCATGTGTAGACTGTAATTCTGGTATTCCTTCAACCATCTTTTTGAGAAAAGGCAATGCTTGATAGTTAATATGAGCGTACCTTCTGTGCTGTAGTTCATTGGGATTGACTTAATCATGTACAAGAACTTCTTCGTTTTGTTCTAGTAGTCTATATAGATTTCCTTCACGGGTTCCAATAACCCTAGCATTCTCTATGCTGGAGTCTTTGTGCCAACATAACAATTTTCCATATACGAAAGCTATTTTGTTTCCTTTCTCTTCTAGGAAAGATATGGATACAATATTTTTTCTAAACCAGGTACATATAAGACATTGCTCAAATGAACATTGTTACCTATTTTCAACTTGACGGAGGCTTGTCCAAATCCTTCGACTGGGTAAGTGATTTTGTCTCCAAGCTCTACCTTGTATGATGTATTCTTCTCATTTAGATTTGAGATTCTGGCTTGATCTCCCGTCATATTCCTAGAAGATCCACTAGTAATTATCCACATGTCATCTTCAATCGTTCCTGTGAGTGCTGAGTAGTGTATATGACTAGTCTTTTCATTCATGACTTCAGTTGACTGGTGACTGGTCACACTTTGATCCAAAACTTCAACTTTGATGTTTCTTCCTTCTGAGAATGCCAAGAGGTGCGCTGGACTAGGGCACACTTGAATACCTTCTTCTTGAGCGAGATATCCCATCATAAGGTGTTGGATCGGGGTTTTAGGGTTTCTGCAACTGCACCTGCTAGTAACCTCAACGATAGTGTCTTGGAAGTTGCTCTTACTAGTAAACCCTAGCGAAAGTTCTTCAACGAGCTTAGTATCCTAATGGCTATTCTTCCTTCTAGTAGTTATACTGAATGAAGGAGGCGTGGGCCCATAACCTGTTAGAATGTGCTCGTTTTACAATAGAAAATATCACTATTGTCACCCAACCATAGGCCAAAGCCACCCTTTGAGCACCTTGACCTTGACAGAGAGAAGAATCCTGGTAGCAAACCAATAGCCAAACAAGGATAATGCACCAAGCAAGAAGTAACCAAAGATGATCAGAGAGTCCAACCCAGAAAGATAGAAACAATAGGCTTTAGAACTGGCAGCAACACCTTCTCCAAGACTTGCGCACAAGAATGCCAAACTGCAGTGCGCACAAGTGTCTCTCTACAATTCTAAGAAGTGTGTGTAAAGTGAATATTGGTGCCCTGTATTTATACTAGCTCTGAAAAACTGCTTGTGTTGACTTCTCATTCTAGGTACTAATTAATTCATATTAATTATCTCTCTTAGCTGACATCTCTTCTAGGGTTACATTCACTTCTTTTCTTTGTTCCAGAATATTCTAATCTTGTCAAAGGTCACAATGGAGGTTGATACCTCCCGAAGCTACCATAATATCAACAAAAATCACAATTTCCCTTTCCTTTGTCCTTTTCTTTCACTCTTAAATGACTACCATAGGCCCACATGCCACTAAACTGCATAGCCCATATATGTGGAAAATGTGAAAGCTCACTTTCATCCACTGCTATATCTTGACCTTCTTCTTTTGCATCATTGAATACATTAGAATCCATTCTTCAAATTTTGGAAAAGAATCACCTCCAATCAAATCATGATGTCTACGCTTTTGAGGTCGATGTTGCATCCAAGTTTGATTCTCTTCTTCATATTTCCTACATAGAACATGAATGTACAATATAATAATATTAATAATATAAATGTGTAAATGCAATTGAAGAAATAATTTTTTGTGCAATTTGTTTTTACCTGCACCACTTATCGAATGAAGATGTGTTCTAAAGAACATAGGCATGTATCACACTTCTTTATTTATGTGATAACTTAAAGCGTATTCCATTTTCTTCTAATAATTCACTTGAAATTCTCTCATCTTCGTCATCATCCCATACATCTCGATTGACATTTTTAAAATCCTTCATATATTCTGTGCAAAATCCGATGGCCTCTTGCATTGAATATCCCTCAGACATGCTGCTTTCTGGTTTTTCCCCAGTACGATTTTTTTTTCAAAACCTTCATATATCTTTCTATAGGATACATCCATCTCGTTCTTACTAGGCCAGAATGCTCTAGTTCATTTTATAGATGTATCAAAAGATGCATATAAATGTTAAATATTGTTGATGGAAATTCTCATTCCAATAGATAAAGGAATTCAACAACCTCCTCCCTCAAACTATCAAAGTTTGAAGGATCTAATACATGTAAACTCATTCTCTTTAATATTAGGCCCAACCCTATAATTGCCAATATTGGCTCCTTTTCCAAACTTGATATATTGACCAAAATAGGTCAAATATTCTCAAATATGACATGATAGTCGTGGGACTTGAGGCCTTTTAAGCTATTCATGTCAGTTTGGCTTCTAATACTACTACTTACATATCCAGTGGGAAAACGAGTCTGAGACATCAACTTTAAGAACTGTGCATGTTGTTCCTTTGTCCAAACATAAGGAGTAGTAGGTTTTCTATATTTTTCATCGTCATATTTTTCAACCCAAAGATTTCGACTAATCTTTAGTTGTTGAAAGTCTTCACTTGATGAAACAATATCATAAGCACCAAAAATGGTTTCTATAATAGCATAGGCTATATTTTTCTCGGTATGCATAAAGTCAACAGTATGCCTGATGGGTATATCCTTAAAGTATGACAACTTATAAAATATGCACAATCATTTTACACCGATTTCATTACATGGATCATCCCTACTACGATAAATCCCACCACTTTCAATAAACAACATTCTTCTATGTCCATTCTCAATATTGTATTCACTCGTTATTGGAAATGGTGCTTCACGATTCTCTTCCTGGCCATTGAATTTTTTTTTTGGTTGACGATATGGATGATCCTTTTTCAGGTAAGCACGATGTCCACAATAAACACACTTATGCAAACTTCTTGAGTGCCTCACAAAATCCTTAAATTTTCAAGAAGGACATCCATGGTATCTATGAAAAGTGAGACCAGTCAATGTGTCATATGCAGGAAGATCATGAATCGTAAACAATAAGGAATCTCTTAAAGTGAATTTGATTGAATGGTCATCCCTTAAAAATTGAATTGCTTCAATTCCTTTCCACAATTCCATTAGCTCATTATATAATGGCTCTATATAAACATCGATTGTATCTGATGTCACACTTTGTTTTCCTGGTATAATCAATGAAAGCATTAGGAAAAATGGTTTAGTTGCTAACCATGGAGGCAAATTATAATTTATTAAAAACATTGGCCAAGTTGACCATTTAGTACTTTGATCAGAGAATGGGTTCACCCCATCTAGATTCAAAACCAACCTTATATTACGAGGATATTGGAAAAATCAGGATATTTATTATCAAATTCCATCCACATCTTAGAATCAGACACATGTCGTTGTTTTCCATCAGTGCTATTATTTTGGGCATGCCATTGCATAAGTTCAGCAATACGTCTGCACCTATACATTCGAAGTAATATTGGGATCAGTGGAAAGTGGTGAAGAACATTTCTCGGAACCACAACTAATTTCAACCTTGGTCTATACCTCCCTTCTTGACATTTTGGACATTATGTCTCACTTGCAAGATTTTTGCGAAATAATACACAACTATTCACACATGTGTGTATTCTTTCATACCCTAAGCCTAACTTAATGATTTTATTTTTACACTGACTTCGTTTTGTTGGAAATGTGGAGTCACGTGGTAACAACTGACTAAAAAATGCCAATAACTCATTTACACTCTCATTTTTCCAACCATGCACCACTTGCAAGTTAAGAATTTGAAGGATTGTTGTTAAATGTCTTAACTTGCAATTAGCATACACAGGCTTTAAACCATCCTCCATCGACTTGTCCCAATCATTGTTTAGACCCTCATTCAACATTTTATTAACTTCAACCCCTTCATCTAACATTGTTGCCTCTTCATCTATGTTTGGTGCCACTTCAGGAATGTTTGGTACCTCTTCATCTCTGATGCTACACACTTCTATTATATCTTCATAATAATTGTTGTCCCAAGGGATTATACCATTATGCCCATGTCTTATCGTATGTATATAAATCACATTTATTTTCCTCACCTTTCCACCAAGACAATCTTTACATGGACATGGATATCTGTCCATATTATTCTCATCGACTATTCTCTCATCATATGAATGGTAGTCATCGATTGTCAACCTTTTTCGTTGAATCACCTTTGATGTTCTACATTCCAATATTAATTTGACATGTTAATTCACAAATCTCAAATAATTTAGATAATACAAAGGCACAAAATCAGCCACGTCGTTGTTAACAATAACAACATTGACATGGAACTAATCATAAAAGAAAACCACAATATCCTTTGAATTGGGCTCAAGTTATGAACATAGAATAGAGGAACAACAATCTAATCCTTTGGGTTATCATGGATGTTTGGGAATCTAACTATGTTTGTATTAGATCCCCTTCATTGATTTAATCTCCCAAAGAACAAGGTACAATTTAAGAGATTAGTACCATCAATTGAGAGGAAATATCTGAGATTAGAATGTGTTCACTCAGAAACTTGACCACCTATGATTCATATGGTTGTAAAATTATGGTAAATTGCATCAAACATAAAATTATTCGACACAACATGTAGAGAAATCTCACACAACAACTAAGGCTCCCTTCCTCATGCAAATAGCCCCACGATTGGGTCATTCATGCACATGAGGGATGACTTTGTGCAGGAGGAGATCAGAATTGGTCAGTCACTCAAACAACCATCACTTAATTTATTTTCACATTTAACCTTAGAAAGGTGCCCAAGTAGTCAACTGAAGAATATAACACATCAACAATTAATTTTCTCAAGTTATACTTTAGGAAAAATCAATTATTCAACTCATCCCAGTTTCATTGTCCTCCACCATGCTAGGATGTTGCACAATGGTGGAAGATCTTTCTTTCTACCAAATATCAACATAAAATATTCCAAACCTTACTCTAGGTTAACTTAAAGGTTAAAACAAACACTAGAGTAAAAAACCTTGGGGGGGATTCACTAGTGAATCCCCTCGGGGCATGTTTCTGAAAGCACTTCCAACCATAAAAAGGTTCAATGTGTCAAAGTTACAAATTTTGTAAACTTCCCCTGGAAAATATCTTGGTGAGAATTTGGAGATCCTCAATGTAGCAATTGAAAGTAATGCAATAAAATTGAAATTAAAGCTACACCTATCAACCCATGAGCCACACCCGTCAAGGGGAATTATAGACAACAAATTGTAAGCAATCTTGCATAGTCTAGACTAAGAGTATGATTTTTTACTGGATATGTATGTAACATCTCCTATTTCAGTAAATTTGAATCTACTCCTAAGACAAGAAAGGGGAGAAAAGGTTCTCTTTCCCATTAAAAATCAACAATGACATCGAAAGACCTTTGAAAATAGTAGAAATTTCCCTCAACCTAAGAGGAGAATGAAATTTTTCAATGAGTGGAAGGGAGTACAATAAAGGTGGGCCTTTGGACATGAAATATCATGTAGCTCATCCATAAAGGTCAAAGATTCATATACTGAATCATTGGAGTTATGACCGACATACCAAACTATAGTTATATGGATTCAAAAGTTCGAAACCTCTAGGATTCAACATATATAAGTTGGTAACCATGCTTACCATAGGGTAGTTTGTTATGCTTTTCCAGTTAAACAAGATAGAGGCACAATTTTTGAAGGGGTTCCCAAGGTTCACTAAAGGAGACAGGCTATTTTAGGATTCAACCCATTGGAAGACTCTCCCATAAGAATCTCTCTTTAGGAGAGTATACCGAACCTTCCCTAAGAAGTATGACATGGATCAGATTTTGAAACCATGTGAAATACCTTAGGGAGATTGTTTTTTAGAGGTTTTAAAATTCAATAAAGACAAGACGATAACTCAATATACTAGTAATTATGCACACGTTCTAGGAGAAGGGACTGTCAGTTTGCCTCAACTTATATCAACCTGATCATCCCTAGAAGCAAAAAGTAAATTGAAAATATATTATTGACATGCAAGAATCCATTTGGAAACATTGCCATCTGGAAAGAAACTCTAACAAAGGAAAAACAAAAGGCCTTAAAGACAAGTAAACTGAAACAAAAGACAGTAGAAAAAGGCAGACAGTAATGTAGGACTGCACCTATATTTCAAAAGAGAAATCAAAGAATAACATTCACCCTATCAATACAACTAGAATAGGAAGGAAACATGACACACTATTACCAAAAGAACAATCTAAGGAACAACAAATGGCTAAAGAAAGGAACTGTTGGATCTGAACCAAAGAAAAATTAAAGAAAACAAAATAAGTTTTTGGGGGAGAACAAGGTTGAAGGTTTGGAAACATTAATATAGAAGAAAGGAGAGACCCCTTTGACTTCAAGAAGAGGAGGTAAAAAAGAAGTAGGAGAAGAAAGTTGAAGATGGTCCTCTTTAGTTGGGCACTGATTTTTTATGAAAATTCTTCAAAAAATAATTACAGCTAGAAAGAGATCATGAAAATCAAAGAAATCAAGAAACAAGCCTAGGTGGACCATAAAATGATGTTAGAATGCAATCAAAGAGATGCTTCATGCTTTGACTTTAAATATCATTATTGTTTGACATGCCAGAATCCTAATATAATTTAACATGTCTTATGGGGTTGTAAGGTAGCCCAATGATTTTTACAAAGGATGGCAGTTGAATACTCCTTACTCTTTACGCCCCTCTTTGAATGAAAAGGGGTCATATTTTAGGACAATTGGATGATTAGACAAGCAAGAAAGAACATATAGGGCAACCCACATTTAACACTCATCTCCTTACAAAAAATTCATTGCAGGGAAACCTTTCATGGAGATGCTACCATGTTACACTGGTGTCAATTGCAAACTGAGAAATATGACTTAGTCGTTCCATATCATGCTAGAAAGGGAATTTTTAGAAAAGAACTACACTCTTGCATTGGGCACCAAAGCAAGCATGTTGGATCTTCTTGCCTATATTTGGAGGTGAAGCTCACATGTCTTTGATTTTTCTAGGTAATGTACAATTGTATGATGCCTCTCTTTGTGGGTATGAATGAAATATAAGATGCATTTTTTTCAAAAAACAAAAAGCTATATCAACAATAACATACAAAGGTTTGGTATCCTATGAAGTTATAAACTAATATATATCCTATGTCATAGCCACAAAGAGTAACCTCTAACCTCTAACCAATGAGTTCCCATTTTTTTTAAATATGTTTTTATTTTTTACAGAAAAGGGGGGAAATTTGTATTAATAAAACCTCCAAGATGAGAAACAATGCAAGTCATCATCAACCACAAAACATTTGAAGCTATAAAATCATATGATTGGTATTCTGAGGCATAGAGAACACACATATTTGAACTAGCCTACATTCTTTCAACAACATGATTTAAAATATGATACTCAAATCTAAATTTTTCCGGAATCAATTTATAAAAAAAGTCTTATACCCCACATAGGATATACATGTGAAAACACTTACTGTATTTCTAGTTTTTCCACCTTGATTTATCTCCATATTGTAAGTTTATAGTATCTTTTGGTTTCTGTAGGTCTAAAAAGTGAGCATGGAGTGGGCAGTTGAGGAAAGGACTAAAGTATTAGGCACTTTCCCTCCTACCACAAAACATAGATGAATTTATGGCTATGAAGTTAACTCTTTTTCTTATGGTTGGAAAAGATGTTGTAAAATTTCAAATATTTAGGGATTCCCTAGTGGTTATTAATTGGATGCAGGGAGTCTTCTCTCTAGAAAACCTCTGTTTAAGGCATATTTATGAGGAGATCCAATAATTTGTAGTTGTTTTTAACCAAATTTCTTTTCATCATGTCGTCAAGAAGAAAAATGAGATGGAAGATAGGAATTCCAAGGCTGGTTTGTCATTGAATGCAGGTCAATGACATATCTGGGAGATTGAGAATGAGACAATCCTCAAATTACAATCATCCTTCCTTTCTATGGTTTCTCTCATGAGGAGTTATGTTTTCCTGGGATCTATTATATATTTTTTTGGAATATTTTTTTTTTATCTTTTTAATGGGTATATGATGGTTGTTATATGAATATTGTGCTCTCTTATGAGCTCATTTGATGGATGAAATACTTTTAAACCATCTTTGGGACTTTTGGGGAGATTTGTTTTTGACCTGTAGGGATATTTACTAAGGATTATATGGTGATGACTTTTGGGACTCTATTATGTTATGGATTTTTGGGAGGGGTAATTCCAGTGGGATTACTCTGTTTTATGAATTCGGGGATCCTGATGAAATAATTTTGACATGATACTTAACATACGAAGAATGTATTTTTGTTTTTATTAATGAAATTATGTTTTTTTTTTTTTCTAGGGAGATAAAAAAGTATACTCATAATCTAATAAAGTTGATTGTTGAACTTCCAATGGACATGACAATTTCAACATGTCTTGGAGCTTCCTTTTAGTGGAAATTGACTTCCTAGCCAAATCATCTTTTTTAGAAATAAATCAAGCTTAACTATTCTTTTATTATGATTGATTTTTTCTAAAAATGCTAATTTCACCCTTAGAAAGGGTCTATCATATTTCTAGACCAAGAATTAGTCTACAACAACTACACTTAGCAACTTGGCCCATAATGATAAAACTCAACCTCCATGAAGAGAAATAATCCACAATAAATGCACTGGTATTATTCATAAGTGACACAGAAACAATTGTATGTAAATATGCTACCTCTCAAACTTTTCATCATCATCTAGTTGCCTATTTTTTATTTTTCCTTTAGGCTCTTTGGGAACATGTTTTATCTTTCTAGCCAACTAGATCTTCTCCAATGAACCACGTCTTGTATAGGGCCAACCTAAGAGCTTCTATAATGTGTCATAGGCCCTCCACTAGGGATGAGAGATCCTTCATTGGCTTCCTAGTCATCCAAGTAGTTTGGGTGGTTCTTCTCAATTCCAACAGAATATGGCATAACGTTTTTTGGAAGTTGCATTGCAAAACATGATTTGAGGTTTAGGGTTGCACCTCGTAACATGGACTTCCTTAAACTAAGGTTTTGGGTCTGAGGGTTAATTATTATACAAAAATTGCATTGGACCTTCACCTGGTCTCATCCCTTTTTGAGAGATGCCATTAGGGTGGGAAAAATTGAAGCAAGAATAAAACCTTGGTAGATTGATTTGTACTATGTTGACCTCACCAATGAGTCAAGGCTCCATTGGAATGACAAGCCTTTTCACGAGGTTTGATGGATTTCCTTTTCCCAAGAATCGTTTCATAGTCATACTATTTTTCCTGTTCTATAACATTGTTTTTCATGACATTTTGACATAAAGATTTACTTTTTGTAATCAATACAAGTCCCATACCAAAACTTGTTATTTTACGCATTCAACGTAAACTTCCCCAAAACTTCTTTTTCAAGGTTATGATCCCCCTCTGGTTGGAAAGGCCAATTTCTAGCCTAAAGTCTGGTTTGAAAAGGTTACCTTGGGAATATTTTCTCATATCTAGGAAAATTACCAAGTGATAACATAAGTGATTCTAAGGCAGTGCCAAATTTGGAGAATGCAAAGCACACTATGTAGCATGAAGCACCCAACAACACAAGTTGTCAATGAAGATTCCCCTGAAACAAGACTCATTGTTGATCTTGAAAGTATTTCCAACATCTCTTAGCAGACTTGCAATACTAAAGAATGTGTTTCGTTATCTCTGGACAACCACAAATTAAGCAAAGAGAATTAATGAGCTTTCTCATAGCCAAATGAGCTATAGACGGTAGCCCCTAGTAAATAATGATCCACATAAAGACTTCTATTTTGTAGCTAAGGGGAAGATACCAAACATTATGCACCCTAAAATCCCACCTATCTTTGATATTAGAGGCATTCCATTGAGCATTTGAGATTTCAGAGTTGTGTTGGCAGCCAACCCAATTTTTTTGATTGCTCTCAAAAATCTGCCTACACCCCTTGTCGTATTACGACAAATCATTGTCGCATTATGCTAATGGACATTCGTCTCATTTTTGCAACCATTACAATTCAATTTCGACTCAGTTTTCACAACTGCAAGTGTG
>ML795490.1:277717-320715 GCA_009831015.1 Picea engelmannii | reverse complement strand
GACTTGGGTTATTTAGACAACCCCGGACCGGTTCCACTCTCCCAGTTGACGGACGGTCAATTTCGCCCGTCAACAAGTTGTTTATTCTAGCTCTGGGAGCCAAGCAGAAACACATAAAGAATTTTTTTTGTAGATCTAACAATGTCGAGGTTTATATGGCCATGTAGGTAAAGTTGATGGAGGGACCTATCAGTCCAAGTGTATCATTGCATAAATATACAAAAAACTGCAAATATACAAGCTTATAGCAACTAGTTCCTAATTAGAAACCCTGCAGTCCTAAATCAAACCAAAAGAAACACATTAATCATACCAGTGACTTCGCTGAAGACCTTTGCAACTCTGAAATCCTAGTTCACCTTTTGAGTAGTCTCCAATTTCTCTCCATCACATTTTTATCGGTCATGGAAACTTCTTATATACGCATTTAAGCTCCAATAATGCTCCAATTAAACCAAAAACAATGTTTCTCAATTAATAGTAAACCCCCTCCTCTGGTTCTTAATTAACAGTAAACCCTCTCCTCCAGTCTAGTATAGACTATAAAATCCCTAAATAAACCTCACGGGCTCCAATATTTCTCATGCCCACAAACTGAAACCCCACCTCACGGGTTCCAATATTCCTTAGGATGACTACTAAAACCCCACCTCACGGGCTCCAAATGGAGGAAACATAAATGCAAACGAAAAAAACAGAGGAAACACTCCCAGGGGCTACACCCTCCACCTACGAGTCACAAACGGTTCAACCAACACCGGTCCTCTACCATTGCAACCCTTACCCTGCAGGCCTCTGCATTGCACCACTCCCTACACACTCCCCACTCGCACAAACGATGTCCCACCTCGCCGAATTACAATTGATCCCAACTGTATTTTCCCACTCCATGCCAGTCACTGTATTTTCCCACTCCGTGCCAGTTTGCATATTCATGAACTGCAATGATTTTACAAACGATATCAAATGTATCGAATTATGGTTTATCACTATACATGTGTCATATTGTGAACATGGCATCGTACTTTGTTTCCGCGTGGCACAATAATATATGTTTCCATGAGTGAACCTAGGTCATCTCTCGATATGTTATGTACCACTAACCTAGGTCATGTCTCCCTCAACATCATGTTAAGTACCACTAGGCTAATTTCTTAGCCTATGTTTTAGTTAAAAAAAATTCTTAGCCTATGTTTAATATTCTTATGTTGCAAGCAAGGCCCTCCCATTATGGAGGAAATAAAAATGTATATTTGTAGTTGGTGTACAACACTCTTGAAAGACACCTTTGGCTAAGAGGCCATGGGGGCATCTAATATTATGCCAAATTTACCTAGGACTTAATGCAGATGGCCCCAACCACATGAAAATAGTTGCTTGTATAAGCGAGATGTCTCATAAGGGGTGAAACATGTTTTGATTAACATATCTTCATTCTAGATGACAAGGTGAGGAGGAAGATGAATACATGAAGGAGGTTGCTGCCCGTTCAAAATTTTTGGATAAAATTGCTAGTACTAGGGTTAATTGATTTCATATATTCTATTTAATATTATATACAACTTCCTAACATGCTTATGCCTAAGCACACAATTTATAGTTATGGTGAAAACAACACAATAGCTTTAATATTCTTTAGTCTACAGGAGTCTTTAGTCATTTTGATTTGTGTGACTAATGTTTATTTAGTTGTTCTTTTTACCCGACAATTAAATTAGTCATTTATTTAGTCATTTATATCCTTGTTGCAAAATAATAGTAGAATTTAGTCATTTTTTGTTGTCTTGACTAAAACTTTTAGTCACATAGTCATTTATTTGCCAAATTCTACTAGTGAAAATAACAAGGAACTAACATGTAAACCTTATTCAGTGTGACCATCCAACAATCAAATCCTCCATAGTCCTCTCTGTTCATTCCTTGATGATCTATATTTAGTCAATCTATGACCAACCGAGTCTCATTATTACTGGACATTTCCTATCTATGCTCCATCCGTTTGTATTTTGTGAAAAACCCCATAAAATTTTGCCACATTCTACACAAAAATACTAGCCTTGGTCTTTGTAGAATCTAAGAATGTTATATTGTCTCCTAAGAACAAAATATTAGACCTCAAAGAACAATATACTAAAATAGCATATCCAAATCCAAGCAATACCTTTAGAAACTTATAAAAATGATTAATTTTTGCAATGAAAATTTTCCTGTTGAGCAATGAATAATACTATTTTGTCACCATTCACCATGTCGAAATCCTAGTCAAGTATATGGGCTCATGACAGTGAACATAGATACACATTAGATTTGTGCACAAATTCTGGATTCCAGAGAGGAGAGCTCGAGTTTGATAAAAATGAGCTGGCGCAAGAGAGAACCACCAAGTGATGGAGCACGTTTACGTTTCCCCACCTTTTCACCCTATTATCACATTGTTCATCACAAGTTCCATAGTTTGAATCACGTTTAGGGACAATGGTAGCGGGGTTACCAATGACGAGGAGATATTTACCAGTATTAGCAAAGAAACCCTAAGTTTTCACACAGAAAGAATACAAACCTGAAGGACATGAGTTGATGAAACCCTAACACTTGGAAACAACGATGTACGTAAAGAATGATAGACCTGATACTGGGAAGAGGATCAGACTGAACGATAGAGGGGCGCATACTGAAAACAGGAAGAGGGAAGAGAGAGGTCTGATAATGTGTGCCCAGAACAGATTGAAACACTCAGAATTAACTATTGGACATTAGAGATGGAAACAAACAGAGCAGGCTAGTAGGCATAGAAACCCAGAGAATAATCAGACCTGTAGAGAGATGGTTTTGCACATGGGAGGAAAGGAAATGTCAAAGAATTTCTATGGACAACTACCATAGGCCCTAAGAACTACAGGACTCTGATACCGCTGTTGGACACACGAGATTAGATAAAGCATGGAATGCCAAACTTCCTTGAGAGATAAGAAATATAGAGATAAGCATGAGACGCTATCTCTCATTCTCATGAAGAGATCTGTCTTGTAAGAAGCCCCGAAAAATATAACAGTCATCAAGGAAAGGGTATGCTCAAGTTATGACTTGACAAAGCAATTCAAGTTTAAATGCATGGAATTTTTAATAGTCTACAATAGATTTATTTCTACCAGCTGAAAAACCAACACATGGTTTTTAAATTCACATAGCGAGATCATGAGCTGATGGAGGAGGATAAACCTAAATAATCAACAACATATCCAAATGAACATGGGATAAGATGTTGAAGAGCATATACAGGAGTAAGGACATAATAGAAATATGACATACATTTCCGGTGACTCCGGTCAACTATGATTAACACTCAACAATCCAAAAGTGGTGAAAGTACAAAAGCACATCCAATAGATCAATGAACTGAGTTAGAAACCACAAATTTCAGTCTTGCATGATCTGGTTATCATTTTGATTCCTTCATAAGTGACTACGACGACGTCAAATTTATGGACAATTGATGCCGGATTCAATACTCTGGTATCAATACGGTCGAATTCTTCTTGACAATATTGATCTTCTTGACATTGACTATGGGATTCTCACATGCTCGCTGTGGAAAAAAGGGAGATCCATGCTCAAATGGCAGTTTGGTCTACACCTTGGTGTTCTTGGGTCCTTTCACATCATCAATGCACCCTCCAAAGCTTCGATGTCAGTTTCCTATTGCATCCCCTTCGAAATCAGGAACAATAGACAACTAGATTGTCAATTGATGAAACCACAAGGGAGAGAGCAACGACCGTTAGGGTTTTTGGTTCGTATTCTTCTCTTCAGGTAGGGTATCATATCTCAATCTACACAGATACCTTTCTGTTCAGAGGCAACTTCGATTTCTTCTTGCTCGGTGGCAGGGCTTCTCAACAAAAACTTTGGGAAGAAGCCTAGAAAGGCTAAACGCCGACAGTAAAACTGGAGAACTTAGAAACCGCGGACACGACTATGGATTTGCACAACATAACATGATTTTTAAAACCCTAGACATGACAACGAGATGAGTAAGAAAACGAGCAAATGAGACCAGGAGAAGGATATCTCTGAGATGCAGGAGGTCTCAGAGGAATTTTTGTACATACGAGACAAGAGACAGGAGACAGATCTACGATAGATGGGAAGGCTTGCAGAGGGACAAACTAGAAGGTAGACACATGAGGTTTTGCAGATGGACTTGTAGACTGGAAGGCAGAGGTCATATGTGTTTCATAAGAGAGGAAGGGAAACACTCAATTATGGATAACTACCATAGATTAAACGACGCCTAAGAACTAAGACACTTTGATACCATTGGGCACATGAAATTGAATCAGCGTGAACTAAATTTTATTCATTAATATGATATATGTATAAATACATAGTATTGACCTATGAATTCATATTCTAAGGTGTCACTTGATTTTTCACGTTTTTAAGTAAGTGACTAATACCATAACCCTAGCGGTAGGTTTCTAGCAAAAAGTACAAAATTGAATTAAAAAAAATGCTAAATGAGATTCCCAAAATGCCAATCAGTAACTACTATTATATTCATTGTTAATAGTTTTTCATAGTTGTATATTGTTATCATAGTAAGTTGCTTGGGGTCTTTTATCCCTTAGGTTTAAATTTTTAGCCTTTAGACTTCAAATTTGCTTTATTTTTCTTTGTGTGATTTGCTTAGGTTAGCTTAACAAATAAAGACTTGGGTTTTGGCTCATTTTTGGCTCTCACATAGATTTTAAGTCTAGGTTCACCATTTTATGGTTTATGGTTTTGACTCACCTCATGACTTGACACCAAGCATAACCTATTCCATGACCTTCATGACTTGACATGTCACTCTTTCCACTCATACCTTTTATCCTTGCCATGTTATCCCTATGTCCGATTAAAGGTGGGTCAAATCATTCTTTTTGAAAAAAGAGCGTTGCCAACTCACTAGGAGTTTCCATAGCGCACTCCTTATCCTTTATTCCTTGCCACGATTCATCATTATTTGCTGAGGTCATGATCTACCTTTTTTTCAGCACCATGGTTCGTTAAACATGGATATTAAAATTTGGTTTTTAATGAGTTTGATAACGGTTTTGAATATTTGAATTTTCTCAAGCTCATGCTCCTGAAACCGCTAGTTTAGACCAGTTGCAGGCAACACTACGGGATCAACTGCTAAGGTTGATTTGGAAGCTGAGGTGGTCTTGGTGGTTTCCTAACCGATTGCAGAGCCTCAAATTGTAAATTATTCCTCCAGGTATTCCCTGAGCTCCTTCCATTGCATAGCAAATTATTGGGATATCTATTGCCTGATTTTTGGTAGCGATCGATGCTGCAAATCACTCCCTCCTTCATCCCTCTACATCCATAATTTCCCTCTCATAGAATTGCAACCATTATCACTTGGTTTTCATCTATCAAAGATGCCAATTCATTATTCTCCTAAGTTTTGAGTGCCCGTGCAAAGTTCCTTGTGTGCGCACTGCGCTACTGAAAAACGTTGTTGAAACCTCGCTACATTTCCCTTGTTTTCCCTACGTTGTATTTTATTTGGATTGGAGTGTTACTTGCCGGTATTTAAAGACCCCTGCAATAGTATTTAATTTCACTATATCATCACTCTTCATCTTGAGATCTACAGACAGTAAGGGGAGGGGAAATTGCACTTCCTACCTTTCAAAAGCCATCAAAACAATGTTCTGTCAAAACAAGGTGAGTTAGAGGAGAATCTTAGGAGAGAGAAACCATTATTCATTGTCATTTTCTCATTGAAGTCTTCCTCTATTTGCTCCCTTAGCCTTCACTATACCATAACCTTTTATCCCTTGTCTTTACCCATGGAGACACCTGAGAAGAAGAAATCTCACAAGGGAGGAACTGTGGTCAGAATTGAACCCTCAAACATGCACCTATTTTATGCAGAGAAAATGGTTAGGGAAGTTTTTCAAAGGGTGGGATGCCTCTCTTTTTGCCAAAACATGCAGAGGGGACATCCTGAAGTGGCAAGGCAATTTGCCTTACATTTTGATGGCCTTAATACTAAGGTAGGAGACCTTGAGTTTGAGGTGTTCGAAGCCTCTATTGCAGTAGCCACAAGGATTGCTAACACTGGTGAGAGATGGTTTAAATCCATGACTTTAAATGCTTCCTTCTCCAAGGACTTCCTCAAACCAAATTATCAGACAAACAATTTGTCTAAGGGAGTGCCTAGAAGCCATCTAGTTGAGGATTTTGAAAAAATATTGAAGATCATCCATAGATACTTTACATGTGAGGGAAGGCTTAATATGTTATACCAATACCATATAAGGATTTTGATTCATTTTACTGGTAAAGATGCAATGAATATCCCTTTCTACATTTTGAGGAGCATGGGAAAGATTTCTGATAGAGTCCAAGCCAGGTCCAAGGCTATGGACACTAGAGTCTTTCACTTTGGATTGATCGGGATGTTGGTGATGGAAGAATTGAAAAAGAGGAACATTACTTGGGAACAATTCATTGTTTCTGCTCACATGAATTTGGACATAGATTTAACTCCTCAGTCAAAGATGCAAAGTCCTTTTCCATCTACTAGTGATGCTCCAACAGGAACAAGCAAGAAAAGAAAGAGCAAAGCCATTGCTCAAAACAAAGAGGTCATTAAGGAAGTTGAAGAGGAAGAGAAGAAGGTTTATCATTCTCCACAGAGAGACTTTTGACCCCCTCCTGCACCTGAATTGGAAGAAGTCCCTTCATCCACCAGAGTCACTGTTAATATTATGGTAACTGCGGGAGGTATTTACCCCTACGTGTGAGCCCGACGAGAATAGAAGACCCCGAGAAGCAAGAGAAACCCTAATTAGTTGGCTAATAACCCTAGAATCCTTGTCGGCTCAAGAAGATAATTTATATTAGGCTATTAGCCTCCAAGAGAAGAAGTCGACCAGAATTAATAATAATAAACTGAACAGACACATACCCAGAAGGAGAAGTCAGCCCCAACAAACTGGCAGGATTACTATAAATACAGGGTGCCAGTTCTCATTTGACAGCATCTCAGGATTGCAGTTTCCCAGTTGGTGTTCACTGTAGTTGCAGTCTGGTGCGCAGGTTTGGAGGAGGGTTACAGGTGTAGCTGCAGCAACAACTAGTTTCAGTATTGGCTTGGATATCTCTTGGCTAGGGTTTGGAACATCTGATCAGTCTTTTGTGATGTGCTATCCTTGGGGATTGATGCGCTACTCTTTGTTTGGCTATCTAGCCTATGGTTTGCTTCCGGAGGAATTCTCAGTCAAGGTTAAGGTGCTCGGAGGGAGGCTTCGGCCTATGGTTGGGTGACGAAGGTATCGTCAATGGTAAAACAAGCACACCATATTCTATATTCTAACAGGTGATGGGCCCACGCCCCTTCAGTCATCCTAAAATGCTGGAAGGAAACATAGCCGCTAGATATTGAGCTTGTTGAGGTACTGTTGCTAGGGTTACTAGCAGGAGCAGTTTCCAAAAGCACTGCAGCTAGGGTTACCAACAGAAGCAGTTGCGGAAACCCTAAACCTCTTGTTGAGGCACCTTAAGTGACGAGATTAACCTAATCTCTGGATAGATCAGTGCGCCCTAGCCCAGTGCATCTCTTGGTACTCTCAGAAGGCCAAGACGTGAAGTTTGGATTTCTAGTCAAATTTAGGGTTTGACCAAGTCAAGCAAGACATGACGAACTCTATGAAGTCTGAGAACAAGTTAGATGGAGCTTCTAACTTCAGAGTATGGAAGACAAGGATTGACCTCATCCTTGCTAAGAATAAAGTGCTGGATATTGTGAAAGGAAAGATCGTGAAGCCAGAGTTTGAAGAAGGAGAAGAAAAGGAACCGCAAAATGTTGCAGCTATGGAGAAGTTCAAAGATATTGATATCAATGCCATGAGTATCATAGTGGATTCCATAAAAGACCACTTGATACCCTACATCTGCCATCTTGACTCATCGAAGAAGATGTATGATGCCCTAACAAATCTCTTCTCAGTTAGAAACATTGGACAAGTTATGAGTCTGAAGAATGAGCTCCGTGACATGAAGATGAATGATGACGACAACATAACATCATACTTTGTAAGGATTTCCCAGTTAAGAGATCAACTACAAGCTATTGAAGAGATCACTTCAGAAAAGGAATTGGTGAACATAGTACTCAATGGTATTCCCAAGACATGGGATGCATTTGCCGCAAGCATGAACACAGGGAAGGAGTACCTGACATTTGAAGAACTTTGGACTTGTTGTGCTCAAGAAGAATCAAGGATCAATGCAAAAGAGAGACCCCAAAAGAAGTACGATGATCAAGCCTTCACAACAAGATTCAAGAACTTCATAAACAAAAGGAAGTTTGATTCAAGGAGGAAGCCAAATCAAGAGAAATACATCTCAGAAATACAATGCTTCAACTGTCAGAAGTACAGTCACTACATGAATCAGTGTCCCGAGCTAAAGAAAAGGAAGAAGAAACACGAAGCATCGATTGTCTAAGAAAAGGAACCTACTAAGAAGACTAAGCAGGATGGAAGAGACTTCTTCTACTAAAAGGTAACAACACTCTTCTTATTTCTTGTACATATCTTGCTTACATCGTCTTTGCACATATCTTGTATATCTATCTCTTGGAAGATACTGTGTTCCAAGAAGAACTATGGAAGAACAACAAGATAAGGATGAAATAAAAATCATGTGAAAGACATTACAAGATAAGACCGAAATCAGAATCAATCTTGAAGAGACTTGGAAAAAGCAAAGATAGAAAGAAGTCAGCAATCGAAAGGAAACTGGAAAAGGACTCATGACATCCTATAGAAGACAACAAGATGGAAGCATGGACTCTATTATATATTGTAGAAGACAATAAGGACGGAGACGGAAGCATGGACTTAGTCAGACGAAGGGAGCAGATTATATGCACTTATACTTGAAACAAGGATTAGGAGGGAGCTAATCCTATGTTCCATTGAAGATGATGAAATGTATATATATCCATGGTAGCAGTCATGAAAGACAGTATGTGTTTAGCTCAACCACAGAAGAAGACTTTTTTGAAGAGTAGCCTTAAAGTATTCCTGGTTGTCCATCCAGATCCGTGAACCAATGATGAAGGTAAGAAGTGGAATCTCTAGAGCATGGAATCTATAAGAAACCCCATGGACCCAAAAGTAAAAGAAAAACATGAAGAAGAACATAAAGATTCCAAGAAAGAAAAAGAAGAACCAGAAGAACCAGTCATTGTATCAAGAATCACAAGATTACCAGCCTGATACGAACTCACTAAAAGCAATCAAGAAGAAGAACTGAAAGTCATGATGAAGAACAGTGTACGGAAGACTTATGAATAAAAGCATTGCAAGATCCAGAACCAGAGGTTCTCTCAGATGGAGGGAGAAGACTATGATGATTGATTGTTCCAAGTACACCAGACTTATCTCTATATAAGTCATTATATTATCTGCAACATCCATAAGTCAGAATTCCACATCAGACGAATGCAAAGAATGTTCTCCAGAGAAATTGAATAAAGAGCATATGAAGAGCAATCTCAAGACTTTGAGGCATACCAGAAAGATACTCCTGTATGCAGATAAGAATGTGACAATTTGGCGGAGAACCTCAAGTGCACAACAGAAGCGTGGTGAATATTTTCTATAACATCAAGATGACTACTCAGAATATTAGATCTCATGATGATAGAAGAAGTATCACATGGATATGTTCCAGTTCTCCAACTATGATATACTCTATTGTTCAGATCTACATGAAGCCTTCACAGTGTTCCAGACTACAATACAAGCATTACATTATCCATGATGAAGTCCATAAAGGAGAAAGAGATTCTCCAATACGTATCTCTGCAGATGAGGAAATAAGCATACATTTTGGTAAAGACTCTATTCAAGATGAAAGAACTTGCATACTCAAGATAGAGCTCGTGGAAATAACTCTCTTAGCTGGAAGGGAAGACTCTCCAAGCTAGAAGAAGGTACGCAAACATTTATTTTTGTGATTGAAATAACTCTCCAGTTAGGAGGGAGCATTGAAAATATCATTTATCTTTGTAATTGAAAAATAGTCCAGATTGGACAGATGCTTTCCTGTTCGGAAAGTGGATTGATATTTCTAACGGACAATGACTTCCCATTGTAGTTAACATGGGAGGTAGACTGATTGTTGATGTATCATAGACAATGACTTCCCATTATGGGGAGTGGTCTAGGACAATCATTCTTCTTGGCAGTCACTCTGAGTAGTGGTCAAGTAGAATGGTCTACCTCGCTAGGCAGTCATTCTTTTGAAGTTCACAGTTGTGAGCAGTTTCGAAGAATTGTCCGTTTTTGAGGTTGATGTAGGACAAACATTCCTCAAGGGCAGACTCATTATCTCCAGGTTACACTTTTTTTAGTGTCGGAGGAATGGCCCAGGGTGGGGAATAGTCCAAGCTCAACAATCAGGGATAGTTATTCCTCGAGGGAAGACTCATTCTCTCCAGGTTACACTTTGTTTAGTGTCGGAAAAATGGCCCAGGGTGGGGAATAGTCCAGGACAGTCATTCCTTAGGGCAGACTCATTTGCTCCAGGTTACACTTTGTTTAGTGTCGGAGGAATGGCCCAAGGTAAGGAATGGTCCAAACATTTCTCGAGGGCAAACTCATTCTCTCCAGGTTACACTTTAGTGTTGGAGGAATGGCCCAGGGTGAGAAATGGTCCAGGCTCATAAATAAAAAAATAATCCTTCTTTCTTGGTTGAGAAGAATGGGGCAGATAGCCCATTGTTGATATTCTATATTGAGGGTAGACATTCTTTCAGATCTCACAAACGTGAGTGAAAGATTGTCCCAGATGATTGTTGTTGATATTCTATACTGAGGGCAGACACTCTTTTAGATCTCATAGACGTGAGTGAAAGATTGGCCCAGATGATTCAGTTTTTATCATAACATTGTTTCTATGCAGGATGCTCTCAGATGTTTGTTATGAAGACTATATGACAGTAGATGAGGACTACTGTGGTGAATATGTTTCACTGTTCACAAATACACGTTGTTGATCAAGTACTTGTGTGTTACTTGATGTGGTAGTTAACCACTGGATTGTAGTTATGAACTACTATGAATAGACACAGGTGTGTTCTATCCTCATTCTAATTGCCTTGAAGACTATCAGTAGATTATTGGAGATGATGATCATTTAGATGAATGATGAACATAGATTTTCCAGATGGAAAACAGTTCAGTACCGTTTACTCCTCTTGTATCACTCTATGGTGAGAGTGACTTATCCAGCATCATATCTAACTACTCAAATGAAGTATGGTTTCGAAATATGATGCAGTTGATGATGATGGTGATTCTAATGATCTAGTCATGAAATAGTCTAGATGACTATATTGATGCTACCGGGTAAATGGTATATTTTGTGCTCAAGTCCATTACCTGTAAATACCTCTCTATCTAGGAGGGAGTGTTAATATTATGGTAGCTACGGGAGGTATTTACCCCCATGTGTGAACCTGATGAGAATAGAAAACTTCGGGAAGCAAGAGAAACCCTAATGAGTTGGCTAATAACCCTAGAAGCCTTCTTGGCTCAAGAAGATAATTTATATTAGGCTATTAGCCTCAAAGAGAAGAAGTCGGCCAGAATTAACAATAATATACTGAATAGACACATACCGAGAAGGAGAAGTCGACCCCAACAAACTGGCAGGATTACTATAAATACAGGGCACTAGTTCTCATTTGACAGCATCTTAGGATTGCAGTTGCCTAGTTGGTGCGCACTGCAGTTGCAGTCTGGTGAGCAGGTTTGGAGGAGGGTTGCAGGTGCAGCTACAACAACAACTAGTTTCAGTATTGGCTTGGATATCTCTTGGCTAGGGTTTGGAACATCTGATCAGTCTTTTGTGATGCGCTATCCTTGGGGATTGATGCGCTACTCTTTGTTTGGCTATCTAGCCTATGGTTTTCTTCCAGAGGAATTCTCAGTCAAGTTTAAGGTGCTCGGAGGGAGGCTTCAGCCTATGGTTGGGTGACGAAGGTATCTTCAATGGTAAAACAAGCACACCATCTTCTATATTCTAACATTCATGGCCAAGAAGGGAAGAAAATTGCATTTCTCTTCACCTACTCCAACAACTAGCATAAAAGTCAGGAAGTGTTTTACTAGATCATCAACTCTCAAGGAGGTTGTTGAAGCACAAGTCCTACCCAAGGTTTCAATTCTAAAAAAAAAAGAAAGATAAGGGAAAAGGCATTGAGAATCCTATTGAGGTGACAAGCATAGCCCCTGTGTAGCAGAAAGTTGAAGGTGAATCCATGAAGAATCCTATTGAGGTTATCAACCTCAACACTCCACCTAGAAATCACACTTTCAAAAGATTTATTAGACAACTCAGGGAGGTTAGGAAGGAGGTTGCTCGTTTGAAAGTAGAAGGTTTGGAAGATAGAAGAAAGATGAAGGAGCTCATGGATAATTACAACAACACCCTTGATTTGGAAAATTTTGTAGCTAGAAGAGCCCCGCCTCTCTATAAGCAACTAAATAAACTCTATAGGCTAAACAGAGGCTTTCAATCTCAAAATAGAAAGCTCAAGGAAGAATTGCAACACTTCAAGAATGAATTAGCCCAGAGGAATTTGAATATTCGGGTAGAAGCTGCCATTGAAAGAGAGGTACCAATAATGAAGAAGAGCTCACTTGCAGTCAAGAAGACTATCCCTGCAAAGGAAAAACATGCTACTGTGATAGAAGGAAACTCTCCTTCAACAAGGAGGAGTGCCAGGTTGATGAAATAACTAGGGGATATAAGCTCCATTTTTGAGAGTGGTCTCTTTTTGCAAGAGTAAGTGATCAAGGATGTATTATTTTTGCCACCTATACAGGCATCTACAAGATCCTAACCTATCAACTCAATTTTTTGTTCTTTCCAAAGGATTAGTCTCACCATACAGAAAGAACACAAAAATTTTGTAGCGCCATGGCACTGCAAAATCGTCTATATAGCATGTCCTGCCATTTTGCTACCTAAAGTGCTACGAAAGCTCCTAGCTAAAGTACACAGTAACACTACCATTTCTGCAGAACCCTACCAAATCTCCTAAGCTGAACTTAACGTTGGCGCTACAAATTCCGCAGGACTGTGTCATAGTGGCGCTACCAAATCCACATATTTGTTTTGATGATGGGTGCTACCAATTCTGCAGGACCATTTCAATGATGGCACTACCAATTCTGCAGAAGCTATTTGAGGTGTGGTGCTACCGAATTCGTAGAGGCTAATTCAGAATGAATGCTATACAAAATTGCACACAGTGATATACATGATTCAATGCTATGGAAACCATAGGTCTGTTTTGGATCGGTGCTACTAAATGTGCATAACATTTTTCAATGGCACTATAGAAACACGCTACCCAATGCGCTACTGAATGGCTGCGAACTGGCACCTTGAATCAAGGGGTTCAAATTTATCACTCTTTTAGGTGGATGATGGTGTGGAGAAGAGTGAGGATCATAGGTGGCAGCATGGTGACAACATAAAACCCCTGGAGGACACTTGGCATGGAAAGGAATGCGCATCAAGGGAGACAATGTCATTTAAATCTTGTTGGATTGGTTGCCAACATGTTTCATTTTTTATAGTAGTTTGTTAAATAACTGTTAGCACAGGTGTTAGATTGAATAACTGATTTGGAGAATCCTATGGGAGGAAGGCCAACTCACACCTCTAGCCATGGCCTTCCCTTTTCTCTATAGATATATATTCCAAATGATTTAGAGGGTTCGAATGGTTGAACTGGGCTCCCTTATTGTAATATTTTGATTAAGAAGACTGGTTCTCTGGTTATGTACTGGACTTGTGAATTTTTTATTAATATAATTCAATTTCTCTTATTCCATCTTGTTGCCTCTTATGCTGAAGTTTTCATGATTGAATGATTCACACGAGATTCTTATGGTTGTATTATGATGAATATTTTATTATAGTACTACTATGATGTTCTTCAATGTTCTTTAAATTTTGAATTCAAGAAGATCTTGTGTTTGATTTTTTCCTCCTTATGCTGCTTTAAGACCTAATGTAAATAGCAGACCTCTACACTTCCCTCTCCAAAGTCTTCATTCTATTCACTTTTACTCTCATTCACTGACTAAAGTTGATCAAGACCTCAATTGCTTGTGCATGCTAGCCCAGATTTATGAGTTAAAACATTATTATTCCGAGTCTTGTCCATTTGACCTTTTAAACACTCATTTACATTTACACATAATCTGATGGGCACTGGGCTTATCCTCTCTGCAATCTGAGGGTGATTCCTAGTGCTAACATATATTATAACAACAAATCCTAACTCCTTAACCACACATTGAAAATAACAAACTCTTTAACCTCACTTTGAAAATAACAAATGTATATGATACAATGTATATGAATCATAGCCACAATAATGGTTATAATGGATCTAACAAGTATGTGTCATTCACATGGTCATGTTGATGGGTTCAATTTCTCTCGACAACAACAAGGGGTACTCCCCAGTATATGGTCCCAACTAGACTATACACCGTTTGAATTAGGAGTCCCATCTGGAATTTGGCCCGACTGCCATTGATTGTTGTCTTTTGGTTTTCTTGCCAGTTACGGTCCGGTGTACATGTGGGGGCAGATGGATGATGAGAATGCAATGCAAAGATGTAGATGAAGACTATGTATGGAAATTACGACTAATATATGCTAACCTATCTTATCTGTTATTGAAAAATTCCCCCGCGGACAAGTGAATCTTCCCTTGGATTCTAGACCCCTAATACCAAGAAATAAAAACTCAAATGGACACTAACATCCCTTTGAATTCAATTTAAGTAATTAGAAAGAGAGAGAGGGAGAAAAGGTGCGATGCACCTTTTTTCGAAGTTTGTCCTCATTGCTTCCAATCCGAGTTCAATTTCCAAATTCCTTAGCACAAATGGACACCTGCAATGAAATGGACAACAAAGAAAAACAAATAACTCCTACTTTACAATATTAGATTAAATAAATCCATCTACAAAGATTGAAAGAACAGTAGACAAGCACATGCATTGATACACAAACTTGAAGGAAATAGGCCAAGTATATTGATGAGAAATTTAAAGAGATACTTACAGTCATGGATGGTGTTGCAAAAAATTCTCCAATTCCTCCTCATCCAACCCCTTGCTCGAAAGATCCATGGACCACGATCAGAATGAAAATGATTTTGCTGATTATTTTCCTCCTTTTTCACCATGGAATGTCCTCCTTTTATAGGCTTGGGAGGCTCAACCACCATGAGTAGCTTTGAGGATTAGTTGAGGATATGACTTCTTTAGGTTAGGATATGATCCTAGGATAGTTTAATAGGATAGCATTCGATCCAAACCAACCTCATCTCCAAGAGCTAGCCTTCAAAAAGTGGCGGGATTCTCCAAATTTTCCTCTAACCAAAATCAACCCTCCCCTATAGTTAGAGACAAAGCATTGATCCTAGATTTTCACTCCCTAAATAAGGTAAAGGGGGAATTTATCTATGGTTTAGCACTCCCCCAACATGGCCAGGGGGGTGCTACCCTTAAAAAATTCCCCCAAAATGGTCGATTGTTCAAGTAAAAAGTGTGTTTCTGGCCTTGAAATGATGTGTTTCTTCCTCCAATATGACTTGGGGATCATGGAAAATGTTCTTTGATGGTTTAAAGGGGTTAAAACACATATGAAAACATATAAAAGTGCATGCGAAACTTAGTAAGGTGCATACGACACTTGACGACACTTGTGACACTTACCAAGGTGCATACAACACTTTTACGCCACTTGTGACACTTAGGGTGAGATACTTAAGTGTGACATTTTTATGTGTAACAGATTTCCCTGTGAAGTGTGAGGTTAGAAGAGAAACTAATGGCCAATTTTTTTTATGAATTCTTCAATGTAAGGGTGTGGAGTTGGAGAACCTGAAAGAATCTGCAAACAACCATCAAACAATATTAATATATGTTCCATTTCTGAGACAAACATACCTATGCTCAGAATACGAGATGACTCAAAGCACGACTGCCGAACAATACAATACAGATACATGAAAAATATTGACTAAGAATATGGCCACCAAAGATACAATGTGGATCCATACCTCCATGACATGAACTGATCGTAGCCATGAAAAATATATAGTGGAGCTACGAGATGATAAAACATAGCCACAAACCAATACAATGTGGATCTACGTGACAATATATATATATATATATATATAGATATATATATCGACATGCTCAAATGATCTCCTTTGCATCCTGAGAAAAGAAGATAACATAGTGAACGCTCACTGCAACGTCTTCATCCCAATCCCGATGTGGTACAAATCTATCCATGTGAATAGATGATTTGATGTCGAACATGGTAGAAACCACTTGATTACCGATCATTGTGGTAAATCGTTAACAAGTTTAAGGGAAATCACTAATGATGTCAATAAATCCAAAGGTATCCTAGTACATTCCATCGAATGTGAATAAATGGGCTGAAGTCGAACATTCGTGGAATCATCCGATAAGAGATCAATGATGTAAACCTACTGTCGAAAGAGAGGAGGCCTTCCATTGAGGCATACAGGTTCCAAGGTACTAACTAGTTTCTAAGCCTAATTCCCAGATTATGTGTTGAAGTCGACAGGAAAAGACTTATCGAAGGAGGGCCTTGATGTATTCCCCCATCATCGACATGGAACTGACATAGGAAAGTGATGTAAGATGGTGGATCGAATGAGTATGGATTGGCACAGGAAATGGAAACTGACAATACTGTATATGGATAGTTTGAAGTGAAACTTCCCTTGAACATGATGAGGCATGACAAATGACTTGGGAGAATTGAATCGACAAGTACCAAGAATGAAATGTGATGAAAATAAGATCACTCTTCGACTAGAAGAAAAAGTATGGCAACACATGGAATTGGTATGAATTAGAGACAAGCAGATTAATCAACTGTAAGATGAGGCACAAACATGTGCCATATTCAAGGACAACAATAGCTTCCATAAAGGATTCCCAAAAACTTGACCCACTTCCTTCAATTCCCCCCCCCACCCAGATAGATGAGTACCTCTTTTTCATTTAATGAGCTCGAGGAGGGTAACACATGCTCAATATAACTCATCTTCGGTAAGTTCCTCTTCCTTTATTTAACGAACTAGAAGAAGTAAGGGTTCGTTCCCATATGGGTCCTTCAATGTGTAGTTTAGCGAGTCCGGAGAAGGAAAACTCGGTGGGCTTTCATGTTTAGAGAGTCTTGTAGAACTTAAAGGAGACTCCATGGTTGTCCTCTTTCGTGATTTTTAGTCTCTGAGGTCCGAAAAAGTATAAAATGATACAATAGAGAACTCTTCTAATCATTCTTGATTAAATTTTTCCTTTTTCGTAATTAGTCTCGCGAGGCCGAAAAAGAGATAAACTATCACTCAAAAGACGCCCTTTCAAACCTTTTAATGAGTGTGAAAGGAAACAAGATCACTCGACAATATTTTCATGTTTAGAGAGTTTGAAAAGAGCTTAAAGGAGACTCCAGAGGGTTCCTTTTTCATATAACCTTTATGAGTCTGAAAAAGTGATAAAAGTATAATCGGTCACATTCTCATGTATTTACGAGCACGAGAAAGAACAAAGACTAAGCTCAGAATTGGTTTCATTTTTACACAAGCTTGAAACAAAATTAAACTATGCTTGTAATTTCCCAACATAGTGTCCAAAGGTTTTGAGGGATACCAATGGATGTTTGGTACTCTACCCCCAACTTGAGAAGCTAGTGGCTTAACTCTAGAATAATAATCAAATCTTGGAGACATTCCCCCCCAAGTTTCATTTCATTCGCCGACTTTGAGGTTGTCACAAATTTCTATACTGTATGGAGAAAAAGGACAAGGGTAGATGAAATGAAGGTACTTCTACGAGATCTAATGAAATACTCGACTCAACATATACGAGATCTAGCGAAATACTTGACTCAACATACACGAGATCTAGCGAAAGACTCGACTCAACATATATGAGATCTAGCGAAAGACTCGATTCAACGAGAGAGGTGATTATTTCATTTTTTAATGAGATTGACACATGAAAAGAACTATTCTCATAGCTTCTATTTCATTTTTTAACGATCTTTCCACAGAGAATAAAAACTATGCTCAAGACCTCTATTTCATTTTTTAACAAGCTTTCCATAGAGAATCAAAACTATGCTCAAGACCTCTGTTTCATTTTTTAATGAGCTTTCCACAGAGAAAACAAACTATGCTCAATACCTCTACTTGATCATTGCTTGCAAGAGGAAAATGCTTGGAAGGAATACATGTCAAGGGACAAATGTCATCCATGGCTTCCAGAAGATATTTGCTAGATGGAAGAAAAGCACTCCAGAAGGAATACATGTCTACAACCTTGATAAGGGTAGGGATATCTACCTCTAATAGCCCTATTGAAGAGATGACCATGTCAACTACTGGATCTAAGTCAGGAGAAGGGAGAGATTCCCTCTTTTGCGGGGTTGAACAGATGGGGCAGGTCATTACATAATTGAACTACGGTGAGGCTGACATTGCTGGCATGTATGGACCGTTTAGAGAAGGAGGATGGTTGACCATCATATGAGGGTCAATGAATGAAAGCTGGTTGATCATTAATATGTTCCCATTGTGAGGGAAACATATCAATAAAAAAAGAGTGTACACAAAAGCTCTCATAACATAGACATAGTCTCGCCTGAGGAGTAGGTTAAATTCCAAGGGGTCATGAACTACAATCACATCGACGTAGACCATTTTTCCTCCCAAAGTAACCGAAAACTAAGGCATGATCCCTAAAGGTTGACTAACTCTTTTGTCAAAGGTCAACATATTATGAGTCATGGGTGCAAGCTGCAGGGAACCAAAATATTGCCAGGCATTCACGGATAACATGCTAACAGAAGCACCTTCGTCTATTACAGTGTTAGGAATATTCCTATCACAAACCTACATGGTGATTTGGAAAGGAATGTAAGAAGGAAGATGGAGTTCAATCAAATGATTCCAATTAATAGAAATCATCTAATTCCTTGAAGGGGGTACCATCAGGATGGGCGGAGTTCCCACTTGTTCGGGTGAATTAGTATTAACGAGGTAGACCTGAGCAACATCCTCACTCTTTGAATGAGGAGTGGGATCGACCGATGACGAAACTAGATCAACTACTTTGGTTGCACCCTTCAAGGGAGGAGTGGGATCGATCAGTGGCATAACTAGATCGACCACTTTGGCACTCTTCAGATGAAGAGTGGGGCTGATCGATGACATAACTGGATCAGTCACTCGGGTTTCACTTTTCAGATGAAGAGTCAGGCTGATCAATGATGGAACTAGATCAACTACTTGGGTTAGTGGTTCAACCGAGGATGAAACCAGATTGACCACCTGATCAACCAGACTGACCGAGGATGGAACCAGATTGACCAGTCCATCAACTAGTGATGGTTTGGGAGAGATATTATGATAAATATTTGGAAGTTGAATCTTTTCCAAAAGATAAGAAGCCTCGTCTATACGAGTAGGGATAATTTTAAGGATGGAAATTTGTATTGAAATGTAGAAACATGGGATAATATTACTAGTCCTTAATATGAAAAATGTAACATGTTTGGCGATAGTTTTGTAAAAATATTCAAATTTCTAAGGATTTTATATAGTTTCTATAAAAATTTGGCGATTTTTAAGGCAAAATAATTTCATTTTATGGAATTTAGGCGAATTATTTTTAGAGAAAATGGAAATTGGCAAATCATTTTTTGGGAAAAACCATGGAAAATTATCCCATTGGCGAAATTTATCCCCTAAAATCGTCTATGCATACGAGGGAAAAGGTGAGAGTAATGATCACCTTCGCATAACATACAAGAAAATTTGACAGTTCTATTCTTCTTACCAACGTTAACGTCACTAGCTGATGAGGTGTCACTAGCATGTTCAATAAGGGTTGATGACATGGAAGACCACATTTCTAATACCTTGGGTAGACTAGGGAAATTCATCAGAAAGTGGTCACCCTTACAAAGCCTGCAAGGGAATTTGGGCTTAGGATTCTTCATTTTAGACTTGTCGATTTTATCAACACTCCTAGTATGATTAATAATAGTTGGTTGCTTGGATCCAACATGACCTGATGCAGTTGGAGGCTTGGCCTATTTCTGATTCTTTTTCTTCTTCCCCTTTCGTTTCTTGTTCTTCTTATCAACCTGGCTACTTGCTTTAGATCTTTCACTAGGTGAAGAAGGAGAAAGGGAAGGAGACATGATGGGTGAAGAAGGAGAAAGGTCGTCATGAGGTTGATTTGTGGGTGGTGTGCTTACATACAAATCATTAGGTGCATTCAAAGCACTGGTAAAAGTCGATATCACCAGAGTGGGGAACAACCAAACCGGTAACCTGATGGTGAGTCCTGGAAGACTCATTGTTACAATGCATAGAGAAAGAATGTTTCCAAAAGAAGGAAAGGCTAAAGGTTCCTTGGGAAAAGGGGTTCCTTCATTGGTACTCCTAGGAATTGACGCCATTGACACTGACTCGACCTAAGTTCCACTAAGGCAAAAAAAAATCACACGCTATAAATCTAAGAAGCAAACAATCAAACAAACCTTCCCACAATGAAACCACTAGTTGGTGATGAAATCCAACATCGTGAGATCAATAGAGGAACGGGATGGGATATAGTGGGTGGATAAGTTACGTTGGTGACATTCGTAATAGACTTACACCTTGGTGAAAGCTTCCTCATGGTTTTACCCGCGGGTTACTCTCCAAGGAGCTTGAGTGAGTTTGACCAACGTCTGTTCCAGGTACAATGGAGACTTCCCTTCACTGTCACCTCGTGTAAGGACCCTAAACATTATGGATAATAAGGATACCAACTCACAGTAAACCTTCAGGTGGGAACAATCAACAGTCGGGAAGGAACGTATGGGAAAGATAATAAGTTCGAAATTATTCAAGAAAACTTAAGAAAAGTGGACTGAAATACTACTGAGAACCTAAAACAGATTTAGGATTCATGAAGCTCCAAGAACAAACGAAACTAGTCATTTCTCAGGAAGAACCCCCAATATACGATTTTTCCGCTATGGGGGTTAAGCTTCAGAGGGGAAATCTCTGCTACTCTCCCGTACGCGACCTCGTGTTTAACCCCTATGTGAGAGGGGGATCCCGACTATGATTATATGAACATTGGATTTACCCTCCCTATCAAAATATTTTGAGTTTGTTTGATGGCTTTGGAAATATATCCTCATAACCTATTCTAAATCCCTACACTTTAAGCTAATGTAGGTTTGCTACCAAATAAAATAAAAGTATCTGATCAATTTTATAAGCACTTCGTTTTAGGGATGTTTTTTACTCAAGGGTCTGAAAGTGAAACTTATGATGTTTTAGACTCAACTCCAAAAGAATGCAGAATAATGAGATGCAAATCTTTTTCTTCAATGAATTATAAATACAAGATGGAGAAGAGGTTCAACTTTCTTCAACAAAAACACCCAATTCCCAAACGCAATCTTCTAAATGCAATCTACTACACTACCCAAAAGAAAGAATGAAACTATCTTCTTTGTTTGATTCTAATATATAAAGAAAGAAAATGAAAATACTTTAATGCTCCATTAATTTCAATCAAAATGAAAGAGTCAGATGCAGATACAAAAGACATGAAGCAAAAAAAAACACAAATGGACACAATTCCCCAGTGGAGTCGCCAATTTCTGTTACAGAAAAATTCCCTTGTGGACAAGTGAATCTTCCCTTGGATTCTAGACCCATAATACCAAGAAAACAAAATAGAAATGGACACTAACATCCCTTTGAATTCAGTTTAACCAATTGGAAAGAGAGAGAGGGAGAAAAAGTGTGATGCACCTTGTTTCAAAGTTTTTCCTTGCTGCTTCCAATTTGAGTTCGATTTCCAAACTCCTTAGCACAACTTGACACCTACAATGCAATGGAAAACAAAGAGAAACAAATAAATCCTACTATACAAGATTAGATTAAATAAATCTATCTACAAAGATCGAAAGAACAATAGACAAATGCATGCAATGATACACAATCTTGAAGGAAATAGGCCAAGTATATTGATGAGAAGTTTAAAGAGATACTTACAATCATGAATGATGTTGCAATAACTTATCCAAGTCCTCCTCATATAACCCCTTGATCGAAAGATCCACGATCAGAATGCCAATGCTTTTGCCAATTATTTTCCTCCTTTTTCACCATGGAATGGCCTCCTTTTATAGGATTGGGAGGCTCAAACGCCATGATTATATTTGGGGATTAGTTGAGGATATGACTCATTTAGGTTAGCATATTATCCCAAGATATTTCCATAAGATAGAATGCGATCCAAAACAACCTCCTCTCCAAGAGTTGGCCTTCAAAAAGAGGTGAGATTCTCCAAATTTTCTTCTAACCAAAATCAATGGTCCCCTATATTTAGAGACAGAGAGTTGATCCTAGATAAAAAAAATACTTAAATAAGGTAAAGGGGGAATTGATATATGGGGTAGAACCCCCCCAACATGTCCAGGGGGAACTACCCTTCAAAAATGCCCAAAAATTGGTCGATTTTTCAAGTAAAAAGAGTGTTTCTGTCCTTGAAATGATGGGTTTCTTCCTCCAATATGACTTAGGGATCATGGAAAATTTTCTTTGATGGTTTCAAGGGGTTAAAACACATATGAACACATATAAA
The DNA here is from genome assembly GCA_009831015.1 of Picea engelmannii. Classification (NCBI taxonomy): domain Eukaryota; kingdom Viridiplantae; phylum Streptophyta; class Pinopsida; order Pinales; family Pinaceae; genus Picea; species Picea engelmannii. The sequence goes on along the minus strand of ML795490.1, from coordinate 297,910 downwards.
AGTGCATGCGACACTTATTAAGGTGCATACGACACTTACCAAGGTGCATACGACACTTGCGACACTTAGGGTGAGATACTTAAGTGTGGCATGTTGATGTATAATACTATCTAGGAGCACACTATTACAGTAACCAGTGAGCTATAAATGCAACCAAAATCTTGCACAACTTTTATACAGTTAGCTGCAGCAAAAGAACAAGATTGGAGGTAAGTGCATACAAATGTATATAATCAGATTAGTTTAGGTCACAACAATGTATACAAGAACAACCCACAAATCCCAAGGCATTGGAATATTCAAAGAATCAATAACTGCAGAATTACAAATATTGTATGAGAATTAGTCTACAACAAACATGCATTCTTATAGTGCATAGAAAAAATAGTTATCTTCACTTGAAGTAGTTCAAAGATCCAATCCATTTCTACACAAAATTTCTTCTATAATGTGTTGTTCACGAGGGCTTCCCAATATTAGTTAACAAAGTATGTGTTCTAGAAAAATTTCTTGGGTCTATACAATTATTGAAAAGCTGAACTTCTATCCTATTTTATACAAAAATTAGTAACTCCCATGTGTCCTTTCATATTCTTCTTGAAGAGGTAGTTACAAAAAAATTCATCTTCTCTTCCCTAATGACAAGTGTGCAACAAGGGATGAAATTTAGAGTAGTTAGGAAAATGATGAAAGAAAGGGAAGGTATCATGTCCTCCTATGAAATTTTGCTTCTGAGGTAGGCTTTCCAAACTTCTAACTGGTCATAGAGTGATTTAATCCTCTTGTATGTCAACTTCTCTAATGTTGCATTGTTTAGAGAAATAGTGTCATCGAGGGTGATCATATCCTTCTCTAACTTTGTTACGAAATCTTGCACCATCGTATGAAGCTTTACTAGTTGTAGCAGATGTTGATCAATAAGGTTGGTGGAGAGAAATGTAGCTGCTTCAACTATTTATTTCCTTCAATATGTGTTGTCCTGAACTGCATTTACTATTTCTTCTGCTACTAGGTTCTTTCCAAGCTCATCTTGCATTGGGAGTCGACGATTTCTGATTAGTTCCTGAGCAACCTTGTGGATCCTTGAACATATTTCCATAGATTTGGTTACTTATCTATAAGCTCTTTGTCCAATTTGTTGGCAATGATTTAATGTGTACATATCAATCGTTCTACCAGATTTTGGCGACCTATATAAATCAGGAGGTGCACCAGGATTTTCCTCTATCCACCTATCTATGTCAACTATACCTTCATGGATAATGTTGTTATGTGCCAACTTCATTTGTATCTGGTTGTTTTGGTCAATGACTATGGAAGTTGCATCTTGGAATAGGTGTAGGTAAGCATACATATCAATAATGGAACCTTCCAATCCATTTCTAACCTTCCCAACACTGACTTTGAAGCTTTGGAGGATTCTTTCATCCACTTTCATATGCCGAAGCTTCTCCTAAAGTTCTCTGATATTTAACTCCTTCTCTTCATTTTTTTTGCATAACCTCTGTATGTTATCTATATTGGCATCCATGAATGCATAACCAACTCTAGTTGTTGCCATAACACCCTCTCTAACATATTCCATGAACGATACCTAAGTGACAATTGATATAGGAGCCCCTTCTGTCACTTGCATCTTCTTAACTCGCTCTTGCATGATCCTACCAATTTTACTGTCATACATAAAGCTTCTAAGATCTAGTAATTCAGCTGGTTGAAATGGTTCCCATAGTCCAAGTCCTAGAACACTTCCCATTGGATCTATATTTGTGCCTGCGGTAGATGTTCCTAGGATATCTACATCCATGGGGCATGTGTCATCCCCTGTTCTTTCTACATTTTTATTTTTGTCTCCTCCTCAACATCTTTGTTAGATGCTTCCTTTGCTGCTTTTTCAGTTATTTTTGCTACTACTCTTACTGCTTCTATTGCAGCTTTTGCTTCGGCTTCAACTTTGGCTCTGGCTTTGTCGACCTCAATTTTTTTTTCTTCTTGGTGTCATTATTCTTTTTCAACACCTTTTCTTTATCCCTCCTCAGTATATCCTGAATGAGTTGAGATAGAGATGGGAGAAGATCTCTCAGATTCCTCTTGTTCTGCTTATATTTTGGCCAAATCTCTTTTCGCTTCTTTGTCAACGATCCTTCCCTTTGGATGGCCATGCCCGTTGGAAATGATTTTTTCATATGTTATAGAATTTTGATGCACCTCCTCTTCGTCCTAGATTTCAGTAGTATACTCATAAGGGAGACTGACACTATTAAAGTGTTCCCTCATGATATTTATAGGATTGTGTCTTTTGAATCTTTCTTCTCCAAAGTGATAAGAAAGTAATATGTCTACCTCTGCTTGGGCTTGTTTGGTATTCTAGAAGAAATAGTTTTCGACATATAAAGGTAGTGGGGGCCATATCATTTTCTTAAACCTATACAACATTCCTCCAACCCCATGTATAATATTCTGGTACGCTACTTCTTGAAGGATGATATTGTCAGGTACAAATCGTGGAAGTAGGTGAGGCGAATTCATCGCACCATATACCCTTATATAAGTTCAATGCTTCATTAGGTACCAGTCCCCAATTCTTCTTATGAATGCTATGGATTTGTCTGTCATACAAGGGGGAGTGGTGCAGAAAATAAATTCATATAAAGGAGAAAGGAAGTGATAATAAATTCTTTGGTATTCCGTACGGTATTTGTTCTCCAGAGCACTTTTCAATAGATGTGGATTGAGGCGTAAACTGGAAACCAACTCCACGCCATGTTTGGATACCTGTGGGAAGTGCAAATTATGTCTAAGAGGTATGAGGACATATGGAAACTAGGAAATCTTCCTTGTTGTGCTTGCGTTACTGTAGAGATGGAAATAATGAGATTTTCAAACAATATATCTACCTAATTGAATGAAACACCTACATCCACGCATAAATAAATTAAGGGCATGTATGACAAGGATAATTGAGTTTCGTTTGTCTCCCTGTATAACCTACACAAAATGGCCACCAAATACTAATAGGGCCTTCTTAAGTTAGTCGTAGGATACTGAATCTTAGGCCTGTATTTAAATTACTTGTCCACTCTATACCATTTGGGAAACAAGTCTTTCGACGTATATTCAAATTCACTAAGGATCTTTCTATCCAATATTTTATTGCCTTGTTCAATGTCATAGAATTTAGCTAGAAATTATGGTCGAAATGAAGCAATAGGTTCTTTTCGTGCATTGCATACATATCGACTATTTATATCGATGTTCCTCAAAATCCATGAAACAATGTCTGTACAGGAGAGGACAATTGGGTGTGCTTCCACCTTGAAGATCCCTGATTTTATGATATTCTTGAACACTTGGAGTTAATCCGGCTCTTCCACTTTTGTAGAAAAATTTGACTTCTTAAACATGTATTACACTTCCCCCTATTTCAGAGTTTCTCCATCCTTTTCTAGAAGTCAAGTTGCATCGTCATATATATCCCCGACTATTTCAACCTCTACTGCTTGTTGGGATCTGTCAGAGGGCTCAACTTTGGATACTTTGCATGTCGTCTTCTTCCATGGTAACATGTTTGTACCTGCCAAAAAGATAAGTTGAGGACACAAAGACAAGATGTGATGTACCGGTTTAAGTGTAGCTAAAAATATTGAAAGTAGACAATGCTTAAGAACCTTGGTAAAAATTTGGAGGTGAAAGGCTAGAAGTTAGGCTTAAAAATTGAAATCGAAGGCTGCGGAATTAACTTCTCCGATACAGATCAAAGAATTTATTATTAAGTGCTCCAATAAAGTGGGAAAAGGTTGAAATAGTGGTGATCAAAAGAGTGAAGGAAAAATCCTTTGATTGCATCGAAGGAGTTAGTAAGAACTCCTCCAATCGTATCAGAGGGGTTAGTACCGACTTCTCCGATAGGTTATTGGAAAGGTTCTCCATAAATCTCATAGTAAATATCAGAGCACTTGAAAGGAACTCCTTCGATCATATCGAAGGAGTAGGAAGTAACTCCTTCGATATGGTTTGAAGGTTTGTTTTCAAGTACTTCGAGTTGATCGAAGAAAAGTCTTTAACTCTCCCGAATGCATCAGAGGATTTAGTAATAACTCCTCCGATGTGTTCAGAGGAGTTATATTGAAAGCTTCTGATTTTTTTTTTTTAATTAGGGATTTCTACGAGCAAAGAATGACAATTTTGGGGTGAGGCTGAAGGCAGGCTCAAAGGTCAAGTGTTTCTTAGAGTTCTATTCAGTCGGAACACTTATGAAATCAAAAAGGTTTGTGTATTATTTTATGGCTTGCAAGGACACTCGATCGTAAGAAAATACAATGGTGTTGTTGCGATAGAAATTTGGGCCGACTGAACAGTGTATTCGAGCAAAGGACAATTGCCAAAATGGGAAGAAGGAACACATTGCATGAAATGCATCGGTTAAGGAAATGGCCAAAGTTAAGGTGACATGAGGGAAGAAACTTATCTAGTTAGGGTAATGAAACAAGAACTAAAGTGAAATTTAAGAAATCGAGAGGAGACATAACCCTAACCTTAAACCAAAGAAGGTAAGACACCCTTACCTAGAACCTGATGCCACGTGGTGAGTAGGGATAGGTGGCAAGCTTGAATTGGGTAGCTCGACGCATTTTATCCTTATGGCTCAGTCTTACTAAAATCTCAATCGGTAACAATGGCTTGACCCCATTCCTTTTATATAGCCAAAAGGTCATTTTGGCATTAAATGTGGTAGGTGTGGTTGGTGTGGCCAGAGGGTCAAAGATGAATTTCTTTGATAGAAATCAGAGGAACTCCTCCAATGTGTTTGGAGGAGTTAGAGTTAACTCTTCTGAACACAATATAGGAGTTTCCTCTAACTTGGGCTATATCATTGCATATTGAGGGAGAAGAAACTAACTCCTTCGAATTGTTCAGAGAAGTTAGAAGTAACTCCTCCGAACTGTTCATAGAAGTTAGAAGTAACTCCTCCGAAAAATCCGCAGAAGTTAGAAGTAACTCCTCTGAAATGTTCAGAGAATATAGAAGAAACTCCTCCGAACTATTCGAAGAAGTTAGAAGAAACTCTTTCGAACTCAAATTTGGATTTCAACACCAAGTCTTGATGATTTTTTCAAGTATAAAAAACATGCGTTTTCTAAGTATCTTGAGGTGGAGAGGGAGACTTATGAGGATTTATCTTAGACTCAAAAGATAAGGGGCTCCATTTCCTAGGGAGGTAAACAAGATCAAACAGAAAAATGGAGGGTTGTAGTGCTTGTCACAACATATCACAATTCTAACCTTTTATAATTGCATACTTCCATTCAACATTACAATTATGTTTTTCTTTCATTAAATTGTCACAATTATAATATTTTGTAATTACATAGTTTCATTCATCATTACAAATATAAATTTATTTTGAATTATTTACAATCACTATATTACTAGCATCACAAGCACCTATAAAGATCTCCCAAAATTTATTTAAATGCTTGAGATATATATGTGGATTATTAACACCAACATGATCCTTTCAAATAAAAATGATAAAAAAAGCATTCACATTTTTATTGTGGGATGATGTTCATAGACCAACCTCAAAAATACTAAATTAGTGTTCCAAGAGTTCTCTAACCCTTGGGTATAGAAAACAAATATTAGAACTTGTACAAGTGTTTGGATTTCTTGGCAATAACTTATTTTACAACTATAAAAACAATAAATCATTGTTCCAAGAATTCTCTAACCCTTGGACACAGAAAACAAATATTTGTACTTATACAAGTGTTTGGACTTCTTGGCAATGACTTATTTTTCAACTATATTTTAAACACAAAATGTAACAAGACTTCATTCATATTAATATAATCAATGGTTTGTTTAATAAATCTCTTGTATCTAAAATCAAAGAAATGCAATACACTCATTAATATTGTTATTTGTATGCTACAAAATTATTAATAAATCTTAATACAAATATGGTATACAATTTTCCAATAAAAACATCATTTACATATCATTCCTAATTTGTTGTCAATACGCAATCTTTAAACTAATATAATTATTATCCTAATTTTTAAATAAAAAATATTGGAATAAAGTTTGTCATATTGACATATTATATATATTATTTAGAGATAGAAAACATTTTTAAAATTAAGAATCAAATTACAACCATTACTTGTCATCATGGATAGTGGTTTCGAATCTTTTAACCAATGCTTCATCTTTGGTCCAGTTAAGAAAAAATAAAAAAATATTTATATATTATTTTCTTGTGAATAGTATTGGCTTTCATTTATAAACAATATGTTTGTTTATGTTTGTTTTTTGATATCTATGTCTGGATAAACACATCTTTCAATAATATCTTATAAATATATAATACTCCCTAATATATGCATATATTGATTTGATGAATGATATAAAAATCTGCAAACCTTAAACCAATGTCAAAATGCTAATAATGATAATAATTATGTCCAAAATCAAGTTGAAAAATCAATAGGCTAGTAAAAATAAAATGGAACAACAATATACATAAATTATTGAATTAAAGAAGTTTTTCGTAATAAATATGTAATTAAAGTAAATAACTAGAAATTCTGAATACATATAGTAAAAATAAAATGAAACAACATGTATAAATCATTAATTTAAAGCAATTATTCATAATGAATATGCAATAAAATATATAATTAAAGTAAACAACATTTATAAAAAGAAAGGAAATTAATAATAATAATATTTAAAAACATGAAATGAATTAAGAATACAAATTTATATAATAAAACTAAAAAATAATTTGAGAATTTCAATATTATGTTTCTATATAATGATGTTTGAAGTGTATTACATTTTAATTCAACCATCCCTAAAGTTGCCATGTGTAAATCTTTTGGAGAATGCAATTTTGACATGGTTACTCTACATTCTCACCATCCTTCCCATATTTACCTCGATTATTTTTAGTACACACTCATGCACTTCCCCTTACTCTTAAGGTCAATATTTAATGTAAAGTGGGTAGTGTATATTTAATGTGCTTACTTGACTCTGAAATGTCTTGTTTGTTATTATAGTAAGATTTGCCTCACTTTATGTAAATTTGTTTAGATGGTTTTTGTCTATTTTCCTATGTAGACTTGAAGTCTCTTTTTGTAAATCTCAGAGTTAAAAACAATATTTTTCTACATATACGCATCCTAATTATTATACAACACATGTATACGGAGATTGCACCATTACATCTTGTGTACATCGGGTTTTGTGCCCAAAATTAAAAAATAGTGTCAGGTTTCCATGTCACGTCACGTGATCCATGATACTTGACCTTCCATATACTAGAAATGTTCTAACTCGGCCCTTCAATTCCATTTGAAGGCTATAAATAGGCCATATCTGAGCTATGGAAAAGAGGAGAAGAATTCAACTTTGAGAGCAAAGTTACTCTGAAGAAATTATTCACTTCATATTGAGTCTGCATCCCTTTGTCGTTTTAAGTCTGAACACATTGTTCAACCCCCAAGATCTTCCCTACTTGATTGAGAACCTCATTATCTCTCTTATATGAGCTTGCCTTTGGTGGAGGATTGAAGTGGTAGAGGCCTAGCTGGAAGGGACTTAATTTCTCAGTTTCGAACCGTGCCGACATAGAAGTTTGTAATTCATTCACTTTTGATGATTACATTTGAATAGAAATACTCTTTTCTTGTCCAATTAATGTCTTGCAAATATTTGAATTGTTATTCCATGGGAATATTTGTTATGAATATTGATGGAATATGCTATTGAATGTGATAATGTTATATATTATCACCATATGCTTGCGTTTCTTGGTTGTTGAGGGAAAGTTGCAGGTGTATCACTTTGAGTTGAGTGCTCAACGGTGGACTTCATCGAACATCTAGACGAGGTAGGATCCTTATCTTGTCTAGTTAGCATATTTGTTTATATAACATACTTGAGATTAGAGTTTATTTCTACAGTCATTTCTGTCTGTTTTGGTTTACCCCATGCCATAGAGAGATTTTCCTCGTAACAGAATTGGCGACCATAATGGGGATACAATCTTCTTTTTGGGGTTTGGAGTGTTTTTCTCCTTTGATTACTCTTGTTTATATTGAGTTTATTGTCACATGAATGCTTGATAGCCTCTGTTCATTATGAGTCTGAGTTTCTTAGCCTTATCCTTGACCTGGAAGTGTTTTAATACATATACGTGGGTTTTTACCTGACAGTCGCGTACATACACATGTTGTTCTTCTGCAAGAAGTGTATATACATGGTTTTCTCTTGAACATTTGCATACATCTTTATTGTATGATTGGTTGCTGAGTTTGATGTTTTTTGGGTAAGTCTTGATAGTTGCTAAGTCTTCTTAGGTCTCTGTTATGACTATTAAGTTCCTGTAGAATGATAGGAAACCTTTCTTTGGTTGAATTTTCGGGCGATGACTTTCTCATCATCCTTTTCATTGATTGTCCTTGAATCTTGGGCTGGGTGTTTGCTTCTTGATATCCTGCTTGGTTTTTCTCTGATTGCATTCAGTAGAATCTTTATATCAATCTACTTTTCAGTCCTTGCATTTTCATTCTTTTATATTGAAAATACAAAAATATTAAGCATTTTGCATTATTGGCATTTGATCTTTTGGGTTCTTATCATTGATCTTAGTACATGTATAGAAATATTGCATTTTATTTTGAATTACAAAATTAAATTGAAAATTGCATATTGAAAAGATTATCATTTATTGGGAATTGAAGTTACGACTTTGCATGTTATTTATATTCATTTATTTTACTTGCTGAGTCATAACATCATTAGTTTCACTACCACACCTTTTTTAGTAAGCAAGACCACTAAAAGCAACGCTGATAATTTAAAATTGATTAGAAATGATTTTATTTTCTAGGGTGCACAAACTAGCTTAGGATTTAGAGCCTTGGAATAGGATTTTGTGAGTAAAATTCTCCAAGGCTGTTAAATCAACATATGTGTGTAACTAAGGGAGTGGTGAAATCCATTGTATAATTGGTGACTTGAGGAGGCTCCTCTTACACTGGAGTTAAGAACGAGGTCATATGAGGTTGGTGAGGGGATATCCCCCAAATACCTTCTTAGCATCAGATATATTTCTGGGGATCTATTCGTATATGGGGATCTTGATAGTACCTTTACCTCTGTGAGAGGAGGTGCTTTCAAGGTTTCAGGCTTTGTTACCTTGCCCATACAGTAGACCTGACTTATGACTGTTTTCCTGCACATCGATTATATCGTCGTTTCTTAGTTTCTTGACATAGGTACCACATAGGTTACTTGCAGAGGTTATTCTATAGGTACCCTGGGTCAGATAAGGGTCAGACAACACACAACCTTTATGGAGGATTACCTCTCTAGAGGGATTTGATCGACTAGTTGTTAAGCCCATGATGACTCTTATAACTGATTATGATACCTCCGATCTTTTGTAGGGAGTCTCAAGACCCTCTTTGGTGAGGCATACCTACTTTAGGGAGGGAGGCCTGTTGGCACCAAAAATCCCTAACTATTGGCCCTTTTGGAAACACCTGCGAAGCATATGTAGTCTCACTCGAAGCAGCTATGGGAGAGTTGCAGGACATAGATGTCTACAACCAAGGGGAATATCAAGTGGATCTAATACTAGAACAATCCAGCATGCATATATCACTTATCAACTTAGATCTACCTCACAAAACTATAGATCTGATCTAACATAGCAATGCAATAACAATATATCAATGGTAAAGACAGAGCACCAATCACACACGACACAAGGTATACGTGGTTCACCCTCTCTCTAGGGATACATCCACAAAACTGCTCTTTATAATGTATTAAGATATAGCATACAGTTCTTGTCTGCGCTTTTAGCTAGCAGATCTTGGTTCTTCTTCTCTCTTCCTCTCTCCTTTCTCGCGCACCCAACTACAGGACTTGATCTCTGCACCCAGCTGGAGATCTTACAATACTAGAAGGCTCTCACACTTAGCACTTCTCTCTCTCGAAGTAGTATTTACTCAATAAAAATAATAATCACAATACCAACAATCATCTTACCAACCCAACCTAGGTCCTCTTGACCTTTATTTATACATTACAATAGCTCACCGACATCCTTAGGCCAAAACCTAAGTGTCAAAACCCTATAAACCAAAACCCTAGGTGTCTAAAAACCTAGGTCATCTTTGACCCATGTTTTCAGGGCTTCACTAGCCCATATTTCCTTTCTTCTCACGTGGTGCTCCAAAGCATCCAATGGTGGATTTTTCCTCTTCCTGAGTTGTCCATGATCCTTCTTCCTTCCTGATCTTTCATCCTCGATCTCCTTGTCCAATCAGCTTGCTTCCTTTTACTTCGCTCTGTCTTTTCTGCTCTTTTGCTCACTTCAACCTAGTGACAGTCACTGTGTCTTCCGTGAAGTTCGCATTTGGCCTTTTCTTCCTTGATCTTCATTTGCTTCCATAACCAAGGGCCAACAGGCCCGCAACACTCACCTATGACTTGTCCCGAGGCACTTTAGATCTGATCCTTCTATTTTTCTACAACTTTAGACTGTGGAGTGCAACCTGTGCTATCTGGTCTTTTCCTCCTCTCCTTCCTTGTGTATACTACCTTTTTTGTGTCTGGTACCCAGTTTCAACTGCACCTAGTACCTAGACCCTTTTTATTCATGCTTTTACTGAGAGCTGTGAGGCAGCTGGTTGTCATAGTACAGCTTCAACCGACTCTCGTTTACCAAACCTTCCTTCCATTCTCCATTCAAATTCTTTAACTGCGCAACTCCTCCTTCTGTAACATAGGCAACCTCATATGGCCCAAGCCAATGCATTCTGAACTTCCCAGGATGTTTGACGAACTTACTGTCATATACCAGTACTAGATCACCTTGCTTGAATGCCTTCTTCTTGATGTGCCTGTCATGATAGTCCTTTTCTCTTTCCTTTTGAACCTGCTGATGGAATCCTGCAATAAATATGTCTTCTTCTAGTTCGATCAATTGCACAAGCCTCTCTTGAATAGTGCCAATGTCATCCATACCTGTAAAAGAAACAATTCTTAATCTTGGTACTAGGTATTCCATTGGGACAACAACTTTGAGACCATAGACCAATTTAAAAGGAGTTTTCATTGTTAGCTTCTTGCAAGTGGTTCTATATGCCCCTAGTACTATTGGTACCCTTAAATCCTAGTCATCCCTGTTCACACTGCAAATTTTTGTCAGCGCTGTCTTCAAGATCTTGTTGAATGCTTCCACTGTTCCATTTTCTTGTGGATGATACAACATGCTCTTCTGATGGTGGACTGCAAATTCTTCAGTCAGGGATTAAATGGTATTATTTATGAAATGTGTGCCTTGATCACTCATAATGATCTTTGGGCATCCAAAACCGGTTATGATTTCATCAAATATGAAGTGCGCAGTTGTAGTTGCACTATAGTCCTTAACTGCTCTTGCTTTAGCCCCTCTAGTCAAGTATTTTGTCGCAGTAATGATGTACCTTTCTCTTGTGCGTTTTCCTAGTGGGTTTATAGGTCCCACAAAGTCAATGGTCCATTTCTCAAATTCTTGTAAGGTCAGCTACAGTGCTAATGGAATTTCATTTCTCCTGGACGGTTTCCCAACTCTTTGGCATACATTGTAGGCTCTGGAATAGTCTTTAGCATCTCTGTGTAAGGTAGGCCACCAAAGGCCAGCTTTGAGAACCTTCTGCGTAGTTTCTTTCCCTGCGTAATGTCCTCCCGCGATGCCTTCATGAGGTTTTGCAAGGATCAATGTTTTCTCTATCTCCATAACACATCTTCTCAGTATCTCGTCAGGTCCCATCTTGTATAGCTATCAAGGTATAAGTGAAAAGTCTGCAGTGCACACCACTAGTTATTTCTTCTGGGGAGTTGTATACTCACTAGGTGCCATTCCTGTTGATAAGAACTAGACTATTTCTATGAATTGGTCATCAATATTTCTAATGGATAGTAACTCTACATCCGACAATGCATCCTACAAACTAGTCGACTCTTCGCCATGTTCCAACCTTGACAAGTGGTAAGGACCTTTGTTCATTCTTCATGGCTTGACTACGATCTCAAAGTCATATTCCTGAAATAGCAGAATCCATATACATATTCTCCCCCCCAACATTGGTTTGTTGACTAGGTATTTCAATGCAGAGTGATCAGTAAAATTTTTAAATTGCCCTCCCAACAAGTAGTGGCGAAATTTCTGCAGTGCATACACCATGGATAATCCTTCTCTCTCAGTGGTGGTGTAGTTAATCTCAACTGTGGATAGTTTTCTGCTAGAAAAATCTAATGGGTGGTCAATGTCCCCTTCTCCAGGTTGTGCTAACACAACTCCCAATGCAGTAGAAGATGCATCAACATGCACATGAAACTCCTTGCTCCAATCTGGGAAAACCAGAATAGGCGTAGTAACCATCTTTTGTTTTAGTGAGTCTAAGTTCTGTTGACATTATTCTATCCAACTAAACTGACAGTTGTTCTTCAGAAGATTCTCCATAGGTGTTTTAATCTAGGCATATCCCTTAATGAACTTGCGATAATACCCATTATGTCCCAGTGCAGTGCGCAACTGTTTGACTGAAGTAGGAGGTGGAAAATCAATGATAATGGTAATTTTAGATGGATCTACCAACAATCCCTGCTTGCATACAATATGGCCTAACAACACTCCAAATGGTGAGAAGAAGATTCACTTCTTCAGATTCAAAGCAATTTGACACTGCCTACATTTATCCAATATTAGCCTTAGACATTCAATATGATTTTTCAATAAACTATAGTCCAATCATCGAAATATGCTTCGAGAAATTTATGCAAAAACTCCTTGAATGCTTCGACCACCACCCTGGAAAAAATGGCTGGGGAATTCTTCAATCCAAATGGAATTAATGTATACTGGTAAGATCCCCATTTTGTTGAAAATGTGGTCTTGTGGCGATCTTCCTTGGCAATCCATATCTGATGGTATCCTGAAAATCCATCTGTAAAAGAATATACTTCTTGGCCTCCCACATTATCTAACACTTCGTTAGTGAATGGTGTAGGGAAGGGGTCATGAAAAAAAGCATCATTCAGCTTCCCGAGATCTATGCAGATCCTGATCTCTCCTGCCTTCTTGTCTTGTACCACCATATGGATAATTCACTCTGACTCTTCCACAGGTTCTATAATCCTTGATTCCAGCATTCTGTAGAGCTCAATCTTCACTTTCTCCTTATATTTAGGGTTAAATATCTATGGTCTCTATTTCACTGGTCTTGCATCTAGTTTCAAAGGGATCCTTATCTCTCCCATAGGCCCTTTGATGCCCTTCATATCAGTGAACTTGGTTGGAAACAAGTCTTGATATTTGTGTAGTAACTTTGTAATCTTGTCAATGGTAGCACCATCCGAATAATATCCAACATTGGCAAGCTTCAATGTCTCTTTTGTTCCGATACTAACCTTCTTAATCTTGATTGGTTGTCCAATGAATGGTAGCTCAAATCCTGGTCCTTCCACATCTCTGTGGCCTTCTGTTTCTACGATGTTCACATTTCGTGGATCATCGTCTTCATCAACATTGATGTTGTAACAACCTTGTAGTTTCTGGAGAGGCGTAGTCCATTTGTCCTCTTCTTGTTCCAAAGGAAGTCTAGATGACTCCTTTTTGGCACCAGGCTAAAGTAGAAAGAAGAACGATCATGGTAAATAAAGCATGCAGAAAACTGATGTAACAACTGTCAAAAGATCAGCACGCGCGCATGCAAGAAAGCATGCACAAAGGAAAGCGACATATGGAGGAAGAACAACACGCGCATGGGAGAAATACCTAGCATAAGAAGGGTTAGGGTTTTGGTAATACTATGTAAATGGATGAACAACCCAAAATGTATAAATATAGATACAAAAATATAATATAGGGGTGGTTACTGTTGATTTTATGTTGGTTGTCGTTATTCATCATTATTGTTAGAGTTTAGCTATATGAACCTATTTTATACGTTGTTGAGCAAATATAATACGAGGGAAGGTAGATATGAGGATTAGACCATAGGCTGTAGAGCCTAGTGCGATCTAGTTTGCCTCACATAGATCTTACCCAGTTTTGTGGAGAATTGTAAGCATGTGGCGCCGGAATTGCAGAACTACCATAATAAAAGAGCCAAGAGCCAAATCTTTGTGGACATATCCCAGGAGGGGGTGAACCACGGTAATACTCGCATAATGTGTTGAATGTTTGCATGCCTTTTATTTCTTTCAACAATTAATGGTTAACCTTGATGAATGAGTTAATACATTGTTATGAATTTGGTTATACTTTGCTGGAATTAAACTGTGAAATATACGTATGCGATTTCAAGGAAAAAGTAGATTACAATGATAACTCATGGTATAGGGCCTTAATCAAGAAAGCCTTTATCCCCTACTCTGTCCTAGGCTGTAAACACCTGAGTCTTACAACCACCCATTTAAAGCTATCTCGGGTGAGATTGCATAGTACCTTCCGGGTGTTGTGTTGCCTTCTGGTTTACCAGGAGGGTCGTTAGTTTTAGAGGCTTTGTTGGAACCTCAAATGAAATGAACCCTGGGTCAATGAATCAGACAACTTGAGAAGGGAATTAGTAACCAACAAATGGTTATGTTGCCGTATTAAGAGGAACAAGAGAGGACTGAGTAGATGAGATAGAGTGGACAAGAACCAAAGGAGTGGAACAAAAGATAAATGAGCCATTAGAAGGGAATGTGGAGACCTTGGAACCCCATGAAAGAAGAAATCGAGGGCTGGTTGAGAACTAAAGAGCTAGAGTTTGGACACAAAGACAATAGAAACCCTAGAATCACACCGCGTAGATACTTGGATAAATATGTGTTTACAGATTTACACGAAATCTTTTTCTATGATTTTCTGCATCTACTACAGGAGTGGATCTTAAGGTTAATGGACAAGCACATGATGAACTAGATTTGACAGCTAGATTGGACTCTAGTATAGATCCAACAACTGCAGCAGGTGAACAACAAATTCACCCGCGCAGTCGACTTTTGGCTTGACAGTATTGTGGCAGGCTTTATCACAGAATTTGCGTTAGACACAACAAAGTCATACAATGCAGCCAAGAAAGAGTTCCTATGAGAACCCAGAGGCAGGTACATTTGATCACTGTATACTTCTATGAAGATACTACTATATAAAAAATGTGTAATGACAATGGAATCAAATAGCTAGACTTCCCTGCGCGCATGGGGGAAGGGGGGAAGCACTGACAGAGAGAGGAGGAATGGAAGGAGGGAAAGATAAAGACAAGAAGGAGGAGGAACCCTTGGAGCCAATCTTGATGGATGGCGACCATCTTATGTGGATCTTTTCATCATCAGGAATGACGCATAGCGGAGCACCCTACCAATATAAGGTGAATACCAGGAAGAGAGTCGTAGCCAAAATGGAGGGCTTAGCAAGCGATAAGGAAGAGGTAGAGGATCTCTGAGCTATAGAGAAGATTGAGGAAATCCTATGCTCCATGTATGAGAGGAAAAGAAGAGGCCCAAGAACAGGAGGAGAAGGCAGCCATCCCTTTCATATTAATGTCAGTGTGGAACCCATAAATCCATGTGCGACCAATACACCAAAGAGAACACCACCGATTAGACAACCGAAGTTTGAAGGAAGTTCGACAGCAGGAAGTACATCTACACAAGGAGAAACAACTGGAGGAGCCAGTTCAGAAAACCTTAGTCAAGTATCTACACTGTGCGAAGGAAGGATTAGCTAAGTATTCGGAATGGCAGGACACAATCTTACTATCAGATTACCAGAGTTTCAAGGATAAGAAACATAAGACCCTAAGAAGCATTTGTTCATTTGCACAAATATCTAGGAAGCAAAGCATATCACTGATGACAACACCAAACTTGCGTAGCTAGCGATCACGCTAAGAGACCATACACTAGACTGGTACATGAGTCTAGACACGAACAATGTTTCTGAGACAACAAGGACACTGGATGACATTAAGAAACTATTGATAAATGAGTTCTAGAAGTCGAGCTCAGAGGATCAGTACATGAATGAGATGATTGAAATAAGACATAAATCAGGAGAATCAGTATAGGAGATCGATCAAAGATTCAAGTGTTTAAAAGGAAAGTTAAAATACCTTATGACCGATATGCAACATCGACACTTGTTTGTCAACTCACTACTCCCACAGTTAAAATATCCATTACGACAACAAAAATTTCAGATGCAGGCAGAGGCTCTGTAGGTAGCCTTGCAATTGGAAGAGAATCAGTACCAACAGACGAACCCGACTATCGAGGAACTGAAGGAGGATCTAAAGAACTTAACATTTTAGCTAAACTAGAACAAGAACAAAGACAAATGAGAAGCCATTTGGTGCACTACCTGTAGGATGGAAGGACACCATAAGAATGAATGCCCAACATTCACACAGTATATGGTGACAGGGATGCCAAACCCACTACCACAGGGAGGATTATGGTGCGAAATATGCAAGAAACTGGGTCACGACCCTTACCATTGCACTATGATGCAGAAATACCAAATAGTCCCAACAAACTCATATTGCACCTTTTGCAAGTCAATCGGTCATGAAGACAAAGATTGTAGAACTATGGAGATGATGTGGGAAAGAACATTAGATGCATACAGGGTACATACATAAATGATGACTGGGCAGGAAACACCACAGTTCAATCAAGCCCCAACACCATACAAAACTATGCAACAATAGTATAATACTGTGCCATAACCTTACAATAACGCGTAGCCGCAGTACAACCCAGCACAACCCCAGTACAATATCGGGCAGTTTAATCAGGGACCATCGTATAACGCACCGTGAGGTGATCGCACATCTTATAGAGGAGTAGGACGAGCCAGAGGAGGTTTCAGACATGGTAGAGGACCAGTCACATGTCATAATTGCTAGCAACTAGG
This sequence comes from Picea engelmannii, assembly GCA_009831015.1. Classification (NCBI taxonomy): domain Eukaryota; kingdom Viridiplantae; phylum Streptophyta; class Pinopsida; order Pinales; family Pinaceae; genus Picea; species Picea engelmannii. The sequence continues at coordinate 280,938 of ML795490.1, read as the reverse complement.
ACATTATGAATGGGAGTGCCCACTGCCACCAGCGACCTGTATGTATTGTCACGCATCGGACCACAATACAGAGGAATGTCCGACATTACTCACAAATATCCAGGAAAAAAGGAATCAAAATAACCAGAATGTTCAGTGGATTTCATCCGAAGCAAGGGATGATGGACGAAACATCAACATAGTCACTCGAGGAGGAACGAAAACAAGAAATGATGCAGTCCGATAGGAACCGGCGCAGAACCAATGGGTAAAGAAGAACACCAACCCCAAGAAGCAGTTCGACGTGCATAAGGAGAAGGAGATCTTTACAGAAGCCCGACAAGAATTCCAGAAGGAGGACATAGTGCCAACTACACAACAGAGCAAGGAAGCTCCGAAATATGAAATTTCTCCATCACTGGACCATACCAACATAATTCAACCCAAGGAACAAGTAAGTACTATCAAAGACTTCTTGCAATCATTCATCAAAATGATAAGTGATCCTTCATCTGTCAAAATATTGCAAAACATCCTAGAAAAATGTAGCAGTGAGAGAGAACAGAAGCCAGAATTGAAAACTGTCAACCACCTACACACAGGAAGAAGAACAAGTAGGGAATTTAGACTAAATGCTAACATTGGGGATTTCAATATGGGAGATATTATACTAGATCTAGGATCCAAAGTGAATGTACTACCAAAACTACATGGCAATGCATGGGAGAACCTACACTGGGATACTCAACTGTTCAATTAAAGCTAGCAAATCAACATAGAGTCCTGGATGGTGTGCGCACTAAGGCAATCTTTGAAGTCATCGAAATAGTATATGACACAACATCTTACCCAACACTACTTGGTCTGGATTGGGCATTCGACAACCAGACCATAATTAACTTAAAAATCAGAAAAATGACATTTGAGTCAAGGGACTATAGGGTCATAGCCCCACTCGACCCATCAGAAGGCAAGAGGTTCGTAGAACCCACTTGTCTAGACTTAGAAGAGATCATCCAGTTGTACAGAACAACTGCGCACGATGTGGACTATATAAACCCAACTGTCGATGGGGTGCTCAGTTGGAGGAGCATTACTTCATGCACAATAGACTCAAAAATCGGGTTAGAAAACTGGCAACAAAGACTATATGAAGTATCCATGAGAAGGTGTGCAAGAATAGACCGCGCAGTAAGATGGATTGGCATAGAAAGTAGAGAACCACCCAGTTTTCACTGGCTAAATGATTTGGAAACTTTCTTGATACAATATGAAGACAAAGTATTAAAAAATCAGATATTGTTAGTACTGGATTTAGCACTAAAGGCTACACCTGCAAGATGGTGGGGTACGCACAAACAAACTATCACAGATTCGTACCAATGCAATCAATTACTGCGCATAAGGTTCAACGCAGAACAGATATGGAACAACTGACATAAATATGATGGACTAGGAACACCAACAGAGCACTTGGAGGCATGCAAAACACTATGGAAAATGACACCACCAAAAGAATGGTCTCACCACTTCATTCATGCTTTATAAGGCATACCAGCGAATTGGTATACAGACCAGGAAATGCGCAAAGGAAATAAGACATCGGCGACAATCCAATAGAACTTTACAATCACTTTATCATTTGAGCATGATAACCCCAACATAGACACAGACCTGAAATGGATCCAAGACGTCATATTCATTAAAGAACTAGAAGTGGAAGTTATCACAGAAGAACATCAACAGAATAAACAGACAGTCAAGGAACTACTTTCATGCTACCATGTACAGGAGGAGGCACTGGATGAATATGATCCGCACGATATTCAGATTGAAGAAGTCGAAGGCGAGAGAGATGTGGAAGGACCACCCCTAGAGTCAGAGGTCATCTCTGTGCCAATCAAGATAAAGAAGGTTAACATAGGGACCGTCGAGTAGCCCAAAATGGCCAACATTGGAGATTACTGGGATGAATATACACTAGAAAGTATCACATAATTGTTGCGCGAATACAACGACCTTTTTCCTACAACCTTTACAGAGATGAAAGGAATGGTTGGAGAACTAGGAGAAATGAAGATACTAATCATATCTGATGCGAGACCCATTAAACAACGACCATATAGACTGAACCCCATCAACAAACAGAAAGTTAAAGACGAGATCGACAGGATGCTTGAGGCCAGCATCATTGAAGCAGTCGAAGAATCAGAATGGATAAGCTCGATAGTAATACAGGACATGAAACAGGGAAGAGGGATCAGGATATGCGTCGAATTGAGGAAGTTGAATGATGCATGCCTACACAACCCATTCCCCACACCATTCACAGACAAAGTACTCGAGAACGTAGGAGGCCATGAAGCCTACTAATTCACCGATGGATTCTTAGTATATCATCATATTAAGATAGCACAGGAGGATAGACACAAGACCACATTCGCGACAGAATGGGGATCTTATCAGTATACAGTCATGCCATTCAGACTGAAGAATGCACCTACGATATTCTCCAGAGTGGTCATCGCAGCATTTAAGGAATTCATCCACCAATTTCTCAAAGTATACCTGGATGATTGAATGGTTTATAGCCTATTGACAAACCATGTGGAAGTTTTACGACTGATGTTAGAACGATGCAGACAGTGCTAGATCTCACTGAATATCAAGAAATGCATATTTGGAACACCATTTGGGATACTATTGGGACACATAGTATGCAAACATGGTTTTCTAGTGGATCTGGCCATTATCGTAGTCATTGTTAACCTACCAGCACAAAAAATATGTAAGTTTTAAACCTGCGAAGTAAAGAAGTGCATATATATTCTTAAGCAATACATAAATTAATCAATGGCTCATACACAGAATACACAGAGATATTTACCGGAAACCCTCAACTGGGAAAACCTTTCTTTTTCATTATATCGAATTTCACCATTCGCCATACAATATATACAATGTTTTTTTTAGGTATTCCGTAGATACCAAAACCCTAATCCCTTAATCCGGGATTAATTTACAAATCAGCTAAAAATAGCAAAAACCGCCCCCCAAAAAAAATTTCGGGGCGCTGCCCCGAACACTGCGCGTAACTAGGGGGGGGGCATACCTGCCCCCCCCCTGGGACCCCCCTAGGAAGCGCCCGACGCAACGACAAAGCCCTAGGTGAAGGGATCGTCAGACGCAGTCGTCGTATCTGACGCACCCACACACACACACATGCAAAGAATATAACACAT
>ML795490.1:260571-273951 GCA_009831015.1 Picea engelmannii | reverse complement strand
CCAAGATAAACTTGATCTATTGAGACCGAGCCAAACCCTCAGCAACAAAGGCGTCCCTCTGAAGCCAAAAACGTGCTCTGATACCACATGTAATTTTTAAACCTGCGAAGTAAAGCAATGCATATATATTCTTAAGCAATACATAAATTAATCAATGGCTCATACACAGAATACACAAAGATCATTACCGGAAACCCTCAACCGGGAAAACCTTTCTTTTTCATTATATCGAATTTCACCATTCACCATACAATATATACAATGTTTTTTTTAGGTATTCCGTAGATACCAAAACCCTAATCCCTTAATTCGGGATTAATTTACAAATCAGCTAAAAATAGCAAAATCCGCTAAAAATAGCAGTCGTCGTATCTGACGCACCCACACACACACACATGCAAAGAATATAACACATACCCAACAAAATAGTCTGCCAACTAAGGGAAACGTTAGGACACACAGGATACTACAGGAAATTTATCAAAGGCTATGCACAGATTACAGTGCCAATGGAAAAACTGTTAAGGAAGGATACAAAGTATCAATGGAACGATGAATGTCAACACAATTTGGATACCCTGAAGGAAAAGATGGTCACTGCACCTATATTAGTATTTCTAGATTGGGAAAAGACATTCCATGTACATGTAGATGCATCAACGATAACACTTGGAGCTATCTTAGTGCAACTAGGAGAAGGGGACTTGGATCACCCGATAGTGTTCACAAGAAGAAAACTATCAGACTTAGAACATAATTATAACACGAAAGAAAGAGAAGGCCTAGCTATGATTTATGCACTATATAAATACATACATTACCTATTGGGAAAACACTTTAAGATGTTTACAGATCACTTAGTCCTGAAATACCTAGTCAACAAGCCAGTGTTGGGGGGGGAGAATCTATCGTTGGTTACTTGTATTTCAAGAATTTGACTTTGAGGTAATAGTCAAACCAGGAAAAATGAATGCAAGGCCTGACCACCTATCGAGGTTCACAAATGGAGAGGAACCAACGAACTTAGAAGAAAAATTTCTAGATGCACAACTATTCTCAGTACAGTTTGCTGACAATTACTTCATAGAGATCATCTAGTACTTGAGCATAGGTACTGCGCCGCAAGAATATACCACTGCGCAGAAGAAGAACCTAGTAGTCCATGCAATCGACTATCAATTGATCGCAGGACATCTATACAATATGGGCACAAATAACATCTTACAAAGATACATACTAGACCATGAACTACCAAGAATTTTAGCAGAAGCCCATGAGGGAATAGCAGGAGGGAATTATGTAGGAAAAGTTACCATGTAGAAGGTACTACGCGTAGGATTATGGTGTCCAATGATCCACATAGACTCGAAAGAGTACTGTCAGCAATGCAATGTCTGCCAAAGGGTAGGCAAACCCAACAGAAGGGACGAGATGCCACTATGACTGCAAGTGACACTACAGGCATTCGACAAATGGGAAATAGAATTTGTGGGACCAATTCACCCACTAGCTAAGATAAAAGGGGCAAGATATATTATCACCACGACTAAATACTTAGCAAGATGGGGGGAAGTTGCACCAGTAAAAGATTGCAGCGCAGAGAAAACTGCCCATTTTCTATTTGAGCAGGTAATTACTAGATTCGGGTGCCCAAGAATTTTAATGAGTGACCAAGGAACAAACTTCATAAACAACACCATCTGAGCAATGCTCGAAGAGTTTGAAGTTCATAACAAAAAAAACACACCGTATCATCCACAGGCAAATGGCACGGTAGAAGCGTTCAACAAAATTCTAGAGAACACCTTGAAAAAGATATGTAACATCAACATGGACAATTGGGACCTCAAGGTACCAGTAGTTTTATGGGCGTATAGAACCACATGAAAAAAGTTGGCAGGCCACACACCATTCAAACTAGTCTATGATCAATAAGTAGTAGTGCCGTTAGAATTTTTAATACCCAGTCTACGTGTAGCAACTATCACACAAATGACAGAACGAGGCATAGTACAGGAAAGACTGAATTTGTTACTATTGATGGAGGAAGATTGAATCTTGGTAGGATTCCATCAAAAAGTATAAAAAGAAAGAGACAAAGCTTGGCACGACCACCACATCAAGAGGAAGACGTTCAAGGAAGGAGATCTAGTATTTCTCTACGACAGTAAATCGGTGCAGCACCCAGGAAACCTAAGGATGCATTGGCTAGGATCGTACGTGGTAAAAGCTATCATGGACAGAGGAGTTGTATAGTTAAGAGATATAGAATACACAAACCTCAGAGCAATGATCAATGGGAGTTGGTTGAAGCTGTACAAGGACAGTCAACCACCCACCGCGCAGTAGAAAAAAGAAAGAAAAAAAAAGAAAATCCTAAAATAGCACGCAACATCATGGACAAGCCGCATACAAAACACGAAGCCAGCAAGGGAAAATATAATGACCATATTGAAAAGTGAAACAAGCGGGAAAAGGAAAGTCAGCGAAAGCAAGCTGACAAGACAACACAAGGCATAAATAAAGTAAGGCAAGGATAGATGGGATGTCACAGTAAACGTGCCAATTGGAGACGGAAGAGTAAGAGTAAAGGCAAGTACGAAACCATCGGAGATGCATTGAACCCGTATTTATGGTGCATTAAAACCATAGGGAAGGAAGCGTCCTCAACAAACTTCATGGAAAGCCGATACAACACATGAGAATGGGAGCAACTAGTCTATTTGCGAAAGGAGAATAGAGAGAGAGAAATAGCAGCTAGAACACACAGAGCGAGATCACAGAGATTATCGAAGCTATTTGAACCCAGTAGACATTTGAAGAGCACCAATATGGCACCACCAAAACTAGTCGAAGCAAGCCAGACAACCAGGGTGACCAAAGTGCAAACTAGGTCATGGGGACTGCTGGAAGAAAACAAGCAGTAGCCACTGGAGATCATTGATATTGACGAAATATCGTCACTAGAGGAAATCCTAGTAGAGTCCATACCCATACTAGAGGAGATTCCAAAACCACAAACAAAGGCCATGGAACAAGACACAACAATAGTGATGTAAGAGTCTCAGAACACGGAAGAAGAAACCCATCAGGAAGGACAACCATAAAACGCCGAAGCAGCCGTAGGAGCTAACAGAAGCGCAGAAAACCCAGAAGCAGAAGTGAAACCAAAAGTTCCACATATACCATCCTAGATTTTTTTTCGGCCAAGCCGACTAGTGAAATGGCCATGACTTGGGTAGAATGGATGGCAAAGGAGAAACCAAAAGCTGCTAGAACATTGAGCAAGCCAACACAGCAGGAGGACCGTGTTCAGATATCGAGCTCACCTAGTAAGAAACTAGGTGCAGATATTGTGCTACCTCGCATACCAGATGGAGTAAAGGTGGACTCACAACTATTGGGTCACGTCGGGAAGCTCAAATATTCTGACCACGACGTATCAGACAAAATAAATTACCCAGAACTGGTGCCGCATGTGTATATGCAGAACATAGTCGTGAACGAAATCAGAGAAACCATCACTCAGCCACACCAGTGGGCAACTGGACTAGAGAAAACATGAATTTTACGATTTCTGAAGATACCACACTTTGGCAGAGGCCAATATGCGTTGACATGCCTCAAGAAACTGTTAGCAATTATGCATGGAGGGGATGTATGGCTGGACAAACCCATCCCCATAACTATTGAACTTATCGCGCAGATAACAGGACTACCCACTCGGGGTATGGATCCTACGCTGATTCTGGATGATAAGTCCAATGAGAAAACATTGGCAGAAGATATGAAGAAGAAATATGGCACAGACAGGGGAACAAGAGGCATTATAATCAAATGGATCAACAATGATGCTACATAATTGGGCGCAAAAATCTTAGCCTGCAAACTACTAAGAAAATTCCGCAAAGACGAAGTACTGACATGAGTCATCATTGTTCCAGCTCAGTGTGCAGAAGGCAGCTTCATGAGCTGGGCATGATACCTGTTAAACTTGTTCCAAGAAGACTGCAAAGATGTGCAGGACGCATGTATAGAATTTCATTACTCATGGCCGATCACTCTCATAGCTTTCATGGGATGGAGAGAACCAGAACACGTCGTCTTCTATACCACACCACTGCCAGGAGGAGCAACATATCGCATCCTGAGATCCGCACCACTAGACAAGCATAAGAGGGAGAATGGAATCGTATTCGAAGCTTACCTATGGGAGATGTAGGAAGCCTTCAGTCGAGCATGGAAATAACACCAGAGGTTGTCAGACGATACAGGGACATCACCAATTTCTGGGCTAGGTGACAAACCATGTGGATACAACCAAGGTAGGACCCGGATAAACAGTGGCTGCAGATGCGCTACTACATCACCGAGGGTGATATCGACATGATCATCAATGAATGGCCTGATGAATGGAGGATTCTAACCATACCCAGAGAAGTACCAGGAAAAACGACAGAAGGAGGGGCTCTGAGGGCGGAAACAAAGCCTCCAAAAATTCCAATACCCAAGAGACAAAGAACGGGCCAACCCAAGTCGACTCAGGCAAAGGATGACTCAGAGCATCCAGGGACCCAAAAGGGGAGGAAAGAAACCATTCAACCGACCAATGGACAACAGAAATAGGCTGAGGGAGCACCGGAAACCGCATCGAACCCCATCACACAGGAACCAGGGGGAACTAAGATACTAGCAGTACAGGAAGCATGAGCGTGCAAGAAAACAAAGGCACAATGACCACCACTGGAATATACAATCATGAAGGATGATGGCGAGATGATTGCCAGAATGGTCCAAGACTGCCTTGCAGAGGATTTCGGTCATGCAACATACCACAGGGATAAACTACATAAGGAACTGACCGAAATGGGACAGCTCAAGGAATTCGGGGAAACCCAGATCATGAGTAGAAGTAGAGGCATAAATCCATTGATCACATAGAGCAGAGAAAGGGTGGAGGTAGAAGAACGTGACCCCATTCTTCCAAGACCACACACACATTCCACAGTGTACATACAGCCTAGCATGCTGCGAATGGATGAAATTGTGGGACATACACCACTGAAGGATTTGGATCAGATCCAATTGGTGTTGATAGGGATGCCATCAAGGGCATTATACAAATTACAGGTTAGCGTCAACCATGAGATACAGTCTCGAGCACATTAAAACTTAGTCGATCTGCAGTAAGCAACAAAGAAGAGAGAAGTGTTGGAAACAGTTTGTGCGCAGGCCAAATCTGAAACTCAGGAGGAGAAGGAATGCAAAAATGAGATAGAACACAGAGTGGAAGAAATTTTTGGGAAACTTCCAACTACTACGCAAGTAAATGAACTCCTAGCCGCATAAAAGATCAACCAGATTGCGTAGGCAATTGATCAGTATCAGAAGGAGATTGAGACTCTCCACGAACAAATTAGACTGACAACTCTACCAGCAGTGAAGGAGCAAAGGAAGCAGGAAGCAACAATGCAACTGCAGGAGCTAGAAAAATAGGTTAGTAGGGCAACCGACTTGTTGAATAAAGCAACGCAACTTTGGACAAAGATGGAAGAGGATCCATAGGTCCAAAATTGGGAAAAGGAGGAGGAGAGGATTAATGCAATGATCCAAGAGCTCAAGCAGTGATAGAAGACCATACCAATTCCATAATGGGTCAAGGGAACACAAGAGTTAAAGAAGATACAGGAATAACTTATCACTGCGCAAACACAAAAACAAGAGCGTCAGGCTCAAATAGAATCGTTGCAGGAACGGGTAGTAGAAGTACTTGCGCAGGCAAAAGAATCCAGAACCAAGACAACACAGACTCAGTTACAATGCACATGACTGATGAGCGAGGAAGTGGTTGTGCAAACAGTCGACACGATGAAGGAGAAAACCGTGCAAGCACTGACACAAGCAACAGAATTGCAGGAAAAGTCCCAGATGATCACCAGGGAGATCGAGGAATCACAAATCAAATAGGTGACTTAGGATGAGTCACGTGTCAGTGTCAGGGGCCTGTTGGCACTAGGCCAAAGTGGAAAGAAGAATGATCATGGGAAAGAAAGTGTGCAGAAAACTAAAGTAACAACTGGCAAAATATCAACATGCACACATGCAAGAAAGCGTGCACAAAGGAAAGCGACAGCTGGAGGAAGAACAACATGCGCATGGGAGAAAGAACTAGCGTAAGAAGGGTTAGGGTTTTGGTAATACTCTGTAAATGGATGAAGAGACCAAAATGTATAAATATAGATATGAAAGTATCATATAGGGATGGTTATTGTTGATTTTATGTTGGTCATCGTTATTCATCGTTATTGTTAGAGTTTAGTTGTATGAACCAATTTTGTAAGATGTTGAGCAAACAAGATACGAGGGAAGGTAGATCTGAGGATTATACTATAGGCTATAGATCCTAGTACGATCTAGTTCGCCTCACATAAATCTTACCCATTTTTGTGGAGAATTGTAAGCACGTGGTGTCGGAATTGTATAACTACCATAATAAAAGAGCCAAGAGCCAAATCTTTGTGGACATATCCTAGGAGGGGGTGAACCAAGGTAATACTCATGTAATGTGTTGAATGTTTGCATGGATTTTATTTCTTTCAAAAATTAATGGTTAAGCTTGATGAATGAGTTGATACATTGTTATGAATATGGTTATACTTTGCTGGAATTAAACTGTGAAATATACGTATGCGATTTCAAGGAATAAGTAGATTACAGTGATAAATCGTGGTACAGGGCCTTAGTCAAGAAACCCTTTATCCCCTACTCTATCCTAGGCTATAAACACCTGAGTCTTACAACCACTCATTTAAAGCTATCTCGGGTGAGACTGTACAGTACCTTCTGGGTGTTGTGTTTCCTTCTGGTTTACCAGGAGGGCCGATAGTTTTAGAGGCTTTGTTGGAACCCCAAATGACATGAACCCTAGGTCAATATCTCAAACAATCCGAGAAGGGAATTAGTAACCAACACTCCTCAAATATTTTCTATCTCACAATCTGTAATGCTTGATCTTCTGAAGGATATTGACTTTCAAATAAGAAGGTGGTTACAAAATTCTGAGTCATACCTTCCCAATCTGTTGTGATGAGGTGCAACTCTGCTTGAAGGTACCAATTGATAGGTGTCATGTCTAGTGCGTTAATAAATTTTTGCATGCACTGCTATTGAGGAATGTTGCTCCAGGATTCCTCGCAACTTCGCACATGGTCCTTTGGGGAGCTTCGACCTGTGTACCACACTTCGCAACCTTCTATTTGTGATGAGAACCGCATTGTCATCAGGGTACGACATTGTACCCAGTGTAGAATGTTACTTTTGTGGGTCCCCCACCATCTTGTTGGGGTTGCTTTTAGGGCCTCATCCATTGCCAACAATATTTGTTTCATTGGTACACTTTCTTCAAAGTCCAACAAGAAGATTTCTAAAGGATTCATACCATCAAAGATGAGTAAGTTACTTACTATTGTGTCGATCCAATGAACTTCTTTGGTTAATCTAGCACATATTCTTGTAGATACTTCATACATTTTATTCTCCCAGTTCTCTAGTGCTTCTTCTGAGTCTAATGAACATGCGATGTCACTTCGCCAACTTAGGTTTCCATCGGCCGTAGGATTAATGTAATCCTGTTGTCTGGCTGTTAGTTTGTATATGTTTTCTAGCTCATATACATGGTATTCCTCTCTGATGGGCTCTATGTATCGTTGAACTTCATCTGGATCTAAAGGCACAATGACCCTAAGGCCATCTCTTTCAAAAGTCATACGTCTTTTATTTAAATCAACCATAGTGGAATTATTGGAAGTCCAATCAATTCCTAACAACACAGGGTAAGGACAACTATCATCAACTATCTCAATTACCTCAAAATATGCAAACGTTCTTACTCTGTCGATGTGCATAGGGACATGTTCTAGTCTGCCAAAGAGGCTTATATCTTGATGATTAGCCATCCTGAGCTTGATAGGGGAATAGATCAACTTCGGTTTTCCCATCAGTGCCCAAGTTTTCTTCGTCATGACATTGACCTCCGACCCTAAGTCGAGGACCACATAGTCTATATCATATTCTCCTATTTGAGCATTCAAGTGTAATTCCTTATTTTTCCTTCTCCTTTTTGTGATCTGGTGTACTTCCCTATTCAGTAAGTGGTCTATCTTTCCTATCTCATATTGTCTGATTAAAGTTTGTAGCTCTTGTACAATGCTCTCATCCTGAATCAAATTTATACAAGTATATAGAAATTCCATGAGCTTGCTTACCTCTTTTCCTTCTCTTGGTGAAGCAAACTGATCAAATGCCTGAGGCATCCCATATTCTCTCACTTTTGGTTGTGTCTTTGATGAAGAACCTTGATCTCCTTTGAAATATTTTCTTGCCTCCTCGAATACTTGTCTTTCTTTCTTTGCATCAAAAGTTTGGGTCTTCTCTACAGCTTTCCTAACTCCTGAGTCTTTTGTAGTCTTCCCTTGGGTCAATCTATCTTCTCCTATAACAATGCCTCCTCTAGTTATAACAATGAATCTAGGGTCTTCTCCACGAGTTTCAGCATATATCAGTTGCACTTTTGGGTTCTGTTGAGGTCCTTGTCTTTCTTGAAGCTTATCTAGCAGTACAAGACAATCTTCTATAACATGTTCAAACGAGCTACAGTAGTTGCAAGTAGTGCAAGGGTTCCGAAAGTCCCTTGCAATTTCTCCTGGTTGTGTGCATTTGTAATAGATTATCTATCCTCGGCCTCGATCCATACCTCCTCTTCATCCTCATCCTTTGAATCCACCGCGAGGATTGAAGTTTCCTCTCCCAGAGGAGTTATACTGCGCAACATTTCCTTCGTGTTGTACTTAGCCTTGAATTTTGTATATGTATCTCGACCTTTCATGCATGAGGTCATAAGCCCTACAATCCCTATCATTGTGCCCTACAGACTTACAGAGTGTGCAATACAAATTTGTAGGTGTCTGAACATATTTTTTAATGTAATAACATTCACCAAGGTGATGTCTATTTCTGCATACTTCGCACTAGGGTATGGTGAGTTGCTTCAAAGGGCTCGGAGATCCAAAGGATAAGTATTCATTAAATAGGGGATAGTGATCCTTGTCATGGCCCTCTGATCTTCATCTGACACACCATGTGTCTTCTCTTTTATCTTTTCTGTTATCTTTCTTCATATCTTCGACCTGCAGAGACAAACTAGTTAGTTGACTCAAGATTTGACACATACCTGAGTTGGATTCTCCCATAGGGGTTGATTTGAGCTTCATGGCAATCTCCAGTGCCTCAGCCTGTGAAGAAATCTTCTGTTGCATCAGAGGAACTCTGATGTGTGGTAAGAGGGTAGTAATGAACCACTCTTTGTTCTACTCATTTGGGATCTGAAAAGTCAATCGGCCTGTTAAGGTCTTAAATCTTTGGTCGAATTCGCAGATAGGTTCGGCTACCTTCTGCTTGATCTCTTTCATCTCTGTGATGCGTTGTGACTCCAACCTAGGTTTCTTGAACTCTGCAATCAACACATTCTTGATCTCATTCAGTGGCTTAGGCTGTGCAGGTACTTGGACAAGATTCATGTACCAGCTCAATGTGCAATCCCTTAGAGTTGTACTAAACTGTTTTCTTTTAACAACTTCATCAGTGACATTCTTAATATTCCATACGGCTTCACACAGAAACTAGTGCTGATCAGGATCTTCATATCCATCTCCCCTAAAGATAGGGAGCCTCATCTCATCTGCCATAGATATTCCTAGGGTTCCTGATTGAGTATGTGGTGGGATACTGGTGACAGTGCTCTGAGGACTCTAGTGACTCTAACTATTATGATTACTTAGTGTTGCTGAAACAACAGGAGAATTAATAGTACTTACTTCAACAGTTTGTGTAGTCTTTGAAGTTTCTGGCTCATCTCGACGAGGTTCTTCAACTTTCCCTTCCTCTGCCCTAGCGGGTTCTAAATTCTCTTCGTCTGTCAGATCTGCCTCTTCTCCACTGTAGAAACCCTCATCCTTGTAGTTCTTCTTAAACAGGTTCACAAGATGAACTTCTCTGAATACTCTCCCACTGCGTGTATGTCCAGCCTCTACATTGTTGTCGCTTTCCGAATTATTGAACATTAGCCTTTTCAAATCCAATCAATCTACTGTATCTTCAAGATGTTATTCTCATGCAATAGCATCTTGATTCTCAACTTCAAAAAATGTAAAAATTTTCCTCCGGGTCCCTTAAAGAAATATCTCTTAGCTTGGTTGTATGACTCTACTCTATCAACAACAAACTCAGTGATGTACACCCCTCGAATGGTGCTATCAAACCATTGATATACTGCTCTCAGCACAACGTTATCAACCGTCTTCACCTTCTTTATTAGCCTTGATGTCCAAACTACATGAGGTCTAGATCTGATCTCAAACTGGGTATCTTCCAACCTGGCTAACGACTCATATAGCTCCTGATGGATTCGTCCAAAGAATATCTCGTGTATATCAGTAAAAATATATCTTCCTAACCAATCCTTTGTAATAATATTATGGTTCTTGTTCTAGGCTTCAATGAAGTCCTTTTCTTGATCCTCTATCCAATTTTGAATCTCTGTCTTCGATGGGAACCACCCTTACATTCCCTCAAGAAGAATCTGGTCACAACAATGGAACCATTTGTTGTCACAGGGGAAGACCCAGGGTTTATATCCAAGAGCGCACCAACAAGCCCTAACTACTAGCCATTTCGACAACACCTACAAAGCAAATGCAGTCTCACCCGAAGCAACTATGGGGGGATTGCAGGACATAGATGTCTACAACCAAGGGGAATATCAAGTGGATCTAATACTAGAACAATCCAACATGCATATATCACTTATCAACTTAGATCTACCTCGCACAACTATAGATATGATCTAACACATCAATGCAATAACAATATATCAATGCTAAAGATAGAGAATCAATCACACACGACACAAGGTATACATGGTTCACCCTCTCTCTAGGGATATGTCCACATAATTGTGCTTTATAATGTATTAAGATATAACATATATTTCTTGTCTGCACTCTTAACTAGCAGATCTTTGTTATTCTTCTCTCTTCCTCTCCCCTTTCCTACGCACCCAACTGCAAGACTTGATCTCCACACCTAGCTGGAGATCTTACAATACTAGAAGGCTCTCACACTTAGCACTTCTCTCTCTCACAGTAGTATTTACTCAATAATAATAATAATCACAATACCAACAATCATCTTACCAACCCAACCGAGGTCCTCTTAACCTTTATTTATACATTACAATAGCTCATCGACATCCTTAGGCTAAAACCTAAGTGTCAAAACCCTAGACACCGAAGCCCTAGGTGTCTAAAAACCTAGGTCAACTTTGACCCATGTTTTCAGGGCTTCGCCAGCCTATATTTCCTTTCTTCTCACACGGTGCTCCAAAGCATCCAATGGTGGTTTTTTCCGCTTGCTGAGTTGTCCACAATCCTTCTTCCTTGCTGATCTGTCATCCTCGATCTCCTTGTCCAATTGACTTTTTTCCTTTCACTTCGCTCTATCTTTTCGACTCTTTTGCTCACTTTGACCCAGTCACAGTCACTGTGTCTTCCACGAAATTCGCATTTGGCCTTTTCTTCCTTGATCTTCGTTTTCTTCCATAACCAAGGGCCAACAAGGTCGCTTTCAACCACTTTATCTTGTTTGTGTGCATATTGGCCTTTTGTTTATTTTGGGTGTGCTCTTTGATTACTAGTTAGCCTTAGGATTTGTTTTTATATCTCAAGTATTGAGTCATAGTGGAGCCAAACCAGCTTCCTCGCAGGTCTCGCCTCTTGTTACGATTACCACCGCATCTTGAGTCTTTGACTTCTAAAAGGAATAAAGTTATCAAACATGGTACACACACCTCCAATTACCATACTTGTGATCATGCAAGGATGAGTAGTGAATCAAGTCAGAAAGATACTGGGATTCCTTCAAATTCCATACCCACTATAGTTAACGACACTCCTTCGACACCTTCAACGAAAATGGTTGTAGTGTCAGAGGTTCCTATCATCACTCATGTCCATCTTCCTCAACCACTTCCAATTGTCGGTTCGTTATGATGCTAATATAGAACTTATGTCGGCCTTCCGTCAGGACAAAGCCACCCATATCTTAGATCAAATCCAAGAGTGGTGTAGACAAAAGAGGTTGATCAAGGCCTACATACCCCCATAATTCCTGGTAGAGTGGTTCCTTAAGTCTCTACAACCTTATATTTTGAAGGATGTTTCTACATGTGAGGTTACATTTGAAGAAGAAGCGATTTTTAAAGCCTAATAGTTAGATCTTATATATGCTCAGTCTGAGATGTTATACAAGATTCTTCCAGACACACTGAGGTCAAACTATGACCCTAGACAAAATCTCAGGCCTCATGCCGATGACATTGTAGGCTCTGCCAATGCGAAATATGCAGACTTGGTGACAACCAGTTGAAATTTTTTTCTCTAAACCAGTTTGTAGGAGGGCCAAATTCATCTGTGTCCTCCACTCGCACTCATTCGGTAGATGTACATTCTGTGTAGTTGTCGACCAACCTGAATGGAAACCAACAACCAAGGGGGAATAAAAAGAAAGGACATGATAAAAATCGTAAGGGTGGGAAGAATAGTAATAATCCCAAGGACAATGATAATGATGAGAAGTCGAATAATAATGTTGGTGAGGGAAAGAAAGAAATGTGGAAGGTGAAGCTTCCATGTAATCTTTGTACAAATGATCACCTTACCTAGTTATGCCCAAAACTTGCGATAGCTGCAAGGATTTTATCTCTACTGCCCATTGTGCTAACTAATCCTTTTCCACATAATCAAAACATGGCCTTGAGATCCTCGAATGCTGAAAATGTGGAGAGTGGGAGTCAAAATGTAATGATCCCAAGCCATTATGCAAGGATCATCACTGTTTTGGTGTCTTTTTAAAACTTTTTCCTGAGTGAGGTATTTCATCAAACACTTTGCTGATCTACCCTTTAGATGTGTTTATATGTGTGTATGAAGCAAATAATAGAAAGAGATAACCATGGAACATACCTCAACCATATGCAATAAGATAGACAAACCAAAACATCTCAATTCTTCTTTATTCATAAAATAGAGAAACCTGCTACAATGAAGGTGCTGATATGGAATGCTCAACAGATGGCCAAGAAGATAGACAATAGATAAGAGCTGCTACAAAATGCTCCTGCTATTACAAAATAATGCCTCCAAAGGCTGAATAAGAAATGAATATCAATACAAGCAGATCTGAATGCCAAACTCTCCAGCTAAAGAATGCCACGCTCCAATAGAAGGCTGAAACCCTCAATAACTCGGCCCTGCTGCCAAAAGTGTC
>ML795490.1:244843-255002 GCA_009831015.1 Picea engelmannii | reverse complement strand
ATTTAATTAATTAATTAAATCACTTTAATTAATTAATTAACCTTTTTACCTTTGAAAAGCTCCTTATCTCTCCTTGTGGCTTCCCTGGCCACTGAAAGTCACTTCTAGCCATCCCATCCTGTAGTGTTTCTCCTCCCGATTCCGATGAGCTATTACACTGAGAGGTTCTTCCAAGTAATGTGCCCAAAATGACCTCTTCAACTAATTCCATTGACTTATAGCTCAAAATAGTCAAAATCATGGAAATTGTCGGAATGCAACGAAACCAAAGCCAACCTATGCGGAATGGCTCATAATGATGGAATATGATCATCAATACAAACTGGACCCCACAATGCCTCTCAAATACCCCTGTACTTGCTCTAGCACCCATCTGGCTACTCTGGTCATCATAAGTCTCTGCCCTGTGAAGATGTCCCAAAGTGGGGACATTACACAAAACCCACCAACGCAAGATGGTGACCATCTATGCATAAATATGGTTAAATATGAGGTTAATGTATCCACTCGGTCTCATGATTATAGTTCTTCACAAACTGTACCTGGTCTAGAGTCTCCGCCTCCTTCGGAGATGCCTTCACAGATCGAAAAACCAGAGCCCCCGCCCCATATTCCGAAAGGAGTACTCAAGTGATCTACCCACAATCCTAATGCTAGAGACACCCATAATTACTCTATTGTTGAGGATCTGGGTTAAAACCCTTATACGATGTCGACTCTTGAGGTACTCTAGACCTGTCCTTCACAGAGGAATGCCTTGTTATCTGTGTAAGGAGATATAGCTCCCTATGTCTCTAAAGTTATCAAGTTTGATGTCATGGATGTGACACCTCGCTTTCCTTACCATGTGGCATTCCAAATCCACGTGGGTTTCTCAAAGTATACCATCAAATGTACTATTGTTGATGAAGGTGCTACAACATGCATGATGTCCTTGATTTGTTGGAAAGCCATTGGCTCTCCAACCCTCTCTCAATATCCGACCATGTTGACTTATTTTGACGGTCGTTCCTCCCCCCTCCATGATATTCTTCCTGCCTTACCAGTACAGTTAGGTGAGAATATGATAAAGGTGGATGTCAAAGTGGTTGATGCACCCCTTAACTTTAACTTGTTACTAGGATGCAATTGGACTTATGCTATGACTGTAATCGCATCGTCCGTCTTCCACACTCTTTTCTTTCCTCACAATGGGAAGATTGTGACAATTGACCAGTTGTCCTTTGTGTATGCTAGCCCTAATGCATTGGTTAGATTGTCGATCCCCGTGATCGACAATTCTCAACCGACAACTAAGAATATCGGTGTCAGAATGTATTCATCCCTTATGGGTACCTTCGACTTCATGGTACTGGTTCATCATATATACGCCATGTCCAGTAGGTCTGCTTCATCAATGAGGCCCTTTCCTTTCTTCACTTCATATTTTAATGATCCTTGGACCCTACCTTCCTCGATTGTGTCTTGTGAAGGTCAGTAGCATATTGGAATGGCCATGCCACTATTGGTAGAAGAGATAACGTATCAAGCTATTCTTGACTATTCCACTGATCCATATCCTCTTACCTCGCAAAAGGATGAAGATGATCTTGTTCTCGAGCTCGTATGGGCCACTTCATTTTCATGTTCATGTTAATCCCTCGATGATACTTTACCTTCAGATGAATCTATCATAGAGGCCATGAATGGTTCTGACAGGCCATGAGATGATTTGCACCATCGCTCTTATTTTCTCCTAGAACCTTCTAGAATCGAACAAGATGATTTTTGATCTACCTTGAGTGAGATATTCGGTCACGCCGTATTTCCACTTGATACACACAACATTTATGTTGAAGGAAACCTAGCGAGTATCTCTCCCACTGTCATGATTGATATCTCTCATATTCCTCGCAAGGTTGAAAATGTATACATCAGTGCAGATTGTTCACCAGAAGAAATTCCGATCTACACTGAGCTCTTCAAAGAATTTCGCGATGTATTCGCTTGGTCATATGAAGAGATGCTAGGAATCAACCATCGAATTGTCAAACATGAGATTAAAATGTACCCGGATGCTAAGCCTATTCGACAATGAATTAGAGCTATCAATCCTAGGAAGGCCTCTGCTATTAAGGCAGAGGTAGAAAAACTGCTTAACGATGGATTTATCTACCCGGTTCCCTTGAATGAATGGGTATCCAATCCCATTCCTTTGAATAAAAAGAAAGGAACCATCTGTGTATGCATGTATTTTTGTGGCCTGAATAAGGCCTGTCCCAAGGAAAAATTCCCAACGCCCTTCATTAATCAGATTCTCGATGAATGTGCGGGAAGCAAAGTTTTTCCTTTTATGGACTGATTTTTCAGGATATAACCAAATTCATATTAAGCCCAAGGACCAACATAAGAAGAAATTTATTTGTCCTTGGGGTGCATTCGCATACCGGAAGATGCATTTAGACCTTAATAATTCTGAAGCAACCTTCCAATGAGATATGACCTTTGCATTTCATGATCTCAAGCATATAGTCAAAGCCTATCTCAACGATCTCGTTGCTCACTCCCGTAAGAGAGTGGATCACCGTAACACCTTATTGCACCTCTTTTTTCACCTAAATGAGAAAAACAGAGGTTCTTACAAGCTTAGTTGGGTTATCTAAGCAAGACAACAGTAAAGGAAAGGGTAAGAAAAATAAACATAAAATACTAAGCTAAGAATTAAACTAAGAGAGGAAAAAAAAACTAAACTATTGTGCATAAGGACATAAGAACAAGAAAAAAACAAGACTCATGTCACCAATGGAAAGGATTGTATTGAGTGGAAAGAAAACATCAAATAGAAAGGGGACTTTGGGTCCCTTCTTCCTCCAAGGGAGGGATCTTGGACCCCCAAAATTGAGCTCTTATTATAAATTTGAAAC
This sequence comes from Picea engelmannii, assembly GCA_009831015.1. Lineage (NCBI taxonomy): Eukaryota > Viridiplantae > Streptophyta > Pinopsida > Pinales > Pinaceae > Picea > Picea engelmannii. Next base: position 252,099 of record ML795490.1, on the reverse strand, counting down.
TTGAAATAAATGGCAAAAGAATCCCAAGCTAACCCACTCAAAAGGTGATGTGGATTGCCTAAATGGAATGATGCTAGTATGCTCTTGATGAGAAAAGAGGCTTCCCCAAGAGAATAGCAGTAGCATAAACTTGCAAATGAATTCCTTGAAAATGTAGTGCACCCATGGCCTTGTTTTATAGAACCACTTTGAGGTATTGTGCAACCAAATTTTAGTGTGAAAAGGGGCTATTTAGGGCACCTTTAGGTCTTTGACCAGCCACCCAACCGGATCCATCCAAGATTTGGATGTCAAATCGAATTGGAAGCTGAACCAGAAGTGGGTGGGAGGCTGACCAACATCATAAATGCATCTTTCTCAGGTGTGCGTGGCCTTTAGAATCCATAGTCGTGCATCGTGCGCATGTGCGCTTTTCCTACGTTTCTTGATGGTGCATGTGTGCGTGCGCCCTGTGTAGTCATAGCACATCTTGATTTTATAATTAGTTGTATAGTTTTGGACCTTTTGGAAATGATTTTTTGGTAATTTTGGTCCATGGGTGAACTTATAGTTGTTTGAAGATGCTGGATTCCTGTAACCATTTGCGGACGAAATTTCAGTGATAATAGATGCCCCCTGATGGGTGAGGTTAGGAGCATATGGATAACCAAAATTCATCAATTTTTCTTCTACTAACAGTGCCATTGTAAGAAAGAGTGATAGTGAGAGTATCAAGAGTGACCTGTTGGAGGGAGAAGGGAACTTATAGGACCCAACCTTTTGCAAGGTGTGTAAAATATATTGTGTACAAACGAGGTGGGCATGCCCCATGCTCGTGTCATGTAACTCAAAAAAAAGGGTGTTGTATAGTAACTAAAACTGTGTGTTGATGTAGACAACTGCAGCACCCTTGGGGGTGGTTTTGATAAAGGCAGAGGACAATTATGATGAGGAACACACTCTGAACAATAGGCAATGACACCTGTAAGAAGTATCACGGATTCTGTGGGCGTTGATAGCCCAAAAAAGTTCATAGGTCTTCGGAAAATATAAGAAACATCTACAATAGTTGCAAAGTAAGACCCACCATAACACGAGAAAGTGTTGAAGTCGAATTTATGGGGGTCAATGACAACAGAGAGAAATTATGTTTCTCCCTATGTCCCGAGACTTCTCATTGTAAAGGTAATGAGAGTCAAGATATTGTCGCCCTTCTGAAAACTGTGTTGATGTCGACAAAAAGGGAGACGTGACTCCAAGAAGAAAAGGGCTTCGTGAAATCCACTAGGTGAGGTCAGGAAGTGAGGAGGTACATGGACGAAGTCAATATGCATGGAGACTCAAGACTGGCCTTGGTTGGGGATATATGTGAAGTATAAGTGGCTGCAATCGTTCAATGAGGTCGAGTGTCAGGGGGGACAATGAGATGTGGGATAAGTTGTGCCAGAGGCAGGACAAAGTGAACAAACTCAGAGAGCAGAGGTAGGTGGCCTATGGGATACTCGGAGTTTATGGATGGTGTCAACAGGAGTAGATAATAAGGAATGCCCCAACCAAGGGTGACATGGGTTGCGTTTGTCAAGAAGGTCACCAAAGGTGACGACAAAAAGCTATGTAAAATGATGGAAACAATGGCTTACTTACAAAAATAATTAAAAAATTAGTGGGGATAATAATGCACATAGAGAAACGGGTGCCCCAGTGCAATATGGCTTGGCCTAAGGATGGCGCAAGGTGGTGTAAAAAGCAAGTGGAGGTTTGAGGACCCATAGGCGGGTTTTTGTAGTAGGGCAATGTATGGAGGGAAATCTGAAGATGGGTAGACCGACGATGGATGAAATGGATGGTAAATGGTGCTGCGAGAGTGAAGTCCAAATAAAACTATGAGGAAGTGCCCTGGGAGTCCATTGGGTAGGTTAGCAAAATGAGGAGAAGGAGTATGTGGCTGATTTGTGACATGATGTAAGACTATCGGGACTCCCATCCCTAAGGGTTGAAAACAACATGAGTGTCAAAGTGCCAAGGGGGGCTATGAATGGGACAACTCATGTGGCGGAGAGTGCTATCGGGTGACAATACCCAAAATGCAATGGAGGTGACAGTACTGTAGAGCCGGATATAGGGACCCTAAAGGAAAATTTCAGGGGGTGTGACTGGAGATGCAATTGAGATTTAGAGGGAATGATTACATGCTAGTGTTGATTATATACCTGAAGGGGTCGTGCTGGTGTATGATGACCAAGTACCTACACACATGACAACCAAATACCCGATGTGAACAATATTTGAAAAGAATCGAACATATAATCATTTATTTGATAATTTTTAACATGAGCATGTGTACCTGGACGAGGTATGGAAAAATGGCTCCCCGGGGGATAAGGATGAAAAATGGCCCGTGGACTGTCTTGATGTAGAGGACGTGGTGCTGGTAGTATCGAAGGGGAAGGCTGTGACGAGTTCGGCGAGGACAAGAGCCTTCTTTCTCTTGGGTATTGAAAATTCGAGATCGTACTCCTGAAGGATAATGATCCATCGAGCAAATTTACCGTTAATATGATGATGACTGAGCAAGTATTTCATGGGGTTGGAATTTGCTATGACTTTGGTTGTGTGAAGCAGAATGTAATGGCACAGTTTTTGGACTACGAGGACGACTGCAAGGGATAGTTTCTCTTCGTGATTGTATTTCAAGGGTGGTCCTAAGAGGTTTTTACTAATGTAGTAAATTACATGCTCACGATCATCATCTCCTATTTGAATGAGAACTCCTGCTACTGAGACGGCTGAGGCGGATATGTAGAGCATATAGTCACGGTTATAGTCGGGTGAACTAATTAAAGGGGCATTGGAGAGTGCCATTTTAAGATCGTCGAAATTGTTTTGGGCATGTTCATCCCAGTGGAATGGGATGTCGTGGCATAGTAAGCGAGGGAAACCGTGTGCTCAAGTGGCATAGTCTGGGACAAATCACCATAAAAAATTAGCTTTTCCTTGTAGGCTCTGGAGTTGGCATAAATTCCGGGGGGGTGGAATTTCTGTGATGGCTTGGACATTGAGGGGATCCACAATGATACTACTTTGGGAAACGATGAACCTGAGGAGGCGCTTGACAGTGACGCAGAACATGCACTTGAGGGGGTTCAAGAAGATGTTATACTGATGACACCTTTGGAAGATGATTCGTAAATCATCAAGATGCTGAGTGCGTTTTTTGGATCGAGCTGTGAGGTCATCCAAGTATGCGAGGATGATATGAGCCAGATCTTGAAAAATGTATGTTATAGCCCATTGGAAAGTTGCGCTAGTGTTCTTTAGGCCAAAAGGCATGACACGATATGAAAAAGTACCCCAAGGGGTGGTAAATGCGGTTTTGTATTGATCGGCTGGATGGATTTGGATTTGGTTATAGCTAGAGAAACTGTCCATGAATGATAAATCATTGTGTCCTATGCATTCATCGATAATTTGGTCGATGAAAGGCGTTGGAAAGTTGTCTTTGGGACAGGCATGATTGAGATTGTGAAATTCCGTGCATACATGGATAGTGACCTGCATTTTGTTAACAGGAACAGGGTTGGAGACCCATGAGGTATAAGCAATGGGGTAGATGAACCCAACAATGCGTAATTTGTCAATCTCAACTTTGATGGCCGCTTCTTTGGATGGGTGTAGCAGTCGTTGTTTTTGGCGAACTGGTGTGATATCAGGCCAGGTGTCTATGCGATGTTCGACGATAGAGGGATCAAGGCCAGGCATCTCTGTGTATGACCAGGCAAAAATATCCCGGTATTCTTGGAAGAGGGATTTGTAGGCGGTGATTTCTTGAGGAGTTCATGCAGCGCCAATGGTGATTTCCTCGACGACTCCATTTTTGATGGAAATATCGATTTTGATGGTAGGGGAAATGTTGGCCATATTTCCTTCTTCAAAATCATCAGGGGTAGGGATAGGATTGTTGAACCAATCAATATGACATGATGGGATAAAATCCTTGGTTTCGACTATGTATGTGGGGTGTTGGTTAGGAGGTGTGAAGGGTCTCTGTGAAAGGAAGAGTGCTGTGTGGTGTAGCGCATCCCATGGGTAGTCGAGGGTGGTTAATTCCTTGAGTATGTCCTCGTCACAGTGGAATTGTTGGGAATACAAGGGGTCTAAAAGAGTGATATTGGTGACTATCACCGTGTGGTTTTCCTTTGGAGATGAAGAAGCAAGGGGAATGACACAATGAGATTGCGATGGTTTGCTCGACATAAGCCAAATATCGAGATACTCAGGATTGTAAATGAGATTTGGGCATAAAATTTCCGTGGGGAAATGCACGGGGGAATTGGGGGTAAATCCTTGTATAAGTCATCCAAGAACCATGGAGGAATAGGGAGTGCTTCTGGTTCAGGAGAAATAATATAAATAATGTCTAGTGATGGGGTAAGGTTAATCATTGATTCTGTAGTGGGTGCAGGAGTTTGAATTAGGGTCACTTGGCGTTGCCTGTATTCAATGATCATAGGACATTGATATGTGAAATGATCTAAGGATTCACAAAGAGAGAAAGGGCATCTAATACATTCGTTGAATGAAGTCATGACATAATGGATGTCAGTGACGTTTGGTGGGGATGATGTAGATGGATTGGGTTCATGATGGAAGCTTTGGCGTACTGTTATTAATGTCTGTCGGAATTGAGGTAGTGCTGGGAAATGGTGTGTATAATGGCCATATTCTGAACATATGGTGCAAGTGAATTTGGAGTCCTTTGCTACTTATGTTAGGGGAGGTAGCAACAATACTTGATGAAGTGACGAATGGTGATGTTGTTTGATTGAGTTGAATTATGTTACATAACTCGGGTAGAGATGGGCATTTGTTGGTTGGGTGTCCATTTTTCTCAAATAGCGCACAAGGAGGTTGGACACGTGGGGGTAGGGGAGCGGTGGGATCTTTATTTTTATGTCTACCCCCAACTGTAGTAGCGGTGGTAGCGACTGACGATGCTGGTGGTACTATGGGAGTAGGTACTGGAATCTGCATCGGAATTCCTTCGGTTTGAGGAGGGAGGGATGGTTGAGGGACCACGACGGGTGGATGGAGATACCATACTGGAATTGCCAACACCATATTTGGAAGGGTAAGCGTTGCGGCTACTTGGAAATCTTGTACGCCTAGTGGTGGGTAAAATAAAGGGATTTGAGTAATGGCTTGGGGAACTGTCTCCCAAACTAGGATATAGCCTTGGGGTGAGGTGAAATCGTGAACTAGTGGAGTCGAAGAATTCACAGGAGACTCTTGAGGGAGGGGCTCTACGACTAGTGGGATGTCAGATATAAGAGAAGCCTCATTGGGAGGAAGGGTATTGATGCAGCCCGCTCACCTTCTGCCTCGGAAAAAGGCCTCTGCACTAACCTCCTAGTCTTAAGGATCATTCTAATTCCACCTTCGAGCCAAAGTGACTCTTTGATTCCTCCTCGAATCTCTATTAAAATCAATCCACAGGTCCTTCCTTTCCCTTCATGGCCATAATAAAACCGTGAACATTTTCCCCACAGGAAATGTGATTTTCGGGCTTGGGGTTTCCTGATTCCAGATGTCACAAGGACCCCTGTTCTCTTGATTCCCCAAATGCCGAATCTCCGAAATGTTGAATCACCTTTTTTTTGGCAACTAGCCCTAAGGGCTAAGTCTTGGCCCACACGACCTTCCCCTATATGACCGTAGTCCCTTTCGGGGTTTTGGGATTTCAAATGCCGAAATGCATTAGTCCTCAGGATTGCCGATCCTTTGAATCCCGATATGCCGATGGACTTTCCCCTTTTGGGAATTTTCCCGAAGGCTTCGATTCTTGCCATACGTCCCCTCGAAATGGATGGTCCTACTGACTTCACGATTTTGGGCTTTCAAACACCGAATTTCCTATGGGTCTTTACCCTTGGAACTCCCGATGTTCCGAACTTTGAAATGCCGAAATCTCCCGATATCTGCCACGTGTCCCACCAAATGGATGACTCAGATCTGTTTCGGGTTTTCATCTTGGAGATTCCCGATCCCCTGTTATCGAGACTTCCGATATCCCGAACGCCGATATCCCGATGCACCAATGCCTTTCGGGACTTTCACCCTCCTATTCACAAAGTTAAACCTCGCACAGCTCCTGTTAGATCCGACGGATGATGGGTATTTGGGTCAATATCCGACGGTACAGACCTTTCCTCCTTGTGCACTTCTCCTGTTGCTTCCTAGACGTGAAACCCTCAACGGTCCAGATACTTTCGACAGATCCGACGACAGCTGTTCTTCTCCCGAGCTTTGGCACTTTCTTCCAATGTTTGGAAGATTTCTCTAAGACTAAAGGCCTCGACCCTTGCCTTTCCTCTGTGAGCTCCACGAATCTGAGTCCTCATTTGTGCTCTCAATGACGCTGTTCCTCCTAAGCTTCTTCTCTCAAATCCTCAAAGGATTCTGACGTCTGCACTCCTGCAGAGTCTTCGCGCACTAAAGTTCTATCTCTTCTGAGCTTCTCCAAGTACTCAGACCCCTAAGGAAATAAATCGTTCTTCTTTCTCCCTCAGATGGAGAATTTGGATGCCCTCTTGACTATCCTTCACTCAAGCAACCTCTTGTTGAATATGCAGGGTGTTCAACAACCCTGCTAAGATCCCTCAGTGGATTCTTCCTCCAAAATACAGAACTCAACCAAGTTCTCTTCTTGTGCCTATCTGCACACTGTCTCAATGCCCTCTTGGCAGAGTTATATAGAACTCACAACAGAGTTCTTCTGTGCACTCTTTAGACCTACTCAATGCCCACCTGGCAGAGCTTCACAGAACTCCTCAGAGCTTCTGTATGCAACTGTGTTCTCCCTACACAGCCTTGCCTCCTGAGGTATTCAACAACCTCAGAGGTCTTTCTTTCGAGTTGTTGATTTCAACTTCTGTGCCCTCCTGGCACGCCTTTGTCTGAATCCATAGAATTAAGAAATTCAACCTCTGTGTAGGGCTATCAGAACCTGCAGCGTTCTGTCACACCCTCCTGGTGTGAAGCCTCAAAGACCTCTCAAGCTTGAAGCCAAAACAATCCCTGCAAATGCATAAACATAACATACATTCACAGTATATAAAGAACACTCACAGGCATTCATTCAACACAAAAGTGTGTAGGAAAAATTGTTGTTTATATATTAAATGGCAAATGCCTATTTGTACTAGGTGTTCCTGAGTGTGGCCTGTAACAAGGTCTTGAATCCTTCTCTTATGATCTCTACTTGCATACCCTCTTCTCAT
>ML795490.1:212612-244784 GCA_009831015.1 Picea engelmannii | reverse complement strand
GGGATCTTAGAGCGCTTCCCTCCAATCTACCTACCCTATTCAATTACATTGAATGCGATGTCTAGTCCAAAAATTTGGATCTAGATCTCAGCCTTACAAACATTAAAGGCCTACCTACTCTAATGCATGCACAAAGGCATGGCTACCTGGCTCAACAACCTACAACATTAATTACATTTAAATTCAAAATTGAAGATGAAGGATGCGCCTCTCTTCATCCTTGAATGCATGTACTGACGTGGCTGGCTGGCTGACGTGGAGAGATGCTCCTGCATCATACTCCTCAGCTACAAAATTCATGAGCTCCTACTCATGAGCTTCCCATCTCAGCTATTGAAATCCTCCTGGATCCCAAATCATCCTTTGGAGTTGTTCATCCGCTCCATCTCCCTGCTGCTGCTGCTTCTGCGCTGCTGTTGTTGTTGTTGCTTATTTTCTGCTCAGATGCTCCTCTCGGGCAGTCCTTGCTAACCTAATCATCAACTCTTGGATCTCCTTGATTACTTCGTCCAACTGCTCCCGTGGTTGGCTCTCCCCATGTAGTCTCCTCAGCTGCATTTTCTTTCTGCAGATGGGCAGATCATCATGATCTCCCATGTCATCCTCTTCATCTGCTTCCAACCTCACCTGTTGGATGTGCATGCCCTGCACTATTACCCTTCTCTCCAGGGCTTCAATATGTTCATACAAATTAGCAAAGAAAATGTTGTCTTCCTCTTCCTCTTCTTCTTCCGCAAACTCCCAGGTTGCAGTCTTTTCAGTCTCCTGGCTGAAAATATTGAGCCACTCCTTAGAATGCTCATTTTTTTCTTCTCCTTCTTCTTCTATCAACTTCAGTGCTGCAACTTCCTCAGCTTCCTGGCTGAAAACATTGAGACATTCCTCAGAATGCTCATCTTCTTCTTCTTCTGCTTGGGCAGCTTCCAAAGTCCGCTCCAATTCTTCTTCCCTGACAGTTTCAGCTAACTGTCCTTCAACTGTTGCTGCATATGCAACACAAATTTCTGCCTCATCTTGGGCAAATGGTAGGAATATCTGAACTCCCCCAATCGTTAGAATATTTCTCCGATCTTCCCCTTCTATTAGCTGCATCTGCTGATCCAACCCCATCTCTAAGCTCATCTGCTCTGTCAGTTCCTCGAGCTGATCCAAACTCACCTTCGGATCCCTGCCCACCTGGCAATATGGGATTTTCCTGCTGCCCTCCTGGTAGACTATGAGATCAATCGATCCCATATTCATCAACACCCCTTGCTGAATTGAACTCATCTCCGAGTCCATGAGACTTTCAGACTGTCTCGTATTCTTATCTCTGCCCACCTGGCAATTTGAGATGCTTCCACTGCCCTCCTGGCAGTCTTCGAGATCCCGCAGCGACCTCATTTCATTGCCCAGCTGGCAATGTGAAATTCCTTGGCTGTCCTCCTGACAATCCATGAGATCTTCAGTTGATCTCAACTCCTTGCCTACCTGGCAATTTGGAATTTCCTCTCTGCCCTCCCGACAGTTCTTGAGATCTTCAGCCAATCTCATTTCATTCTCTTCACTGAGAATTTTCCCAGTCTCTGGTTCACATATCTGAACCATTTCCTCAGGTCTGTCGAGGTTTTCAACATGACTCAACCATCCTTTGAGAAAAATTCGATGTCTTATTACCATCAACTCCTTGACTGGCCATTTTACCTTCAGCTTCCTCATGGGCCATTCATATACCCATCTTGACCTAGTATTCTGCTGCATCCGCAGTTTAAGCTCTTCCATTCTTGCCCTGATGTTGGCAAGTTCTTTCCCCCTTTCGGTTGTGCTCATCAGCTCTGGGCTTTTCCTTCCAGCATAACTATGGACTTCAGTAGCCATTTCATTGTCTCTGTCTTCCCTCCTGCCAAATCTACTGCTCACTCCTGCACCCCGAGTGTCTCAACTTCTCCTACATTCCTCCTGATGGTCTTCTTTTGTCTTCTCCCTCTGCTTGAAATATACAAATAGAGTTCTCGCTTGGATACCAAACCTGACGCAGCCCGCCCACCTTCTGCCTCGGCAAAAGGCCTCTGCGCTGACCTCCCGGTCTTAAGGATCGTTCTAATTCCACCTTCGAGCCGAAGCGACTCTTTGATTCCTCCTAGAATCTCTATTAAAATCGATCCACAGGTCCTTCCTTTCCCTTCATGACCCTAATGCGACCGTGAACATTTTCTCCACAGGAAATGTGATTTTTGGGCTTGGGGTTTCCTGATTCCCAATGTCACAAGGACCCTTGTTCTCTTGATTCCCCGAATGTTGAATCTCCGAAATGCCGAATCACCTTTTTTTCGACGACTAGCCCTAAGGGGTAAGTCTTGGCCCACATGACATTCCCCTATATGACCGCAGTCCCTTTCGAGGTTTCGGGCTTTCAAATGCCGAAACCCATTTTTCCTCAGGATTCCTGATCCTCCAAATCTTGATATGCCAATGGACTTTCCCCTTTCAGGAATTTTCCCGAAGGCTTCGATTGTTGCCATGTATCCCCTCGAAATGGATGGTCCTACTGACTTCACGATTTCGGGCTTTCAAACACTGAATTGCCTATGGGTCTTTACCCTCAGAACTCCCGAAGTTTCGAACTCTGAAATGTCAACAGCTCCCAATCTCCGCCACGTGTCCCAACAAATGAACGACTTAGATATGTTTCGGTTTTTCATCTTAGAAATTCCTGATCCCCTGTCATCGAGACTTCCGATATCCTGAACGCCGATATCCCAATGCACCAATGCCTTTCGAGACTTTCACCCTCCTATTCACGAAGTTAAAACTCGTGCTTCTCCTATCAGATCCGATGGCTGACGGGTATTTGGGTCAAGATCCGACGGTACAGACCCGTCCTCCTTGTGCGCTCCTCCTGCTGCTTCCTAGACATGAAACCCTCAATGGTCCAGATCCTTTCGGCAGATCTGATGGTAGCTGTGCTCCTCCCAAGCTTTGGTGTTTTCTTCTAATGTTTGGAAGATTTATCTAAGACTAAAGGCCTCGACCCTTGCATTTCCTCTATGAGCTCCATGAATCCGAGTCCTCGACTACGCTATCAACGATTCTGTTCCTCCTGAGCTTCTTCTCTCGAATCCTCAAAGGATTCTGACATCTACACTCCTACAGAGTCTTCGTGCACTAAAGTGCTATCTCTTCTTAGCTTCTCCAAGTACTCAGACCCCTAAGGAAATAAATCCTTCTTCTTTCTCCCTTAGATGGAGAATTTGGATGCCCTCCTAACTATCCTTCATTCAAGCAACCTCTTGCTGAATATGCAGGGTGTTCAGCAACCCTGCTAAGATCCCTCAGTGGATTCTTCCTCCAAAATACAGAACTCAATAGAGTTCTCTTCTTGTGCCTGTTTGCACACTGTCTCAATGCCCTCCTGGTAGAGTTATACAAAACTCACAATAGATTTCTTATGTGCACTCTTTACACCTGCTCAATGCCCACCTGGTAGAGCTTCACAGAACTCCTCAGAGCTTCTGTATGCAACTGTGTTGTCCCTACACAGCCTTGCCTCCTGAGGTATTCAACAACCTCATAGGTCTTTCTTCTGAGTTGTTGATTTCAACTTTTGTGCCCTCCTGGCACGCCTTTGTTTGAATCTGCAGAATTCAGAAATGCACCCTTTGTACATGGCTATTAGAACCCGCAGCGTTCTATCACACCCTCCTATTGTGAAGCCTCAAATACCTCTCAATCTTGAAGCCAAAACAATCCCTGCAAATGCATAAACATAACATACATTCACAACATATAAAGAACACTCACATACATTTATTCAACACAAAAGTGTGCAGGAAAAACTGTTGTTTATATATTAAATGGAAAATGCCTATTTGTACAAGGTGTTCCTTAGCACGACCTGTAACAAGGTCTCGGCTCCTTCTCTTCTGCTCTCTACTCATAGACCCTCTTCTCATTCTACTAACTCCTCTCAAAATGAAATCCCCCTTGATCTTTTACATGAGTGGGGGGCTCTTAGAGCGCTTCCCTCCAATCTACCTACCCTATTCAATTACATTGAATGGGCTATCTAGTCCACAAATCTAGATCTAGATCTCAACCTTACAAACATTAAAGGCCTACCTACTCTAATGCCTGCACAAAGGCATGACTCCCTGGCTCAACAACGTACAACATTAATTACATTTAAATTCAAAATTTAAGATGAAGGATGCGCCTCTCTTCATCCTTGAATGCATGCGTTGACGTGGCTGGCTAGCTGGCTGACTGACATGGAGAGATGCTTCTGCATCAGGTATCCTTAATGTTAGTTCCTTTGGATGAGACGACACATACCTGATTGGAAGGATGAATGAGCGGTGGTGCACCATGGTAAGTTCCTAACAAGGATGGGTCTTTGAAAATTCTGGGGCCCATCTCGATGAGTGGGTATGCCTCAGGATTAGTGTGGACAAAAGGGAGACTGTTATTGATCTTGGTAGAAGGGTTAGGATCATAATGTAAAACTTGATCAATGGTAATGATATTCCCATTATGGGGGAACATCATGGTTCGAAAGATGGAAGAGGCAACTGCCTTCATAGCGTACATGTAGCTATGACCAAACAAGATATTTTAATCGAGTATGGCATCGATAACTTCAATGTCAATGAGAATGGTCTTGCCCCCAAGTTATACAGGGACATTTTGGAAGAGCCCTTGGGGAGAAGATGGTCATCCATCATAAGCTCTTCAGCTTATGGCAGATGTTATGAGTTCAGTGGAGCCAAGTTTCTACCATATAGAATTGGACATGATGCATGTGGACGCACCTTCATCAATGATGCACCGATGAACTGTAATGTTCCGAATTTTAACGGGGATTTGAAAAGCGATGAGAGAGGGGAGGTGAGGCTCTCCATTGTTGAGATCAAATGTGATGAGTTGAGTATCCATAGGGTTGGCTGCCCCCAAGGTGAAAAGTAATGACTTCCACTGAGTGGGACAAGTCTGAAGTACTTCTAAGACTGACATGGCAGCCGAGGATTATGCCAAGTCATCGACCAAACTGTAATTATGAACCACCCTAGCCTAAGCATTGTGGACATTCCTACGCAATGGGATGTGAGGGATGTGAAGATGTGTTTTGATGTTAGGGAGAGGAATCATCAAAGGGGGTCTCGTTGGTGATGGGATTGTTTCTGGGGGAATGGGAGGAGACTCAGAGGGTGCACTATATTGATGAATACATGTTTGTAGAAGGGCATCTTCCTCACTAGTGAGGAGGATAGTACGATCTGTGAGATTGCTTGGATTGAGATATTGTCCCAGCTGGGGTGGGGTAGGTTGCATGTCTTGTTGGGTGTTCATCACTCCTTGGTGTCGAATGGGGTTCTGCAGCACGACTAGGGGTGGTAGTTACACATATTGTTGTGGGGCCTGCTGAGGGGTAGGTGGTGCTGGAGGATGTAGTCCATTCACAGAGTCTTTCATCCGTTTAAAATTAGCGATTTAGGGGAAATGATGAGTGTAGTGACCGAACTCACCGCAAAGAGAACAAGGAAGTTGGTTCGAAGATTATTGTTATTTTTCCCTTGACGTCTGTTGTTATTTCCCCCCTGGGGGTTCTGAGTCCCTTGATTCTGGTTGTCCCCAGTAGGTTGGTTCTGTTGGGGGTGATTTTATCCTTGACCTGGGTTGTTGTTGTTTTTATTTTTTCCTTTCTTTTTGGAATTATTCGACTGATGGGTTGGATTTTCTGTATTCATCTGTTCAAAATTTGGATATTGCTTAATGGGAGAGGGTTGAACAAAATTAACCCCAGCGTGAGGGTGTCCTTATGGTGGAGCCATGGGCTATGGAGGGCTAGGAAATGGAAAGTATGGATTATGTTGTGGTAATGATTCGTAAGGTATATAGGAAGGCGTGGCACTTTTGCTAGTACTTAAAGTATAAGATGAAGTAGAGGGAGTACCAGAACTTGTTTGGATAGGTGAGCGTATTGTGGGTATCGGAGGTGGCCCACTGATGGGTGGAGGAAGGGAAATAGGGTATGGCTGTTGATAAGGGGGTGGAGGATAATAAGGGAATCCTCGATATGTCGACCGATATTGAGATGTGCCATACATTGGTGGTTGTTGGGGTTGTGGATTGTGGTGTGTGGTGTTAACAATCAATATGTCTGCTGAGTGAGACATCCCAGGCTCGTCTTGGCCAAATGGCATAGGTTTTGGGGCATCCACGAGTACCGTGTATAGGTATCCAGACTGGGCGTAGATGAGTTCGAACTGTTGGGTCTTGCTAATGGCTTCTTCTTTGGTCTAGGGGAAGGTGGTGGCCACATCTTTGGCAAGGAGGGAAACAAGTGATTTGAGGAACCAATTGAGACACTGCTAGGGGGTAGTGTCAGCTTTGCAGAGGCTATGTTGCCGACGCCATTCGTGGATGTGGTCGACAATGTGTGTAGAGGCAGTTTGTTTGAAATATGAGAGTAATTCAAGGCCATTTTCATGATGAATGGGTAATTGAAATAAGGTAAAAAATGCTTTGGCCTAGGATTCAAAAGTCGCGTGGGACCCAAATTTTTCTTTGACATACCATTTGGTAGATGGGCCAGTGAGTGTACATTGAAATAACCTCAATTGGATGGAATTGTCCATGATGCTATTCGATGAACACCATAGGTGAAATTTCATGAGATGGTTGGCAGGATCATCTCCTACTTTTCCTTCAAACTTTGGGATGTCTGAAGAGAGTTTGGTAGGCATTGCAGGCCATGTGGGGTTGTGCAATATGGGATCATTGGTGAGTTTAGTCAGATCCAGTATGTTTAGGGAGGCTAAATATGGAATATGGGGTGGTGGCGTGGGATTAATTCCAGCCACAGTGTGAGTGTTCTGAGTACCTTCCCCTTGGAGGGGACTAGGTGGGTTTGTACTTCTCCCTTGAGAGGAAGTTGGCCCCCTGCTTCCATGTAAAGGAGAGCGAGTGGAAGGTGGACCTTGGGAATTGGACCCAAGTAAGGTGGAACCAAGAAAAGTTGATCCCAAGACAGTGGCACTCAAAGGAGTGTGAGAAGGTGGAGTCGATGAGTTGGCAAGACTAGGAACTCCCCCTAGAATAGGAGGGAGATTTAGCAAGCATATGTAACGACAGGGGTTCTATGGGTCCCCTATGATGTCTGACTAGCTGAGTGAATGTGTGCAAATGGTGATAAGAGCAAATAAATAAATAAGAGCTTTTGTTGTAATTTCTAGACCTTCACAATATATTTCACAATTAGATATAATCACAACGGTGTCATAGCATTTGATAAAAAAACATATATGTGGGTAGGTGGAATTTTTCTATGTGGGAGAACAAAGAAAAAAAATGCTCGTGTCCTAAAATATGTAATGTCCTTCCTCTCAAAATATAACTGGACCTTCCAATAACACTCGATAGTGGGGTCTGAAGCCATCGGAAGAGAAACTAGTGAAGGATGAAACAATCAGTTATAATGAGGGGTAGAGGGGGCATATCTTGAAAGAACTAGTGATATTTCCCAATATCCACACAAAATCCAATCAAGGTGCAACTGCAGCCCACAACTTCCACCTAGGTAGATGTCCAAAAATTTGGTCACTAAGTACATTGGTCAAAGTGCGACATTTAAATTTTTGGCCTAAGAAATGGGTCACGGGCTGGATCTTATCCAAGAGGTGGTTGCCTCAAGGGGGGATGCACAGAACAACTGGACCTCAACCTTCAACCCTTCACGAGTATCTCCCTGCCTTATGGTGTTAGGAACTCTTGACTTGGAGGATTTAAAGTTCCCTATTTGACAAACTTCTATTGTTTTGGAAATGTGAGAACTAGATAACAGGGAATTATTTGGATGCCTATCCCCGAAATCCTACTTAGAATAAAATATTTCTTTTGGCACCTCCTGTGGAGGAAAACTTAGTGAGTTTTTAGAAAAAATTTAGATGTGGTTGATTGAGAGATTGGGGGTGTGATCCAGTCTCATTGAAATTAAGTGGGAGTATATAGTTTCGTCAAGAAAAGGGTGGGGTGTTTCAGAATCCCTTTGGAGGAAAATTACTTCAACCTCCATGTTTCAAGATGAAAACTATGTGAGTGAGAAGTGACTTTTGTGTGTGAATGAGTGAAAGTGTGCCAATTTTTTTTTAATAAATTAGGTGTCACCTTGCTGCATGTGGACTTCGCTTGGTCCTTACAAGTCTTTGATTACCTAATTAACTAAATGTCTTTGGTACAACCTTGTGGAATTCAAAAGTCCCTAGGAAGCTAGCATGTGGACATGTGGGTCCTTTACTATTCCTTTAACTCCCTAATGTGATTTAGTCTAAGAAAGCTTTGAAACTATCCTAGATTGTGATCATGTGGGCATGTATGGGCCCGTTACAAAACCTTTAAACTTCCCTAGTGATTTAATCTATGAAAGTAAATTTCAACACTATCCTATCTTTGTAGCACGTGGGCATGTATGGGCCCGTTACAATCTTGAGATGTGTTTGAAAAATAAACTAAGAGGAGTCCCGATGGGGCTATTGTCCTCTCCTAAAGATTTTGTCTTTTTTAAGGGAGATGAAATTGTCTTTCAACCTCTTTCTGATTATCAAGATCACTTTGGAGCGCGAGAGAAGAGCATACTCAAGGATTGATATCCAATTCCTGGTCCCAATGCAAGTTTTATATGTGATTACAAATGATTCCAACTTATACTTTTAGTCAAAGCGAGCCATCCATGTGGAAAATGAAAGCAAAAGAGGAAATAATGATTTTAAACCTCCTAAGTGCCTATGTTTCAACTAATCCCTTTATATGGAGAGGGAACTAAGTGTGGTGCTGGTTACAATGTGCATGAAATCAATTTTAAGAAGGCTAGGGGCCTTCCACAATTCACAAAAAGGCTTACAATGTGTATTTTCCTGCACAAATGCGCGGGTCTCAAAGTAGATAGAGGTGCTTTGAGCGCCAATGCGCGAACTGAAAGAGTATTTTGAGCGCAGGTGCGTAGAAGGTGTTGAGTAATGTTGGAATTTTGGCACACGTGCGCACGATGCATGACTGTTGGCCAATAAACCTATGCACAACTGTCACACGACCATGAACAAAATTTCGGATGAAATTCTCACAACTTAGCTTTGAATTTGATGTTTTGCAGGTCGGCGTGGGCCAGTTATGGTACCTGCAGGTTAAATAAGTAAAAAGAAGAGCTAAAATATTCCAAATGGGGTAGGAAATTGATACCTTTCCCCAGGAGAGTTGCCAATATGTTGCACCTCTTTTGTCACCTAAATGAGCAAAACAAAGGTGCTTACAAGCTTAGTTGGGTTAGCTAAGCAAGACAATAGTAAAGGAAAGGGTTAGAAAATTAAACATAAAAGACTAAGCTAAGAATTAAACTAAGAAAGGAAAAAACAACTAAACTATTGTGCATAAAGACATAAGAACATGAAACAAACAAGACTCATGTCACCAATGGAAAGGATTGTATTGAGTGAAAAGAAAACACCAAAGAGAAAGGGGACTTTGGGTCCCTTCTTCCTCCAAGGGAGGTCTCTTGGACCCCCAAAATTGAGCTCTTCTTATAGCTTTGAAACTTGAAAGAAATGGTGAAGGAATCCCAAGCTAACCCAATCAAAAGGTGATGCGGATTGCCTAAATGGAATGATTCTAGTATGCTCTTGATGAGAAAATAGGCTTCCCCAAGAGAATAGCAGCAACATAACCTTGCAAATGAATTCCTTGAATATGTAGTGCATCCATGGACTTTTTTTATAGCACCACTTTGAGGTATTGTGCAACCATATTTTAGTGTGAAAAGGGGTTGTTTAGGGCACCTTTAGGTCTTTGACTAGCCACCCAGCCAGATCCAACTGAGATTTGGATGTCAAATCGACTTGGAAGCTGAACCAGAAGTGGGTGGGAGACCAACCAACATCATAAATGTGCCATTCTCAGGTGTGCGCGACCTTTAGCATCCACAGTCGCGCATCGTGTGGATGTGCACTTTTCCTGTGTTTCTTGATGGTGCATGTGCGCATGCCCTGTGTAGTCATAGCGCATCTTGATTTTATAACTGGTTGTATAGTTTTGGACCTTTTGGAAATTATTTTTTGGCAATTTTGGTCCATGGGTGAACTCATAGCTGTTTGAAGATGCTGGATTCCTGTAACCATTTGCGGATGAAATTTCAGTGATAACACACCTTTGACTAGTTTTTGAAATATGTCGCCATTATGGAATCCATTGAACCCTCATAAATGCATCTTTTGTGTTAGGCTAGGTCGACTTATAAGATTTTTATTCTCTGAGACTAGGATCATGGTGGATCCGTTAAAGGTTGAGGCAATACTTCGATTGCCTCCCCCATGCACTATTTGTCAACTTCAAGGTTTACAGGGGAAATATAACTTTTTACGACGGTTTATAGTGAACTATGCCAGTATTACTAAGGGTTTCATGCGTCTCTTAAAGAAAGACACTCCTTTTATATGGGATAAGTGAGCCCAGGAATCCTTTGATCCTTTGAAGAAAGCATTAGTATTGATGCCTCTACTGAAGTCTCTTGACTACATTAGAGATTAACTTCTTTATGTCATCGCATCTGAAGAGATGACTGGTATGGTGTGGGTTCAAGAGGATGACGAGCTCCATGAGCAGGTCATTTACTATCTTAGTCAAAACTTAGTCGGTCCTAAACTCAAATATTCTCATGTTGAAAAGCTAGTTTTGGCTACCATTCACACAGTTCAACGATTACAACACTATATATTGCTTTGAAAAACTACTGTGGCTGCCAATGTCAATCCATTTCAATACATCCTTACTAGGCATATCATAGGGGGAAAATACAATAAATGGATTTTTGTTTTACAAGAATTTGATCTCGACTTCGCTTATGAAAAATACAATAAATTGCTAGTTTTTGCAGAGTTAATATCCAACTTCCCTCAGTTAGATGAGGATGTTATTCACGTTGATTCATTTATGGATGAACACATTTTCCTTATCTCGTCGTTGGACCCCTGGTATGGAGATATTGTGGTCTATCTTCAAACTTTGAAGTTCCTTCAGCATCTCTCGCGAGATGACCGACGATGTATACGATACCAGGCTAAGAACTACCTTATCATCGGTGACACTCTGTATTGTCGAGGAGTAGACAGTATATTTCATTGTTGTTTTACTGACGAAGAAGTTTATTTTTTTCTAAAAGACTACCACAATGGGGCTTGTGGTGGTCATCTATCCAGAATTGCGACAACCCAAAAAATTTTGCTAGCCGATTATTTTTGGCCGTCTATTTTTAAAGATTGTGTCAAAGAAGTTAAGAGGTGTCACCCCTGCTAGGTGTTCACTTGGAAGATGCGCTCACATCCAACCCCTCTCCATCCAATTGTTACCGTTGGTCCCTTCACCAAGTGGGGGGTGGATTTTGTGGATTGCAACCCAAATTTAGCTGGGGGGCATCAACACATTATCGTGGCCATAGATTACTTTACTAAGTGCGATGAAGCCATGACTATAGTTAAATATGATAGTAATATTGCTACTTTCTTCATTTTCAATCAAATTATAGCCAAGTTTGGAATCCCGAATGAGATTGTCACTGATCATGGAGGTCACTTTCAGAATGAAATGATGAAAGAATTAGCATCAAAACTGGGGTTTAGACATGGTAATTCTCCCCCTTACTACCCCCAGGAAAATGGATAAGTAGAGGCCATGAACAAGTCTCCCAAGACCATTTTGTAGAAAACTATCATCCAGAGAAAATCTGACTGGCATATCATGCTTTGTCCAACACTTTGGGAATACCGAACCTCGGTTAAGACTTCCACCGATTTTTCTCCTTTCCAATTAGTGCATGGTGTGGAGTTGATCCTAGCTATTGAATGCGAAATCCCTTTTCTTATATTGGAAGTTACACTCCTACATGACACTTTCGATCTCTATCAACACCTCGTACACCTAATGAGTCTAGATGAGCAGCATCGAGACACATCCACAACTACCAAAGTAAATAAAAGACGTGTCAAGTTCCAATATGATAAGTTTGTCTATCCTTGATAGTAAGTTGAGGGTGACTTGGTCCTTCTATACGACCAAGCCAAAGAACCACTAAGAGCAAGCAATTTCAAACCCATGTGGCACGGTCCCTATATCATGCGACATGTCTTAGAAAAAGGAGCCTATGAATTAGAATATTATGAAGGGAACATGATAGCTAAGCCCAGGAATGGGCTCTATTTTAAAATATATTATGCTTGAGCCCCAAGCTTGGTTGTAACTTTTTGTATACTAATGTATTTTTGTGTATATATATTTTCTCTCTTTCTTATCTTCAAATTGCTTATCAAGTTTTCCCTTGGTTGGAAGATGTCAACGAAGTCTTCAATCTACTTAGGATTCGTATATGGGGCCAGTCATCATACACAGAACTTGGCTTCCACCACTTGGGTTGTTTACTCACCCTAGGGTCTACTAGTGTCTTTAGGTGGAATTTTCCTAGGGCCATAAACGAATAATGTGGTCGAATATAGCGTTGTTATATAAATTTTACGCAATTCCATTTCACATGGTATTCACTTTTTAGAAGTTTGTCTGGACTCCTAGTGAGTAGTATGTCAGTTGAACAATAGTTACCGTGTTTGATACCCTACTCTACTCCAACGATTCTTATGGGTACAACTTTTGGAACAACATTTTGATTTTATTACTTATCATCACACACCTAGAAGTTTTAATTATGTATCTGATGCATATGCTAATTTTGTTTTAGATTGGCATTTGTCACACAACTAAAGTAAAGAAAACACTTTCATCAATGTACACATTGTAACATAAGTAAAGCCAAAGATCAATGTTTTTATATATTTCATCCCCTCAAAAAATATGATGTTATAGTACAAAATTGGGGCTCACAGCCTCAATATATATATATATATATATATATATATATATATATATATATATATGGTCGATCATACAGTAATCATGACATCTATGCCTGTGGCACTGGGTGATTGTCATGATAGCATACTATAGCATTTGCGAGATGCCGAAAGAGCTGTACCCAAGGATGGGGCACACCTACCACCTGCCAGTACATCACCTCTAACAAATGCTCTACCTGAACCATGGGAATCCTTTGCGGCATACGAGACACGTTGCCCTGCATGTTTTGAAGCACTCTATCAATGTCTCCTCCCACTGGCTCATTTCCCCAGTGCCTCTGCCGGTGTCACGGAAGTCTTTTCGGCCGTCGTGGACCTACGTCTGCGTCACATACATTTTTAGTTAGTACTTGACATTATACAAACATATTTTTGTTTTCTTATACAAAAATAAAAAAAATGAAATATTCTATTTTTTTGGCCTAAATATGTCTCCGTAGGCGGAACATGGTGGTAATGGCATGTCCAAGTCTCCTCTAAAGTCAATCCATGCATAATGGTAGTCCTCCAGAGTGATCCGGAAAGATCTTTTAATGACTGTGGTTGAGTTTTAATTGCATGCATTAATTAACCATTTAAGAAGTTGAATGAAAGAGGATGAAGATGAGAGAATATATCATAGCCACAATACAAAATGTAGGTTTGAAATAAAGCAATAAGAACAACAAACCATAACAAGAGAAGTGATAATGGATTTCGACACAAAATTGCCTACGTCTCTGAGCCTTTGTCTCAGTGGGGGAGGCTTCTTTATTTCTGTTCAAAGCTCAAAAAGTACATTGTAGTAGTGCCATTAGGCTACAAGACTGATCTAGTCATGTTCTTCCAGATCTCTAGAACCCAGCAGAAGAAACGACACGCAAAACGGATGATCGAAGCTCCCAGAAATGGCCCACAAGCATTTGCTCCTCAACAACTTCCCTGCATAAAAATGGCTTTGGCTTGGCTTCCGTTTAGAATAACTGTTCTCTGATTGTCCTTCATGGCCTCAAATAGGCCTAGTTTTCATAGATATGAAGTTGGTTATCCATCCCCAACTTCCTCCCAAAATCTGGGCTCAAAAAGAGCCCAATATCTCCCAATAATGGCCAAATCCTGCATTAACAGGCATAAAAATCAATAAAAATCCACTCTGTAATGTTAAAAAACCACATTTTCCCCAAATTACAGAGTATCCCCCTCTAACAGGGCACGCGCCGCCTTTTCCAGCTCGTATGGGGCTACATGGCCAAGTACTGGCACGCCCGGTTCTTAAGTGACAATTCCCTTAACTGCAGCTCCTAGTTTTGGGGCGCCTTTCATGTGTTCTGGGCTAAATTGCCCCTTGGGTGCGCCCAACACTAGTCCTTGGGCACACACCTACGATGAAACCTTTTGCTGGGGCTTATCCCTAGCCCCCTTGCACCCTCCTTTGGACATTTTAATCCAAAACTATATAAAAGTGGGTTTTTTTCATCAATTTAGCTTTGGTAGGTTGGTAATAGGGCTTTACCAAAGACTTGGAGTTAGCCATGGGTCAGAGGTTCGAATCCCATGGAACCCTACATACTTTTTACATGCCAACCAGTAGTGAAGTGCCATGTGGCTGCCCATTTCTGGGCCATGTGGCACTTATTCATTTTCCAGTTGACCATTAACTTTTTCCATAGAAGAATTTGATTTCCATGCAATATTTTTCACATCCGAAGTCTGTTTTGAGAAAGTAAATATATGGCTGAAATTGGGAGAACGAGACAAACAAAATGGCGTTGGTTTCGTTGAATTCTGAGAACTTTCATTTTTAAGCCTTTTTTATCCCTGTCAGCCACCTAGATCTGATTATGGATCACACCTACCCACTAAAGGACCTTTTGGTCCCCAAAAGGTTACTGACCAGTCAACAAGCTTGGGATAGGCCACCCAGCTTGTCCTCTGTCTCATAACTCTGTCCTGTGCACCTGTCTCATCAAGATCAACTGTAACACAATCATGACAACTGATAGTATATTGTTAGCCATTTGAACCCTGTTACATCTTACTGAAGCCACTATCATCCATGTAGAAAACATTACTAATGACAACAT
The DNA here is from genome assembly GCA_009831015.1 of Picea engelmannii. Lineage (NCBI taxonomy): Eukaryota > Viridiplantae > Streptophyta > Pinopsida > Pinales > Pinaceae > Picea > Picea engelmannii. Next base: position 229,798 of record ML795490.1, on the reverse strand, counting down.
AAAAAAGACGACTGCAAATGAGTTGATATACTTGAAATATTTGCACGACATGAGCTTATCTTGAAGCAACTTATGATTGATTTTCCATTCAAAAATCATTTATTGTTCTTTCTTAAGATCGATTACTTCATTTGAAACAATTATTGGTTTGTTTCTTGCTTGCATTGCCTTCTTTAATTATTCCATTGTTTGAAGTGTTTTATGTGCCTTAACATGATGACCATGAACCACATAATCTTGACCTACTTTGGTTAATTGATATTGATTCTTTGTCCTATAGAAGATTGCCTTACGATCATATAAATATGGACTACCTAAGACCATTCCACATTCTCTTAACAAAACTACATCACATGTTACCTCATCCACAAACTTAGATGAAATTGCAAATTTGATTGTGCACTACTTTGTTATGTGCATTTGATGATGATTGCTTATCCATTTAAGTGTGTAAGGCTTATGATGTACTTGTGTTTTTAACCCCAATGACTTAACCAATTCTTCTGAGATTAGATTAGATTGAGATCCACTGTCGATTAATGTGTCTATCTTAGTGTGTCGCATGATTATCCTTATATGAAACAAGTTGCTTCTACAATCAATGCCTTCACCAATTTTACCTGTCATACCAACCAATGAGATCTTTGATTCATCACCTGAATCCGATCCCAAGTATGTGGGTCTTGTTGTCATTGCCACTGTTTGCATTCCCTTCTTTTCCTTGAACCACTTTGGCCTCTTCTCAAGATGCAACTGCCAACATCTGTCCTCATCATGTCCCTCTTTCTTGCAATGCTTGCAAGAGGGCTTCCCTTCCTTCCTCGTCACTACATTTGAACTCTTTCCATGCCATTTTCTCTTGTCCTCTTTCCTTGAAGACAATGATTCCCCTGACACACCTGCTTTTCTTGCTTCAATATACATAGCTTGAACATAAACCTCATCAAGGTTAGTGGGTCCAAACATGAATACAGTGTTTCTAATATGTGCAGGTAAACCTCCTATATACTTCATAAGAGATTCTTGTGTTTGTAAAGGGATATCTAACATCAATGCCATTTTTCAAAATCCATCTATATACTCTTGCACTGTTTGTCCTTTTCTTAGTTTTAAAGATTTCCATTCAATTAATGCTTTTTCTTTATAACCCAAAGGATAAAATTGTTTTCTAAGTGCAACAATGAAACTTTTCCATGATGGAAATACGTTACCCACTTGTTGCGTTCCATTTTGCAACTTTCTTTGCCACCATATGAGAGTTGTGCTTGGAAGTCTCAAAAATGCCAACTTAATTTGTGTGGCCTCATCCTTGATATGTTGCACACTGCAGTAAACCTCCATCTACCTGATCCAATTCTCAAGTTTCTCTACATTTACTTCACCATCATATATGGGTAACTCAAATTTAACCTCAAGTTTTAATAATGGCATTTCTTTCTTATGTTTATGAACATGTTTCTTTGTATTAGATTTAGAACTTGAACTTGAAGAATAAGGAGAAGAAGGAGGTGATGATGGAGGTGAAGGAGGAATCTGAGGATGATCCTCTTCCTCTTCATGTTTTCCCTTTGAAGATTCACCTAGGTTTGGTCTTTTCCGTTCCAAGTAATCCTCATACAAAACTTTCACCATCTCCGACATAGAAAGGAAAGTTTTCCGGAACTCTTTCTCATCCTGAGAAAGCCCTTATTTCAATGCCATCTTCTCACTGTGAGAAGATCTCTTTCTCAATCCAATTAATGGATTCTTTTCAACAAGCTCGCCTTCACCATGGTATAGCTTTTCCCTGGTTAACATGCAAAACTCAAATCCAAACGTCAACTAGCTCTGATACCACTTGATCCGGAAAGATCTTTTAATGACTGTGGTTGAGTTTTAATTGCATGCATTAATTAAACATTTAAGAAGCTGAATGAAAGAGGATGAAGATGAGAGAATATATCATAGCCATAATACAAAATACAGGTCTGAACTAAAGCAATAAGAACAACAAACCATAACAAGAGAAGTGATAACGGAGTTCGACACAAAATTTCCTACGTCTCCGGGCCTTTGTCTCAGTGGGGGAGGCTTCTTTATTTATGTTCAAAGCTCAAAAAGCACATCGCAGGAGTGCCATTAGGCTACAAGATTGATCTGGTCATGTTCTTCCAGATCTCTAGAACCCAACAAAAGAAACAACACGCAAAACAAATGACCGTAGCTCCCAGAAATGGCCCACAAGCGTTTGCTCCTCAACAACTTCCCTGCATAAAAATGGCTTTGGCTTGGCTTCCCTTTAGCATAACTCTGCTCTGACTGCCCTTCATGGCCTCAAACAGGCCTATTTTTTATATATCTGAAGTGGGTTATCCATCCCCAATTTCCTCCCAAAATCTAGGCTAAAAAAGAGCCCAATATCTCCCAATAATGGCCAAATCCTCCATTAACAGGCATAAAAATCAATAAAAAGCCACTCTGTAATGTTAAAAAACCACATTTTCCCCAAATTATAGAGTATCCCCCTCTAACAGGGCACACGCCCCCTTTTCCAGGTCATATGGGGCCACATGGCCAAGTGCTGACGCACCTAATGTTTAAGTGCCAGCCCCTTTAATTTCAACTCTTGGTTTTGGGGCGCCTTTCATGTGTTCTAGGATAAAATGCCCCTTGGGCGCACCCAGAACTATCCCTTGGGCATGCACCAACCATGAAACCTTTTGCTGGGGCTTAGCCCTAGCCCCCTTGCGCCCTCCTTTGGACATTTTAACCCAAAACTATATAAAAGTGGGTTTTTTTCATCAATTTAGCTTTGGTAGGTTAGTAATAGGGCTTTACCAAAGACTTGGAGTTAGCCATGGGTCAGAGGTTCGAATCCCATGGACCCCTACATAATTTTTACATTCCAACCAGTAGTGAAGTTCCATGTGGTTGCCCATGTCTAGGTCACGTGGCACTTATTCATTTGCCAATAGACCATTGACTTTTGCCATAGAAGAATCTGATTTCCATGCGATATTTTTCACATCCGGAGTCTGTTTTGAGAAAGTAAATATATGGTTGAAATCAAGAGAACGAGACGGACACAATGGAATTGGTTTTGTCTAATTCCAAGAACTTTCATTTTTGAGCCTTTTTGAGCCCTGTCAAGCTCCTGGATCTAATTATGGATCACAGAGCCATCACCTACCAACTCCACTGGTAGAAAAACTCATCGTTGTAGGGTTTTGGCACCCTACCACCTCCCTACGTCCTCATCACCTCGGTCCACCATGCCATGGCTAGATCGCGAGGTCCATGTGGAACAATCTCAACTCTAGGGCCCAAGCCTAGAACCCGCTCGAAGAAAAAACTACACATGATAGACGCGAACCCAAAGTTCCTCTTTCTACCTATTTTGCAGTCTGTCAGCTGACTCTTCATGTTGGCCAACAGTGAGGTGCACCATTCATAAACCATGGGTTGCAAGAACTCCACTGAATAGAACATAAGTGGCCTTGATTCCTAGTGCAAAGAGGTTGGCCTTGTGATTCGTGTCAACACTAGGACAACAATATTGAGACTTAGATTGTTAATCTCTCTGATCAGGAGTTGGCTCCCTACCTTCTTGGTCCCTGCAATGCAATAACTGGCTATGTAATCCTCTATGTTCATGCCACTCCCAGGTTCCCGGGCTTTGAGGTTGACCACCTCACCCCGACATGAAAATCATGTCAAGAAGTATATGTCCTCAACTTCAATCCTCAATGTCAGTCCATCAAGGTTGAAGGTCTTAGTATTCAGATCCCAGTAGTTCACTAGCAGCTAAAGAAATCTCACTTGAGCCCTCATACCTTTAAGAGACCAAAATTGTATATCCCACATCTTTATAAGGCCATCTAATCCCCTGGATCTCTCTCCACTGCAACATACACCTCTTCATGGTCTCTCTTTCTCCACTCTAGCACTAGGCTGTAAGATTCAAACCATTTCTTGAGTTAGTAAAATTTTAAAAACCATATCCATGGACTTGTACGCGAGCTACAGTTTACATAGTCACATATAGGGTTGCTTATATGCTGGCTATTTTGCAAACAATCGCGTATAGGTATGTGTATATGCGACCTGATGATCTATAACCTATGTATAACCTAGTTTCTAAGTTGCGCCCTAAAATGCTCAAAAAAGGAGACACAATTACAAATTTTAATCCACTATAAATAAATAGAGGAGCAATATGAATTACCTAGTCCAGACGATTGTTGATTCCGTCACTTGTGCTCCCGCAATCAATAGTTGAAATTAGGGGGAAATTTGGTCCAAAATGCACTATTTGGGTAAAAAATACAAATGATATAGTAAAACTGTTTTTTTTTACTATTTGTAGAAAATTTTACCCACTTTACATAGTTTTTACTAATATTTTGGCCTAATGGACTAATACAACAGTCGATGGAGTTGGTTTTGGTGGTTTTATCCAAGGATTCTTGCAGTTTTTAGTGCCATGTCATCCAACAATTTTTTTCAACCAGCATACAGGACATGTCATCAATCCGCTGTGCACACTTGCATCATCCTATGACTTCAACCCATATGCCTTATGTACGAACCCATTTAGTAGCGACATAAAACCTTCTTTTTGCAATTAGAAGTGTCATTATTGAATGGTAGAGACTTACCAAACATGGGTGCGCTAGTTAGATCCTCTGCGCCATTCGGTGCCCATGCAAAGATTTTTGTCCGTAGGACCGGGAATCCCTTATAGTTAATAGATGACTTTATAGTTGAAACTCATTTCTTACTCATAAGCATGCTGACCTATAACAAGCAGGACTCTCAATGAGTCTAGTTTAAGCTCTTTTTCGACTCTCTCAAAAAGTGAAAAGATTGTCGAGTGAACTTGTCTCTTTAACACTCGTAAATTGGATTTGAAAGGACGTCTATTTAGTGTAATTTTACCTCTTTTTCAAACCGAGTGGACTAAGATTACGGAAAATGACATTTTTTGGCATTAAGTTGCAATTGCATCTCATTCTCTTGCTTGCAGTATTGAGCCTATTGTTAGTTCTCTCTTTCACATTATAAGCCTATCACCTCAGGAGTTTGCATCATTAGCCGGGAAGAGCCTTGCTTATATATTTTATAGCTTGTCACCCTATACCCAAGAGAAAACATTCCCCCAAGTGTCCATCTCCCGCATGATCCTCCTTGCATTGAGCATAGGTATGTTCAACTGGTGGAACTAGTTTCTTACTTGTGACACTCATTTCCTCCTCTAGCATTCATTTGAGTATGAAAAAACAAAAAAAGACGGGCGAGAAAAGAATATTATCTTATATTGGCAACAATCATGTCACCTTTGAACAGAGCACAAAACTTTTGAGTCCACGTGTTATCAAAATTTTGGGTTTAGCATCACCTTAGGAAGATGATCTCATTACTTAGAGTTTACTCCCTCGACTGGTTACTATTCTAATCCCTATGGAGAGTTTGATTGGTTCCTCTTGCATTAAAAAGTTTCATCATTGATTCTATGCTGCCAGAGTCTATCATATGTCTCATGATCTTGTTCAAAGGATGTCTATCAACCTATGTCAACCATTCCTCAGAACTCTTGACTTTGCATGTTGACCATACCCTCAATATGTCTCATAATTACATGAGTTTGTAGTCCTATATTTCACCTTGGTCCTACTTTCATCATTGGTAGGTAACCTTGAACCTAGCAGTCGACATTTCATCATCGATCGTTGACTGGGGGGTTTCCCTTATGTTTGATGATAGTAAATATATTCACACATTGGGATTCATGCATTGTCCTAGATTCCATTAGCCTTATTGGTGGTTTCCTCAGCTTTTTCAGCACTTTTCTTTATTGGATGCTATTCAAAGGGTCTTTTTCATGTATCGTTTGCATCTTGCACACATAAAAGACACACATGGTCATTGGTTCGTGAACATGTTCTTCATATGATTTCCTCCAAATCATCAAGATCCTACTTTGTACCTTGGGCTGAATGATGAGAGATGCCTCAATGGTCTCCTTTCAATGGGTCTCCTTCCATCGACTTCATCCCATCTATTCTAGAAAGGAGACCTATAGTCCTATGAGTACCTAGAGGCTTGCAGTCATTAGTGGAAGGTTCTCCTGCCATTGATAGTTGGGAATACATCAATGTCTTATGATCAATGGATTCTTCAAGTGTTCAACCTCGACACATTTATTCACACTTTTAAGAATGTAATCGGTGCCTTTAAACCTACTTTGATTATTGGTAGGTTGTCTCGCATTTGTTAATGGTATACCTTAATGACTGGTAATCAAACAAAGTCTCATTGTGTTCGACCTCAACTCCTTTATTCACATGATGTAGACTTACACCTTTGGTGGATTATGTAGAATACTTTAATACATCAGTTCATAGTCACAACTTTCCTGAGCTGTTTCTATCTTTCATTGGACCAGTACCTATGTGACTTCAGTGATCATGGGAGATTAGATTGTACTCCATTGTATACATATATCCTCATATTGATTTTGAGACTGGTTTTACTGGGCCTTGTTCGTGACTATGACATCCTTTGGAATATAGCCATCTTTGTATTTCCTATTCATGGCCATGAACAACTGTTTGATGTATTTTCACCTGGGTCTGCAGTGTAATTCAAATTGGCAACCATGTGCGCAAAGTCAGTATAAATTGTAATATTCTCATGACCAACTAGGTCTTCCAACTGAGTCTCCATTTCTCCACTTCTGAGTATTATAATGTATTTCATCCATCGTAGATACTCCTCTGAACTCACACATTAGGGGGCATCTGTTATAGCAAGATTTTCCTCACCCTATGCAAATTTGCTCAGAAGGCCTTTTTGCATTTCCCTATGCAGACTTGAAGTCCCTTCTTGCAAATCTTAGAGCTAAAAACAATATTTTTCCACATATATGTGCCCTAACTATTATACATCATGTGTATACACATGTTTCACCATTACAACCTGTGTACATTGAGTTTTGTGCCCAAAATAAAAAAAATAGTGTCGGGTTTCCATGTCACGTCACGAGAACCATGATCCTTGACCATCCATATACTGGAAACGTTCCGAATCGACCCTTCAGTTCCATTTGAAGGTTATAAACGAGCCATATCTGAGGTATGGAAATGAGGAGAAGAATTCAACTTTGAGAGGAAAGTTACTCTGGAGAAATTATTCACTTCATATTGAGTCTGCATCCCTTTGTCCTTTTAAGTCTGAACACATTGTGTTATCACTGAAATTTCATCCGCAAATGGTTACAGGAATACAACATCTCCAAACACCTATTAGTTCACCTGCAACCCCAAAAATGCATTTCCAAAAGGCACAAACTATACAACTAGTAAAAAAATTGACATGCACCAAAAAACTAAAGGAAGCGCACACATGTGGGCAAGCCAAAGAAGCCATAAGAGTGCACATGCACGAATGTGCACGAGAAAAGCTGCGCACTCCTGTGAACAACGCATTTATGGTTCTTGTCGTCCCTTCACCCACTTCTGGACCAACTCCCAACTTGATTTGACCCTCAAATCTGATCTGAATCTGAGTGGGTGGCTGGTCAAAGACCTAAGGGTGCCCTAAAGGGCCCCTTGTTCACAGTAAAGACCAGTTGGATATTGCCTCAAAGAATTGCTATAAAAAGAGGCCATGGGTGCACTAAGAATTCAAGAATCTCATTGTATGTTATGCTGCCTCTATTCTCCTACAAGAAACCTCTTTTCTTCTTGGAGCATACTAACATCATCTCAATAATCTATTCACCTCACCTCTTGAAGGAATAAGCTTTGATTTCTTCACCATTTGCTTTCTACTTTATCAGTTGTAAAAAGAGCTCTCACATAGGGGACTCAAGAGCCCTCCCAAGGAGAAAGAGGGGATCCATAAGTCCTCCTTTCTCTATGGTGTTTTCCCACCAATATAGTTATCCATTGGTGGCACGATTATTGGTCATTTGTTTGATTGATTTTAGTTCTAACTTCCTTATGCATTTTAGTTTTGTTTCTTTAGTTATTTCTTTAGTTGTTTCTAGCTTAGTTGTTTGTTTATTTCATGTGATTGAATTTTCTAATTCATACACTAACCTATGTCCTATCTAGCAGACCCAACTTGACTTGCAAGTGCCCTTCTTTCTCTCATTCAAGTGACGAAAGGGACACAACAAATTGGTGACCATACTGGGGAGAATGTATCAATTTGCTCCCTATTTGGGTTGTTTGAGCACTTCTTTTTGACCCATTTTCTTGCAGGGATCATAAATGGCCTAGCCTTAACTACAAAGAGCTAAGTTTGGAGCTGGAGGAGGAGAATTCCACTTAAAATTTCTCCCCCCGACGCGTATCATAATGTGCGTAGGTTTTCCAGTGCACAGACACACATTTCAAGCATTGTACACAAAAATCACTTTGTTTTTCTACGCATTCTGCGCACAGTGCACCGAAAGGTCCTCGATTCTCTGTGCATTGTGCACCCACTGCGCCTTTGTCTGAACTATAACCCATGCATCTATCTAGAATTCCAACATTGTAAGAGTTTTTTGTGATTTTTTGAAGGCCCCTAGCCTTCAAAATCTTGCTTTTATGCAATTTGTAAATGCACTACACTTAGATTCCCTCTCCACATGAAGGGTTAGTCAAAACATAGGCACTTAGGGGGTTAAAAAGAACCATATTTCTCCTCTTTTTCTTTTATTTTCCACATGGATGGCTTGTTTTGATTGTAAAAGTTAAGTTGATATCCTTTACTATCACATATATAAACACTTGCATTGGGACCAAAAATCAAACTTCAATCATTGAGTATGCTCTTCTCTCGCACCATAGAGTGATCTTGAGAATCAGAAAAGCGATTGAGGGAAGATTCCATATCCCTTAAAATCTTTAGGAGAGGACAAATCCCCTCTAGGGATCCTCTTAGTTTCTTTTTCAAAACATCTTAAATTTGTAAGGGCCCATACATGCCCACATGGTGAAAAGATAGGATAGTTTTTGAAGCTACTTTGTTAGTTTATATCACTAGGGGAGTTTAAAGATTATAGTAACGAGTCCATACATGCCCACATTCTTGAAATATAGGATAGTTTTTTGAAGCTTTCTGAGATTAAATCACATTAGGGAGTTTAAAGGATTGGTAAGGACCCATATGTCCACATGCTAGTTTTTTAGGGACTTCAAAATTCCGCAAGGTTGTATCAATGGAATCTAGTAAGATAGGTAATCAATATTTGTAAGGACCACAGGAAGTCCACATGTTGCAAGGTTACACCTAAATTATTAAAATTTTGGCACATTTTATCACTTGCTCACACACAATGTCACTCCTCACTCACATATTTTCATCTCAAATTGTGGAGGTTGAAGTAGGTCTCCTCCAAAGGGATTCCAAAATGTCCCACTATTTCTTGAAGAAATTATCCACACCCACTTAATTCTAACGAGATTGGCTCACACCCCCAATCTCTCAAACAACCACATCTAAATTTTTTCTAAAAACTCACTAAGTTTTCCTCCACAAGAGGTGCCAAAAGAATATTTTTAGTCTAGGTAGGATCTCAGGGGTAGGCATCCAAATAACCCCCTGTTATCTGGTTCTCACATCTTCAAACATTAGAAGTTGAAAAATAGCAAACTTTAAAATCCTCCAATTCAAGTGTTCCTAACACCATAAGGCAGGGAGATACCCATGAAGGTTCGAAGGCCGAGGTACGGTTGTTCTGTGTGTCCACCCTTGAGGCACCCACCTCTTGGAAGCGATCTAGCCCGTGACCCATTTATGAGGCCAAAAATCTAAATGTTGCACTTTGACCGAGGTACCTAGTGGCCAAATTTTAGGACATTTTCCCAGGTGGCAATTGTGGGATGCAATTGCACCTTGATAAGATTTTGTCTGGCTATTGGGAAACATCACCAGCTCTTTCGGGATATGCACCCTCTACCCCTCATTATAATTGATTGTTTCATCCTTCACTAGTTCCTCTTCCGAAGACTTTAGACCGCACTGATGAGTACTATTGGAAGGTCCAGTGCTATTTGAGAGGAAGGACGTTATGTATTTTTAATACATGAGCATTTGTTTTCTTTGTTCTCCCACGTGGAAAAAATCCACCTACCCACATGTATGCTTTCTTTTCGATTGATTTATGTATGATGCTCTTTTCATTACATGCAATTGTGAGATATATTGTGAAGGTCCAAATTATACAAGTCTCTTTTTCATTTATTGCTCTCATAACCATTTGCACACATTCACTTTACTAGTCGGACATCATAGGGGACCCACCGAATCCCCGTCATTCCAAAGGTTTGCAAAATATCCCTCCTATCCTAAGAGGAGTACCTAGTCTTTCCAACTCATCAACTCAACCCTCTCACACCCCTATGAGTGCTACTATTTTAGGATCAACTTTGCTTGGTTCCACTTTAGTTGGGTCCAATTGCCAAAACCAACCATACAATATCTCTCCTTCACAAAGAGGTGGGGATCAAACTTCTTCTCAAAGGAGAGGTACAACCCCACAAAACCCCCATCAAGGGTCAGGTACACAACCTACTCACACCATGGATGGAACTAATCCTCCACCGCCACTCCACATGCCATATTTGGCCTCCCTCAACATACCTGATTTGAGTAAGCTCACAAATGACACTATATTTCATGACCCCACATGGCATGCTGTGCCTACCAAACTACCTTCAGACATTCCCAAGTTTGAAGGAAAGGTGGGAGAAGATCCTGTTGGAAAACTAACTAGGGGGGGGGGATCAGTTGTTACCGTGCTTAAACAATTATGATTATTTTAAACTCTTTACAGAGCACTCAATGACAATCACAATAATGCAAGGATGTAAGCAATTGAACATTCAACATCAATCACACACATGAAATATATAGAGACATATATTTCATGAGGAAACCCATAAAGGGTAAAAACCTCTTCTTCTTGATATGATAAGTAATCTTTATTTTCTGTACATTATCATTCTTATGAGAACCAACTCATTGTGAGGCTACCACCTCTATTTTTCAAGCTGCAACTTACTGAGGGCACCAACTCTCTGGTTTCTCTGGCACCCACTAGAAGGAAGAACCAACTCCCTGGTTTCTATAACACCCACTAGAAGGAAGTACCAACTCCCTAAGTGTTCCAACACCAACTGGATGGAAGCACCAACTTCCAGTCACATAGGCACTAACCTGTATAACAAAGAACAATAGTTCTCCCTTGCACCACCCTACCACCCTAGTTTTTCTCGTTGCAACCATATGGAGGCTACAACTCCCTGTGTTCAAGCACCCACATAAAGCTTTGAGGACACCAATCCTCCCTAGGACCTCCCAACCACCTTGAAATATAAATCTTTGCCTTTTACAACTTTATCACAGTGATACAACATTTATCTATGGCTTATCAGTCTCATCACTATTCTGCTACACTGCTCTACTCTGCCTGCATCAGTGTCTCTCCCCTCGTGTCTGCTACGCTTTCTGTTCTTCTCTCAGATATGCGTTTCTATTCCTTGCTTCTTTTGTGCTTCATCTTCTACACACCGCATGCTTCTACCTGCATTAATCACACTCAACAACCGCCATCATCTATTCTCTGTTCTGCATTTTTATACTCTCTGTGCACCTTCTGCATCCTTCATGCGCAGTACCTCTGCATGCTCTTCACTGCATCATTGTTCTGCCCTACAGGTTGTTCACTGCAACTCTTCCTTACTTCTGCATAGCTCCACAACATAATCACTTCACTTCTATGTTCTGCATGCATTTGTCACGTCGATTCATCTCCTGATCATCATGGAAACTCTTCATCTTCTCTGGTGGTTATGTTGCCTATGAGTTCATCATCAGTGCCCGTTATGCTGATATTCCTTAGATTCTCTGGCAATTGAGACTCTTTGTCTTCTCTGTCAGTTACAAGTAAGCAACTATGGCTTCTAACCCCTTCTTTAGTGTGACCACTGATGGTGACCAAGCGCTTATTCAAAAGGCGCTTCTAGATTTCTGTCTAGTGAGCACTGACTCCATTTCACGATATGAACTTGGGCTATGAGCTTCATGTGACCAAGTGATTGCGGGTGTGTCCAAAGGTTGTTTAGACCAAACTTATTTTCACCCCATAATTCACCACAAGCCTCCACACATACTTTCTCCAAAACCATGGTTTCAATTGCGGACAACTCATGAAAAATTAAGGCTTGAGCATGTTTTGGCCCCGCAATGGAGCATGACCGTCGATCTCATGATCTTGACAATGCTCTTGAATGGATGGTTCAGATCTATCCTCTTGATTCCATGAACCATATCTCTCCTTCCTCCATCAATGACTGAGGTTTCCTTCGTGATCCGAGCTCCTGGAGTTTCAACTCTCAAGCCATGTTGTTGTTGATTGGATATCTTCTAGAATGGAAGATTTGCTGACATCTGTCCTCTTCAATCGACGGTTCTTACTTCTTTATTTTATCCATGCGTGATCCTTAGTCTCAGTGATCAGATGACATGTGTCCCTCCAAACCAATGGACAAGATCGATTTCACGATCTGGGCTCCAAGAGTTTCAATTCTCAAGTTCTCATTTTCCCCCGGAGAATTTCACTTAGAGTCCATGATCCAACGATGTGTGTCCCTCTCGGATCAATGGTTGATAAATCCTTCATGTCTCCAGACTTCAAAGATTTCAATTCTCAAAGTCTCGTTCATCCTTCCTTTGCTTTTTCCCGGAGTTAACAATCCACTGACGCATGTCCTCGCTGATGTAGTATGCCACCTGTCCTTGCTGACGTGGTCTACTGACTTGGTCTACTATGATCTAATGGTCATTGTCTGATCTCCAGATCGGATGGTTGATGAAATTTCGCATTCCGGGGATTTCAAATTTCAAGCTTTCCTGAGTGAAAACTCCTCGTATCTCTATATCTGAAGTGAATACTATTTTTTTGATCAAGATCTTGGATCGACGACTCGATATTTCTGTGATGCAACTTTACTAGCTTATCCTGTCCTTCCACTTGAAATTGATCCGATGACTATGATCAAATCATGACTTCGAGTTTTGAGTGTTTGAACGTGAGCTGACCATGACTCTTCCAACTCTCGACTCTCGATTTTCTGAAACTTTCTCTAGATCAATGACAAACAACCCTCTATGATCCAACAGTCCGTATCTTATCAGGACTTTACATTTTGCAAATTTGGAGGAAAAATCACCTTTGAATTTTCTAGTTTGCGAGTCAGCGAAATGTTGATCTCTTTCCATGTGTCCTCTAGATAGAACAGTTCAGATATCATCATGATTTCACATTTCACGGAGTTGGAGGATGGCTCTCATCCTTATCCTCTTCGTAGTTATATTAGATCCGATGGTTGTTGGTCCTCGGTGCTCAGATCCAACGGATCAGATCTGTACTTCTCCTTTTCACTTCCTTTGGTCACTAGACTTTGATCTAACGGACATCGGGTATTCGGGATTGGTGATCCAACGGGCACTATCACTCCTCCTCCTGAGCTTTGTCTTTCTCAAATCTCTAAGTGTCAAAGGTTTTGTGAGTAATAATGACTTTGGGTCTCATCTACGTTTCTGAGAACGCTATCTCTCCTGAGCATTGGTAATGGAATTAACCTTGGTCCTGGCACACACTTGCGCTTTGCATGCAACTCTATGCTATTCCTCTATGAGCTTGGATTGCACACTGTTTTCTTCTTCACCTAAGCTTACCTTTGATCCTTCTGTGAGCCATGAAATTTGATCCTTATATGAGCCTTGATCTATGGGATCGTATCTGCGCATCTCAGAATGCTATCTCTCTTGATCTTTGATCTCTGCATACTGTTTGCTTCTTCACCTGAGCTTATGCTATTCCTATTTTTCCATCGATTGACACTCTGATATTGCCATCAATGAGAAGAACACTCTGCTTATAATCATGCCATCGTCATTGTTGTTCTTTCCATCAATGAAAAGAATACTCTGGCTATAAACATGCCAACAATCTCCTCCTTTGGCATTGATGGCGACCCTGAAGGATTGCACTATTCTACTTAGATATCCAATTGTAGCATCCAGAAGACACCTTTTCTCCCCCTTTGACATCAATGTCAAAGAAAACATGCTCCCCCTGAGCTGTTGCAGTACTTTTTCAGAGGTATTAGATAGTCAACCAATACATACTCCCCCTATCACGATGGACCCTCTTATTTGAGTTCTGCAGAGTATTTGTATCTAACTCACAATATTCTCCTTCTGATTGTTAGACCTTTTCATCTTCAGCTTCAACTGTGTCCTTTGTAGCAGACTCAATATTTCTCACCTCTCTTACTGGGACTCCTTCATCAACCTTTTCTTGTCATAACTAAAATACTCCCCCTATCACTCTTCTCTGATCTTCTATTACAACAATTTCATTTTTCTTCCATGATAACTACAATCCAAGACTTTTATGACCATATGCATCATAAGAAAAAACCATTACAAACACTCTCATACCTTCTTTCCCTTTTTATAAATGAAGGACCTGTGTTAGAATTCTTAGGGGTACTGATTTCTTCCTTGTTGTATCCAAGACCGGATTTGTCATTTGGTGATCTCTGACTATCCAAGATCTCATCCAGGTTCATGGATCTATCCAGGAACTTGATTTGGATGTTTTACTTCTCAACCTTCACAACTTCTGCTTCCGGCTTATGACATGATTCTTCTTCTACTTCTTATTTTCTTGCATGGGAGGATTCAATATCAACATCATTATCTGTCCTTATGCCTTTTGCCACCACTTGTCTTGAGTTTACATTTTTCACCTTACAAACTTTGGGCATGAACTCCTCTTCACAGCCTCTGTCACACATTTGACTTGTACTGATAAAATTATGTTTTAGACCATCTACAGGAATAACATCCTGAGAATTTCCTTTGCCATTACTCAAACTCACCATCCCTTTACCCTTGATTTTACCTGGTTCATCATTTTCAAAGATCACATTTACTGTTTTGCTTTTACATATAGGAAGAATATTATCCTTGTCTCTAGTCATGTGCTTGGAACATTCATTGTCTATATTCCAAGAGTCCTTTTGTTTTTGAGTTGAAAGTATTAGACCACATTTTTCACTATCTTTCTTTTCCCATGTGCTGGCCTTTCTAGCTAAGAGATTTATCCTTGGATCTTCTTTGGCCATTCTTCAGATGGAAGTTTGCAGCTTTTTGGCCGAAGTTATGACCATTATAACATTCAAGCTCATTGTTCAATAGGTCAAAGTGATTGTTGAAGTGTTGTCTACTCATTGACTATTTATTATTTCTTCACCTCCTCAGTTGCATGTCTCTAAACTTAATTTGACAATTTTCAATCTGTGATTGTTTGTTACTTGGCTATCTCATTCTCTGTTGTGGTAGTTATTTATTCCTTGGGTGTCTTGATTGCTCATGTCTAAATCTTAAGGAACAATTTACAACTTTCTGGCCAAAGTTAGAACAGTAGAAACAATATCCATAGAAAAAATATTTGTACCTAGAAAATGGTTGTCTTCTTTGAGCAGGTCGATTTCTTCCATGCTAATGATTTCCTTGAGAAGAGGGTGTATTATTTCTTTTTTCTACAGATTCAGTTCTGGCACCTTTTTCTTTACTCCTCCTGGGCGGTTGATTATCTTCTTTTGTTTCTGTAGGTTTGTTGTTGTCATTGGTTGTAGATTTGACAAACTTGATGGGTTCTTTGTTGCTTAGATGACCACTACTTGATCCCTCTTCATAAACAAAACCAATTTCCAACTTTGGATTCCTTTGCTGATTCAGAATGGTGGCTAAACCTTTTGAGGCTTTGATACTTGACAGATTTTGATGATACAAGGCTTGAAACTTCTCCAACTCTTTCCTAGTTTTCACTACTTCTTCTTCCAGAGCTTCACATCTTCCCTTCTTTTCTGATAACTTCTATTTCAAAATGTCTTCAATTTTCTTTGCCTCTTCTAATTCCATTTTTAGCAGGGAAAGGTCTTCATCAGGTTTTTTACTGCCTTTCTTGAACTATATCAATAATTGTTTTTTCTTTCTCTTCTTAAGTTTGAGTCTGTCAATATCTTCCAAAGCGCTGATCAACTCTCCTTCCTAGTCAACCACAACGTCTTCATCATTAGAATCAGTTCATGTGCTTTTATTATCATAATCCTCTTTGGCCATAAGAATGAAGTTATTTTCCTTAATTTCACAGGAAGAGTCACTATCTGTGTGTTCTGGAGAGTCATCATTGTTTACACATAAACATTTCTTTTTACGAAATCTCTTGGGTTTGTACTTCTCTTCTCCTTCAAAGTTTTTGTCCTTCTTCTTGTGTGTACACTTAGATGCAAAGTGACCTATATTTCCACATTTAAAACATTTGAAGGGAAACTTGCCTTGGTACTTACCTAATCATTTCTTTAGTCTTCTCACAAATTTTGCTTCAATTTCATCAGCCTCAGAATCCTCATTATTGTCTTCTTTAAATGATGCTTCTCTAGTGGTAGATTTATCTTTGCTAATCCTCATTTCATAAGAAGTTAGAGTTCCTAGGAGTTGATCAATAGACATAGTATTAAGATCATTCAATTATTCTATTGAAAAAACTTTTGGATTGAATCTATCAGATAGAGATCTTAAGATATTCTGAACTAGTAATATGTCTTCAATATTCTCACCAAGACCTTTCATGGCATTCACAAGCTCCTCAACTCTTAAGAAAAATTTATTAATTGTCTCATCCTGATTCATATTTAGTTTTTCAAACTGTAATATGTAGGTTTGAAGCTTGGCATCCTTTACCTTTTCATTACCTTCATAGCTGCTAATGATTTTGTCCCACATTGCTTTGGTAGTTTCTAATTGCATAACTTTTACAAATTCTTTTTCTACAAGCCCGCTCAGAATAACATTCATAGACTTAGCATTGAAGCTGAATTCTAGCTTGTCATCCTTGGAAGCTAATACAACCGGCTTTACATAACCAGTCTCTACCACATCCCATACATCTGCACCTAAAGCCATTATTTAGGTTCTCATCCTAACTTTCCAGAAGCCAAAGTTTGTTCCATTGAATAGGGGGGGCTTATTGGTTGAAGTTCCTCGATGGCTAGTCATGTTTAATCTCTAGGATCTACCCTTAAATAAGGGGAACTTGCTCTGATACCAATTGTTGGACAACTGAGAAGGGGGGGGGG